>CAUDMG010001439.1:1957500-2557500 GCA_958450375.1 Homarus gammarus | reverse complement strand
GGGAGGAGGAGGTGAGGGGAGGAGGAAGGTGAGGGGAGGAGGAAGGTGAGGGGAGGAGGAAGGTGAGGGGAGGAGAAGGTGAGGGGAGGAGGAAGGTGAGGGGAGGAGGAAGGTGAGGGGAGGAGGAAGGTGAGGGGAGGAGGAAGGTGAGGGGAGGAGGAAGGTGAGGGAGGGAGGGAGGGAGGCGAGGAAGGTGAGTAAGGTGAGGGAGGGAGGGAGGGAGGGGGGAGGGGGGAGGGGAGGGAGGGAAGGTGAGGGAGGAGGAGGTGAGGGAGGGAGGAAGGTGAGGGGGGGAGGGAGGGGAGGGGAGGGGAGAGGGAGGGGAGGGAGGAGAGGTGAGGGGAGGAGGAAGGTGAGGGGAGGAGGAAGGTGGGGAGGGGGGGAGGGGGGAGGAAGGTGAGGGGAGGAAGAAGGGAGGGGGAGGGAGGGAGGAAGGTGAGGGAGGGAGGGAGGGGGGAGGGAGGGGAGGGAGGGGAGGGGGGCGGGAGGGGAGGGGAGGGGGGAGGGAGGGAGGAGGGGAGGGAGGGAGGGAGGGAGGGAGGGAGGGAGGGGAGGGAGGGAGGGAGGGGGGAGGAGGGAGGGGGAGGGAGGGAGGGAGGGAGGGAGGGAGGGAGGGAGGTGAGGAAGGTGAGGGAGGGAGGGAGGGAGGAAGCTGAAGGAGGGAGGGAGGTGAGGAAGGTGAGGGAGGGAGGGAGGAAGCTGAAGGAGGGAGGGAGGTGAGGGACGAATGGGAGGGAGGGAGGGAGGGAGGTGAGAGAGGAAGGTGAGGGAGGGAGGGAGGGAGACGCCAGCAGCCAGCCACCTCCCACCCACAACAATAAGTTATCCAGGTTATTTTGTCACCATTTGTACGGTATCTACGCCCACCATGGAGTTATTACTGCCCCTTATACCTACTGTCGTGACACTGACTTTTCTTTGACACTGAAAATCTGAACCACAGTTGCTGCACGTTATATTACAAGGGTCTTTTACGTCAATAACAGACCTTATGAAAATTGCCACTTGGAGGACGTGTTATTTTCCAATGTTGGTTTGTAGTAGATTCAACACACCCACACAGGAGGTGGTAGGCTCAACAGCGATAGCCTGGCTGTGTGTGTGTGGTCGATAACTGAAGCTCACATCATCGTAAACGGATTCTTAAAACGAGCAGTCTGACTCAGTCCTGTATACAGCTGTTAGGTATAATCTTAACTTGTGAAAATTTTATATGATGGACGATTTTGTTACGCATTTGTTCTTGTTTTTCGTCCTAGTAAGCTCTGATTTAGTTAACATTTTTTTAAACATATGAAAAACTGTAACCCAGCTTTTTTCGCCTGAAGAATAACTTAACCTACCCTAACACAAACCTACCCTAACACAAACCTAACCTACCCTAACCTAACACAAACCTAACCTACCCTAACACAAACCTAACCTGCCCTAACACAAACCTAACCTACCCTAACACAAACCTAACCTGCCCTAACACAAACCTACCCTAACACAAACACCTACCCTAACACAAATCTAACACAAACCTAACCTACCCTAACACAAACCTAACCTACCCTAACACAAACCTAACCTACCCTAACACAAACCTAACCTACCCTAACACAAACCTAACCTACCCTAACACAAACCTAACCTACCCTAACACAAACCTAACCTAACCTAACACAAACCTAACCCTATTCCCCCAAGTATCCTAGTGTTAGGATGGAGAAGAAGAGAGGGAGAATGGAGAAGAGGGAAGGGAGGAATGGAGAAGAGGGAAGGGAGGATGGAGAAGAGGGAAGGGAGGATGGAGAAGAGGGAAGGGAGGATGGAGAAGAGGGAAGGGAGGATGGAGAAGAGGGAAGGGAGGATGGAGAAGAGGGAAGGGAGAATGGAGAAGAGGGAAGGGAGGATGGAGAAGAGGGAAGGGAGAATGGAGAAGAGGGAAGGGAGGATGGAGAAGAAGAGAGGGAGAATGGAGAAGAGGGAAGGGAGGATGGAGAAGAGGGAAGGGAGGATGGAGAAGAGGGAAGGGAGGATGGAGAAGAAGAGAGGGAGAATGGAGAAGAGGGAAGGGAGGATGGAGAAGAGGGAAGGGAGGATGGAGAAGAGGGAAGGGAGAATGGAGAAGAAGAGAGGGAGAATGGAGAAGAGGGAAGGGAGGATGGAGAAGAGGGAAGGGAGGATGGAGAAGAGGGAAGGGAGGATGGAGAAGAGGGAAGGGAGAATGGAGAAGAGAGGGAGGATGGAGAAGAAAGGGAGAATGGAGAAGAGGGAAGGGAGGATGGAGAAGAGGGAAGGGAGGATGGAGAAGAGGGAAGGGAGGATGGAGAAGAAGAGAGGGAGAATGGAGAAGGGGGAAGGGAGGATGGAGAAGAAGAGAGGGAGAATGGAGAAGAGGGAAGGGAGAATGGAGAAGAGGGAAGGGAGGATGGAGAAGAGGGAAGGGAGAATGGAGAAGGGGGAAGGGAGGATGGAGAAGAAGAGAGGGAGAATGGAGAAGAGGGAAGGGAGAATGGAGAAGAGGGAAGGGAGGATGGAGAAGAGGGAAGGGAGAATGGAGAAGAGGGAAGGGAGAATGGAGAAGAAGAGAGGTAGAATGGAGAAGAGGGAAGGGAGGATGGAGAAGAAGAGAGGGAGAATGGAGAAGAGGGAAGGGAGGATGGAGAAGAGGGAAGGGAGGATGGAGAAGAGGGAAGGGAGGATGGAGAAGAAGAGGGGGAGAATGGAGAAGAGGGAAGGGAGGATGGAGAAGAGGGAAGGGAGGATGGAGAAGAGGGAAGGGAGGATGGAGAAGAGAGGGAGAATGGAGAAGAGAGGGAGAATGGAGAAGAGGGAAGGGAGGATGGAGAAGAGGGAAGGGAGAATGGAGAAGAGGGAAGGGAGGATGGAGAAGAGGGAAGGGAGGATGGAGAAGAGGGAAGGGAGGAGAGGGAGAATGGAGAAGAGAGGGAGAATGGAGAAGAGGGAAGGGAGAATGGAGAAGAGGGAAGGGAGGATGGAGAAGAGGGAAGGGAGAATGGAGAAGAGAGGGAGAATGGAGAAGAGGGAAGGGAGAATGGAGAAGAGGGAAGGGAGGATGGAGAAGAAGAGAGGGAGAATGGAGAAGAGGGAAGGGAGGATGGAGAAGAGGGAAGGGAGGATGGAGAAGAGGGAAGGGAGGATGGAGAAGAGGGAAGGGAGGATGGAGAAGAAGAAAGGGAGGATGGAGAAGAGGGAAGGGAGGATGGAGAAGAGGGAAGGGAGGATGGAGAAGAAGAGAGGGAGGAATGGAGAAGAGGGAAGGGAGGATGGAGAAGAGGGAAGGGAGAATGGAGAAGAGGGAAGGGAGGAATGGAGAAGAAGGAAGGGAGAGATGGAGAAGAGGGAAGGGAGGATGGAGAAGAAGAGAGGGAGAATGGAGAAGAGGGAAGGGAGGATGGAGAAGAGGGAAGGGAGGATGGAGAAGAGGGAAGGGAGAATGGAGAAGAGGGAAGGGAGGATGGAGAAGAAGAGAGGGAGGATGGAGAAGAGAGAAGGGAGGATGGAGAAGAGGGAAGGGAGAATGGAGAAGAAGAAAGGGAGAATGGAGAAGAGGGAAGGGAGGATGGAGAAGAGGGAAGGGAGGATGGAGAAGAGGGAGGAGGGGAGGAGGGGAGAGAGAAGAGAGGGAGAATGGAGAAGAGGGAAGGGAGGATGGAGAAGAGGGAAGGGAGGATGGAGAAGAGGGAAGGGAGGATGGAGAAGAGAGGGAGAATGGAGAAGAGGGAAGGGAGGATGGAGAAGAAGAGAGGGAGAATGGAGAAGAGGGAAGGGAGGATGGAGAAGAAGAGAGGGAGAATGGAGAAGAGGGAAGGGAGGATGGAGAAGAGGGAAGGGAGGATGGAGAAGAAGAGAGGGAGAATGGAGAAGAGGGAAGGGAGGATGGAGAAGAAGAGAGGGAGAATGGAGAAGAGGGAAGGGAGGATGGAGAAGAGGGAAGGGAGGATGGAGAAGAGGGAAGGGAGGATGGAGAAGAAGAGAGGGAGAATGGAGAAGAGGGAAGGGAGGATGGAGAAGAGGGAAGGGAGGATGGAGAAGAGGGAAGGGAGGATGGAGAAGAAGAGAGGGAGAATGGAGAAGAGGGAAGGGAGGATGGAGAAGAGGGAAGGGAGGATGGAGAAGAAGAAAGGGAGAATGGAGAAGAGGGAAGGGAGGATGGAGAAGAAGAGAGGGAGAATGGAGAAGAGGGAAGGGAGGATGGAGAAGAGGGAAGGGAGGATGGAGAAGAGGGAAGGGAGAATGGAGAAGAGGGAAGGGAGGATGGAGAAGAGGGAAGGGAGGATGGAGAAGAGGGAAGGGAGGATGGAGAAGAGGGAAGGGAGGATGGAGAAGAGGGAAGGGAGGATGGAGAAGAAGAGAGGGAGAATGGAGAAGAGGGAAGAGAGAATGGAGAAGAGGGAAGGGAGGATGGAGAAGAAGAGAGGGAGGATGGAGAAGAAGAGAGGGAGAATGGAGAAGAAGAAAGGGAGAATGGAGAAGAGGGAAGGGAGGATGGAGAAGAGGGAAGGGAGGATGGAGAAGAAGAGAGGGAGGATGGAGAAGAGGGAAGGGAGGATGGAGAAGAGGGAAGGGAGGATGGAGAAGAGGGAAGGGAGGATGGAGAAGAGGGAAGGGAGGATGGAGAAGAGGGAAGGGAGGATGGAGAAGAGGGAAGGGAGGATGGAGAAGAGGGAAGGGAGGATGGAGAAGAGGGAAGGGAGGATGGAGAAGAGGGAAGGGAGGATGGAGAAGAGGGAAGGGAGGATGGAGAAGAAGAGAGGGAGAATGGAGAAGAGGGAAGGGAGGATGGAGAAGAGGGAAGGCGGTTTCAGCAGGCCTGTCGCGTGGTACAGTACTAGAGGTAGAGGCAAGCTGATGAGGGGAGCAGCTGGCGGCCACCACCCTCCCTTACCACACCCCTACCACCATACTACCTCCCTTACCACACCCCTACCACCATACTACCTCCCATACCACACCCCCTACCACCATACTACCTCCCTTACCACACCCCTACCACCACACAACCGCCCACTGCCACACCCGCATACCACCATACTACCTCCCTTACCACACCCCTACCACCATACTACCTCCCTTACCACACCCCCTACCACCATACTACCTCCCTTACCACACCCCTACCACCATACTACCACCCTTACCACACCCCTACCACCAAACTACCTCCCTTACCACACCCCTACCACCATACTACCTCCCTTACCACACCCCTACCACCATACTACCTCCCTTACCACACTCCCTACCACCACACAACCGCCCACTGCCACCGCCGCATACCACCATACTACCTCCCTTACCACACCCCTACCACCATACCACCTCCCTACCGCCACACTGTCACCCTCCACTACCACCACACTGTCACCCTTCCCTACCACACTGTCACCCTCCCCTACCACCACCCACCACACCCCTACCACCATACCACCTCCCTACCGCCACAGTGTCACCCTCCACTACCACCACACTATCACCCTCCACTACCACCACACTGTCACCCTTCCCTACCACACTGTCACCCTCCCCTACCACCACCCTCCCTTACCACACCCCTACCACCACACTACCGCCCACTGCCACCATATACCTACCCCCACACTACCGCCCACTGCCACCATATACCTACCCCCACACTACCGCCCATTGCCACCCTCCCTACCACCACACTACCGCCCACTGCCACCCCCCCTACCACCACACTACCGCCCACTGCCACCATATACCTACCACCACACTACCGCCCACTGCCACCATATACCTATCACCACACTACCGCCCACTGCCACCCTCCCTACCACCACACTACCGCCCACTGCCACCCCCCCTGCTACCACACTACCGCCCACTGCCACCATATACCTACCACCACACTACCGCCCACTGCCACCCTCCCTACCACCACACTACCGCCCACTGCCACCCCCGCATACCACCATACAACCTCCCTACCACCACACTACCGCCCACTGCCACCCTCCCTACCACCACACTACCGCCCACTGCCACCCTCCCTACCACCACACTACCGCCCACTGCCACCCTCCCTACCACCATACAACCTCCCTTACCACCTCCCTTACCACCACACTACCGCCCACTGCCACCCTCCCTACCACCACACTACCGCCCACTGCCACCCTCCCTACCACCACACTACCGCCCACTGCCACCCTCCCTACCACCACACTACCTCCCACTGCCACCCTCCCTACCACCACACTACCGCCCACTGCCACCCTCCCTACCACCACACTACCGCCCACTGCCACCCCCCTACCACCACACTACCGCCCACTGCCACCATATACCTACCACCACACTACCGCCCACTGCCACCCTCCCTACCACCACACTACCCCCCACTGCCACCCTCCCTACCACCACACTACCGCCCACTGCCACCCCCCTACCACCACACTACTGCCCACTGCCACCATATACCTACCACCACACTACCGCCCACTGCCACCCTCCCTACCACCACACTACCGCCCACTGCCACCCCTGCATACCACCACACTACCGCCCACTGCCACCATATACCTACCACCACACAACCGCCCACTGCCACCATATACCTACCACCACATTACCGCCCACTGCCACCTTCCCTACCACCACACTACCGCCCACTGCCACCCTCCCTACCACCACACTACCGCCCACTGCCACCATATACCTACCACCACACTGTCACCCTCCACTACCACCACACTGTCACCCTCCCCTACCACCACACTGTCACCCTCCCCTACCACAGTCAACCTCCCCTACCACAATGTCACCCTCCCCTACCAAACTGTCACCCTCCCCTACCACAGTCAACCTCCCCTACCACACTGTCACCCTCCCCTACCACACTGTCACCCTCCCCTACCACCACAGTCACCCTCCCCTACCACAATGTCACCCTCCCCTACCACACTGTCACCCTCCCCTACCACTGTCAACCTCCCCTACCACACTGTCACCCTCCCCTACCACACTGTCACCCTCCCCTACCACACTGTCACCCTCCCCTACCACACTGTCACCCTCTCCTACCACCACATTGTCACCCTCCCCTACCACACTGTCACCCTCCCTACCACCACTGTCACCCTCCCCTACCACACTGTCACCCTCCCCTACCACACTGTCACCCTCTCCTACCACCACATTGTCACCCTCCCCTACCACACTGTCACCCTCCCCTACCACCACACTGTCACCCTCCCCTACCACAGTCAACCTCCCCTACCACACTGTCACCCTCCCCTACCACACTGTCACCCTCCCCTACCACCACACTGTCACCCTCCCCTACCACACTGTCACCCTCCCCTATCACCACACTGTCACCCTCCCCTACCACCACACTGTCACCCTCCCCTACCACACTGTCATCCTCCCCTACCACACACTGTCACCCTCCTACCACCACACTGTCACCCTCCCTACCACCACTGTCACCCTCCCTACCACCACACTGTCACCCTCCCTACCACCACACTGTCACCCTCCCTACCACACACTGTCACCCTCCCTACCACCACTGTCACCCTCCCTACCACCACACTGTCACCCTCCCTACCACCACACTGTCACCCTCCCTACCACCACTGTCACCCTCCTACCACCACTGTCACCCTCCTACCACCACTGTCACCCTCCTACCACCACACTGTCACCCTCCCTACCACCACTGTCACCCTCCCCTACCACCACTGTCACCCTCCCTACCACCACTGTCACCCTCCCCTACCACCACACTGTCACCCTCCCCTACCACCACACTGTCACCCTCCCCCACTACACTGTCACCCACCCCGACCACACTGTCATCCTCCCCAACCACCACACAGTCACCCTCCCTACCACCACTGTCACCCTCCTACCACACTGTCACCCCTCCTACCACCACACTGTCACCCTCCCTACCACCACTGTCACCCTCCCTACCACACTGTCACCCTCTCCTACCACCACATTGTCACCCTCCCCTACCAAACTGTCACCCTCCCCTACCACCACTGTCACCCTCCCCTACCACCACTGTCACCCTCCCCTACCACCACACTGTCACCCTCCCCTACCACCACACTGTCACCCTCCCCTACCACACTGTCACCCTCCCCTACCACACTGTCACCCTCCCCTACCACCACACTGTCACCCTCCCCTACCACCACACTGTCACCCTCCCCTACCACACTGTCACCCTCCCCTACCACACTGTCACCCTCCCCTACCACCTCCTGAACAATAACTATTACTGGTGACTAACGAATGACACAAGACAATTTCACGACCGGAGTGTAGTGATAGGTTAGTGTTAGGTTAGGTTAGGTTGGTGATAGGTTAGAATTGGTTAGTGTTAGGTTAGAATTGGTTAGGTTAGGTTAGAGTTGGTTTGTGTTAGGTTAGAGTTGGTTTGTGTTAGGTTAGAGTTGGTTTGTGTTAGGTTAGAGTTGGTTTGTGTTAGGTTAGGTTTGGTTAGATTAGGTTAGGTTAGTGTGGTTAATCTTTAGGTGAAATGAGCTGGGGTCCAGATTCTTCAGGTGATCCTAAATTGAGATCTCACCACCTTGGTCTTGTATGTCTGTGTACTCGTAACTCTCCTGTTTGTTGTTGTTTGAGTTAGTGAACACGTAGTGAAGATGTGAGAGGGGAAATATCCCCCATAACTCGTGAGCCAGATGCCATGACGCTGGTGAGCCGACGCTACTATAAATGAACCAATCAAAGCATTCCTGTGTACTGGTGGCGGGGGAGGATGTCTAGCCGTAACGTGAATAGTTACAGGTGAAGGTAGGGGGTGGTGGTGGTGGTGGTGGTGGTAGAGGAGGAGGTGGTGGTAGAGGAGGAGGATGAGGAGTGGTGGTTATGGAGGCGGAAGGGGTGGACGAGGAGTGGAGATGGGGGTGAAAGAAGAGGAGGTGTGTGTGTGTGTCAAATGTCTGGTTTAAACTAACATCAGTATAGAAGGGTCACAGCATATATACATAATCCCTGGCTGTGAGAAACCCAACTGATTCCCTACTCCCCAAACAATAGCTGGGGATACACGCGGGTCTCCTCTAGTTTGTGGAGCACGTCGCGGTGTGAAGAAACAAGCTGACCTTAAGCTACAATAAAAGCAATACCAATGGTCTGTCCCATAAGTCTGTTGTGTTTCCTGCCATTGTTCACGTTATCATATAAGGTATGTTATATTATCTTCCCCACCTGCACCTGTACATTTCACCGGGGGTTAAAAGACACACTCTCAATTATCTTTCACTGCAATATGAAATTATCTCTACGTATAAACAGGTTTAATATTTCCATGAGTGGTTAACAACGGGAACGCCGGTAGTAAACATTGTATGCACATCTCTTTGTTGAGTAATTTCACCCGACGTTTTGTAAATACACAACAAAATAGTCGAGACAGGATATAAGCTTTATAAGCATACAATGACTTTTCTACATGTAATAGTGGTGAAGCAGAATATATACTGTACAACCACCACAGTCAGTCGCACTAACATATTCCGCTCGCTGTTATAATGACTCGCTGTCATTACTATAACGAGAAAACGACATCAGCGACCCGAGCAGCATCCGGGGCGACGCTGCCTCAGGCTCAACCCTCTTAGTGAAAGTCGCAATAGTGCCACGACCTGTCTGCTGGGGAGACACCACCTGGGCCACGACCTGTCTGCTGGGGAGGCACCACCTGGGCCACGACCTGTCTGCTGGGGAGGCACCACCTGGGCCACGACCTGTCTGCTGGGGAGGCACCACCTGGGCCACGACCTGTCTGCTGGGGAGGCACCACCTGGGCCACGACCTGTCTGCTGGGGAGGCACCACCTGGGCCACGACCTGTCTGCTGGGGAGGCACCACCTGGGCCACGACCTGTCTGCTGGGGAGGCACCACCTGGGCCACGACCTGTCTGCTGGGGAGGCACCACCTGGGCCACGACCTGTCTGCTGGGGAGGCACCACCTGGGCCACGACCTGTCTGCTGGGGAGGCACCACCTGGGCCACGACCTGTCTGCTGGGGAGGCACCACCTGGGCCACGACCTGTCTGCTGGGGAGGCACCACCTGGGCCACGACCTGTCTGCTGGGGAGGCACCACCTGGGCCACGACCTGTCTGCTGGGGAGGCACCACCTGGGCCACGACCTGTCTGCTGGGGAGGCACCACCTGGGCCACGACCTGTCTGCTGGGGAGGCGCCACCTGGGCCACGACCTGTCTGCTTTAAGATACGGGATACAACAATGGTAAAGAGAATGACAAGGGTCGCAGCCGTTGTCAGGCAGGACTGAAACACCAGTAATGCAGCGGGACGATAAGTGTGTGTGGGACGTGAGGGAGCCAGCACCACTGACCATGTCAAGGTCACACCACCTCCTGGTGTTGAAAGTTGGTGCACCACAAATGTTCCATTTCAAGTGTGAGTAAATGGTGTTAAAAGTTATGAGGGTCGAGTAGAGGGTTGTCTAGGTGTGGTCGAGGGGTGTGTAGGTGTGGTCGAGGGGTATGTAGGTGTGGTCGAGGGGTGTCTAGGTGTGGTCGAGGGGTGTGTAGGTGTGGTCGAGGGGTATGTAGGTGTGGTCGAGGGGTATGTAGGTGTGGTCGAGGGGTGTGTAGGTGTGGTCGAGGGGTGTGTAGGTGTGGTCGAGGGGTGTGTAGGTGTGGTCGAGGGTTGTCTAGGTGTGGTCGAGGGTTGTCTAGGTGTGGTCGAGGGGTGTGTAGGTGGGGTCGAGGGTTGTCTAGGTGTGGTCGAGGGTTGTCTAGGTGTGGTCGAGGGTTGTCTAGGTGGGCTCGAGGGGTGTGTAGGTGTGGTCGAGGGGTGTGTAGGTGTGGTCGAGGGGTGTGTAGGTGTGGTCGAGGGTTGTGTAGGTGTGGTCGAGGGGTGTGTAGGTGTGGTCGAGGGGTGTGTAGGTGGAGTCGAGGGGAGTGTAGGTGTGGTCGAGGGGTGTGTAGGTGGGGTCGAGGGGTGTGTAGGTGGGGTCGAGGGGGGTGTAGGTGGGGTCGAGGGGGGTGTAGGTGGGGTCGAGGGGTGTGTAGGTGGGGTCGAGGGGTGTGTAGGTGGGGTCGAGGGGTGTGTAGGTAGGGTCGAGGGGTGTGTAGGTGGGGTCGAGGGGGGTGTAGGTGTGGTCGAGGGGTGTGTAGGTGTGGTCGAGGGGTGTGTAGGTGTGGTCGAGGGGTGTGTAGGTGTGGTCGAGGGGTGTGTAGGTGTGGTCGAGGGGTGTGTAGGTGTGGTCGAGGGTTGTCTAGGTGTGGTCGAGGGGTGTGTAGGTGTGGTCGAGGGGTGTGTAGGTGTGGTCGAGGGGTGTGTAGGTGTGGTCGAGGGTTGTCTAGGTGTGGTCGAGGGGTGTGTAGGTGTGGTCGATGGGTGTGTAGGTGGGGTCGATGGGTGTGTAGGTGGGGTCGAGGGGTGTGTAGGTGTGGTCGAGGGGTGTGTAGGTGTGGTCGAGGGGTGTGTAGGTGTGGTCGAGGGTTGTCTAGGTGTGGTCGATGGTTGTCTAGGTGTGGTCGAGGGTTGTCTAGGTGTGGTCGAGGGGTGTGTAGGTGGGGTCGAGGGGTGTGTAGGTGTGGTCGAGGGTTGTCTAGGTGTGGTCGAGGGGTGTGTAGGTGGAGTCGAGGGGTGTGTAGGTGGGGTCGAGGGGTGTGTAGGTGTGGTCGAGGGTTGTCTAGGTGTGGTCGAGGGTTGTCTAGGTGTGGTCGAGGGGTGTGTAGGTGGGGTCGAGGGGTGTGTAGGTGGGGTCGAGGGGTGTGTAGGTGGGGTCGAGGGGTGTGTAGGTGTGGTCGAGGGGTGTGTAGGTGTGGTCGAGGGGTGTGTAGGTGTGGTCGAGGGTTGTCTAGGTGTGGTCGAGGGGTGTGTAGGTGTGGTCGAGGGTTGTCTAGGTGTGGTCGAGGGGTGTGTAGGTGGAGTCGAGGGTTGTAGGTGGGGTCGAGGGGTGTGTAGGTGGGGTCGAGGGGTGTGTAGGTGGGGTCGAGGGTTGTCTAGGTGTGGTCGAGGGGTGTGTAGGTGGGGTCGAGGGTTGTCTAGGTGGAGTCGAGGGGTGTGTAGGTGTAGTCGAGGGGTGTGTAGGTGTGGTCGAGGGGTGTGTAGGTGTGGTCGAGGGGTGTGTAGGTGGGGTCGAGGGGTGTGTAGGTGGGGTCGAGGGGTGTGTAGTGGGGTCGAGGGGTGTGTAGGTGGAGTCGAGGGGTGTGTAGGTGTGGTCGAGGGTTGTGTAGGTGGGGTCGAGGGGTGTGTAGGTGGGGTCGTGGGGTGTGTAGGTGGGGTCGTGGGGTGTGGAGGTGGGGTCGTGGGGTGTGTAGGTGGGGTCGTGGGGTGTGGAGGTGGGGTCGTGGGGTGTGGAGGAAGGTAGAGTCAACAGGTGTTTGGGTGGAGTAGAGGGGTGAGTGGGGACACACAAGCTGTTAACTGTTGCCAATACGGAAAATCCTGGCGTAGTCATCCACCTCCCCGCCTCACCATCAGTCATCCACCTCCCCGCCTCACCATCAGTCATCCACCTCCCCGCCTCACCATCAGTCATCCACCTCCCCGCCTCACCATCAACAAGAAGTGACGGGGGCTGACGGCTGGGTGATACTGTCGACGGTGTGATTCGTAGCTCTACAACCCTGGGTGTCTTGGTCGCAATCTCGATGTGTGAGAATAGTGTAAGAAAATCCCCGTAAACCACCTCCCAGTAGACGCTAGGTAAAGCTCCAACAACTGTGTCAAAGTTTAGGTCGGAACCAGAGGGTTTAGTCATTAATAACCGTACAAAATTTGGTTATCAAGAACAGGTAAAGTAATTCCTATGAGGACACAGTACCAGAGAGGTGCTGCCTTATCCTGGAGATAAATAAAATATCTTCTCCAACCACTAAACAAAATTTCTTTACCCTCCGCCCACGCCTCAATATACGACTTCAGAGAAAGGCTTTTATTAATGAATGGCTCTTGTATTGTTCCTTCCCACAGACAGACAATAACTCAGCATGTGTCACGGGGGTGTATGGAACCTCTCGCTCGGCGTCGTCCACGGCTCACAAAAGGTTTCATTAACCTTCTGACCCTAACAGTCTGGTCTACGGACGGGGGGGGGGGGGGTGTATGGAACCTCTCGCTCGGCGTCGTCCACGGCTCACAAAAGGTTTCATTAACCTTCTGACCCTAACAGTCTGGTCTACGGACGGAGGGGAGCACGGCGGAGGGGAGGAATGGGGTTCTATAGTAGTAGTGCTGAAACAGACTAGAGGAAGGACAGGACCTGGGTTACACAACTCCTTCTGCCCCGTCACCATGATACACCCTGAACGTCCCATCCTCTTAAGCGCCAGTCTTACACAGTATGGAAAAGGGGTGCTCAATAAACTAGCCCTGAGCCTAAGTGGAACAAATTTAAATCTGAAAATCACTGCCATGGCAATTTTTCACACACACAAATATAAACAAACATAGCAAAACACGTAGTAAGGATGAGTGGGGCGTGCCATGGTTGAGGCAATAACAACACTGAACACAATACACTATCACATAACAACAAGGACACCCACTCCACCAGGCAGTGACACCCGCCCGCTGTGTGCCGGGAGAGAGAACCTCCTCTCTAACTTCCTCTTCCCGTCACTAAACGGTAGTTTGGTCATAATTTAACGATTAGTGGATTCAAAGTAGGATAACAATGTCAATCAACGATCTGCATTATCACTGTGACACAATGGACGGATTTCACGAGCTATACTAACAACGAATACATACGTGTGTGTGTGTGTGTGTCACTCCGTCCTCCCAGTCTGTCTTCGTAGACACCATAAAATCGACCCACCCGGCTATTCTCTCCACAAATACAACCTCTTCACCAACATTATCACAGGGACGCCATCATAATAACACTAACAAGAGGTAGAATAAGGTCACCTCACCCCCAGCTGGTACTCTTGGCCGACTCTCAGCTGATCCCGCGGGAATCCGACTGTGCTGCGCTTTGCACGAACGTAAATATTAACTGAACGAAGACTTCACCACCAACTAGATTTGCAATTCATGTTTAACTGTACTGCTGTAAAGGGGAAACTCTATATACAAGTAGGTCAACAAGTTTATATCCTTCAAGGACGAAATCAGTGATGTTATTCAGCGTTATGAAATAAAGTTGATATATACATTACGGTCAGTAAAATGTAGTAGTTCTTTTTATCAACAAATCATTCGTTTTAACAGGAAACTTTTAATATTAAGAGGCTAGATAACACAATAAATCATAAGCAACGCCCCGCCATAGTTCACTCGCTCACAAATCAAGCTCTGAGGAAACAGCACGAGCAATATATACTTAACAGTTAGCTAACGGGTGTTGGCCAGGTTCCAACAACGGGGTCGGCGCCCACATGCAGAGGCTGGCAGTACCATAACCGGTCTTATGAGTAACAGCTTACGACGGCTTCATAAAAACAGCCGAGAAGAGAGCATGTCTACAGAGGGAGGGGCAACACCGGGTCACTAGAGGGGTAACGTATACTAACCATACCTACCGTTATACACCGTAAATAAACAATGAGTAATATACTGAAATACTTAATATACATCAGGTAAGAAAATCGATCATACTGCATTATACGGGCATATACACACATACAAACAAGCTACACATTTTATTAGTCCTTCCTAAATATTCAAAACAACTAACAACAAACACCTGCCTTTATGTCCACCTAAACATTCACTACAGCACTAAAAGTATATTTTTTCCAGGAATTACCCCATCCAGGCACAGGTCACCGACCCACATCGTCCCCCCCCCCAATAAAATGAACCAAAAATAAACACAGAAATGGAGAGAAAATAAATCAAGAGTGAGAAACGATATATGTATGTTGTGTTGTCAATAGTAAGAGAAACAATTGAGACCCTGCAATTGTGTGTAAATGAGGCAGAAAGTCGGATCAACAACCTGGGACTGGGTCAAAATTTTTGTGATGCCATATGTAAACATTAAGCAGGTTTAGTCCGTCACACGTCAGGTCTACAACGAACAGACAATGACGTCAGCCCTTAACGTACAGCTGCAACACCGCATCGTTATTCGTTAAGTTGGGTTACGTTACGTTACATGAGACTAGGATAAGTTAGGTTACGTTAGATTAAGACTGGATTAGGACATGTCAGATAAAGTTAAGTTACGTTATATTAGACTGGGTTAGGCTACGTTAAGCTAAGTTTAGTTATGTTCTGTTTAGTTAGGTTACATTACGTTGCATTGGTTAAACTGAAGTGAGGTTATATTATACTGCCCCAAGTTAGGTATTGTTACATCAGTTAAGGTAAGTTACATGAAATTAGGTTAGGTTAACTCAGGAGCACCGAGTAATCAGGTTTCTGTACGTGTGATGACCTCATCTCTCCACCACCACCTCTCACACACAAGTCCTGCAGGAACAGGTAAAACAAGGCACAGGGAAAAGTTGAAGCATAATGTGTCATACAAATAAGTTCATGTGATTTTTATTATGGTGGTTAATAGTACTTGATCTACATAGCTGAGTGACAAGAGCTAAGATCAGGTAAAGTGGCCCTGGTTTGTGTCATCAGAGACGGGTATATTTTGAGACAACTGAATTTAACGGAAAAGGTCCCAGTCCCTCCCACCAGAAGTATGCTATGGCTTTATCTTCAACATCAGCCACTGCAAGAAGTCAAGTAAAAAAATAAATAAAATAAATAAAAGTGTAAAAGAGTCGGGTATATAATTCGTGTCTTAAATGCTTGGAGGATGCATTAAGTGGGTCATGACGACTCCACACTTTCTCAACCCACATTCAATCTGATATCTTCCATCATTTAAACCTTGTTGTCTGTACAGTCAACCACAAAAGTCCTGTCGCCTCTCCTGAACCACGGACCCTGAGTACAGACTCGTGAACCCGAAATATTTATGGACCGATTAATGTATCAATCTACTGCTTCGGGTTCACGAGTCTGAATCTTAGGGTTCATGAAACAGCAGGAAAAGCGACAGGACTTTTGTGGTTAACTGTACATTCAGGGGATTATCCTTTGAGTGATGTGTCCTCCAGACCGAGGCGTTTGCCTGTGTTAACGCCAGGATAAATTACACAAGTGAGCAAAGGAGTCTCTCCTCCTATAAGTCAAGGAACATCAAAATGTGGGAAAACCAGAGACCGACTTTCCCCCCTCCCCCTCATTTACATTTTTTTTATCAGTAGTAGCTACAGTACGTGAAAACTGAGGGTTGTGTCCATGCTGCATTTTATTCGCATTATTTCGAGATATGGTGAGCCAGGAAATGCTTTATACACACTTACCAAGATATGAATTTGGAAAGGGTCATACCATATATAAAAATTCTTTAAATACAAATCAAAACGGTGCACAGCCTTCATTTCATACAAACAACTGAATGAAGTAGGTGTGAACAAAGACTACAGTATACTGTGTACGAGTGAAATTTCGAAGACGTTACGAGTTGCATCCAACAAGTCATTCACTGATCTCTTATACCAGCTACGATAGCAATTCAGAAAAGTGATTACAATGTCATTGCATCACCTTAGAGATGAAGCGTTACTGCAACCTGCAACACCTCTGCAGTGTCATTGTTTACACCACAAGAAGTGCTTGTAATACTGTATGTGCAGCATCTTGAGGAAGGAACCTTTTCTAAAGTTCAGTAGTGGCAGCCAACACTTACTAAATCACCCAGGAGTTATTCCTTCTACGTTTACCAGCGTTCTGGCGAGAAAAACTCTGAAGTAAACAGTCCTACAATAAATAACCCATAACAGATCCCACGAGAAATAAATCCTATAATAAACAGACCCATTGGAGAAACATCCTATAAGCAACAGCTCCTACGTGAAACATGACCCACCTACACATTTCTGCCCGGGCACGAGTAAGCTGAGGCGAGCGAGTGACTATAGGTTACACACACAGACACACGCAAGATAACAACAGGTCACCACCATCTCCTCCAATCATGGGTAGGACGCCTAGTTAGCTCCTCTATTGTACCAGTTGAGCCACACAATTGAGGCCGAGGACCAAGAAGGCGCCCCTACCTCCCTCCCATGGTTGTTTATGGGTGTTTGGCCTCTAATGCCACCTTAAAGGGAGCCGATTGTCGTCTGTCCTGATTTCAATTTGTAGCGGACTTTTACTGGTCCAAATGGTGACGTCGGTCAGTTTTGTGTGCGTGAGGAGATGCGCGACAGTAACCAATTATTTCAGAACTAACCGCCTCATCCACCACACTGTATCTAGGTGTTTGTAGACCACAAGTTAACAATATCAACTACAGATACGTTGACAGGGTGTGCTTTAAGGCAACTGGTTTTAGTTCCCCATTTAAAATATCTACAGGTCCTATTTGTCTTACCTGTGGTGAGAAGATAATATCCTCAGGCCGCGGATGTTTACACATATTGTATTGTTACCTGGTGCAGCCTGACTACTCAAAACAGTTAGTTTTTACACACCACTGAGTTTTACAGGAGGAAATTCCTACAGCTATTTACCATGTATAAATCTTATCTCTCGTACACAGGTTCCATCACTGCGTGTTATTAGCTCAGTATTTCCATAAGCTTTAAACTTAATGGTAGTACGTGACAAAATTCCAGTAGAAAGTACACACACTATTTTGGCACTCATCGTAGGCTTGGGATTGGATTCACGGGGCTTGTATGATAAATGCACTTGTAACTGATGCTACACCAATATACCTGTTTGACCCAAGTTAAAGCACAAAAAATATCCCCCGAAAATACGAACAAAATTTGTGTACCTTAACTAAATGCCCTCCGGTGAAAGCGGGTCCCATAGGCCTGACCGACCATTAGGGACAATGTGGACACACCGCGCTGAATACTAAGCCTTCGGAACACAAGGAGGCCGCATGGTCGGCCCTCACTACCGACATCACTTCCCCCAACTGTAAAAGTTACGTTGGCTACAGTTGAGGCGAGCGCTGCATCCATTAACCTTGGCTTAAACGTCCCCCACATAACCCTATATTTCTAAGATCCTCTACCTCAATTATTTCCTAAAGCGTCTCTGTGAACGGATCTAATTATAGGAAAGTCCAAGTTTTTGTGCTTCACCTCAGCCTTAAATCAAACAGTTATGCGCAGTCTTATATCATTGTTAGGAGATCGCTGTCGTCCAAACCTCCATGAACCGAGGCCCAAGTCGTGTTGGTCAGCGGTGTGGCGGTGAAGGTCAGGGCTCAGATTCTTTTCAGATTCGCACGATAAATTCTTCCCATAACTGGAGACGTGAGAGAGCACCTCTATGGCTTATTTATCAACGCCGCAAGACTGAGCTGTGACTACCATGACCATATGCGTTCTCTAACTTACACTAGAAGAGAGGAAAACTTAAAGTAAGAAATTTCGAGAATCTTGACCCGCCTCATCCGACACAATCTCTTAGTCACTGCGGTAAAAAATATGTGTGTTTGGTAGTTGTCTTATATCAATAAAAAAAAACATGTATGTACTGTAAATCAAATCACAATAGCTGAAGCCTAGTGTACGATAGAATTTAAGTACCATGCTTAGACAGATAATTAATGTGTAGCTATGATCTAACTCGCTAAGCAATAACAATGACTGATTTAACTCGCTAAGCAATAACAATGACTATGATTTAACTCGCTAAGCAATAACAATGACTATGATTTAACTCGCTAAGCAATAACAATGACTATGATTTAACTCGCTGAACCACAACAATATAAAGTGATGAAGAGGGGTCAGTGTATACCCAGAGATAATCTAATCCAGGAAGTAAGGATAGATGCCCAATGAAAGGTCGTGAAGGGGGGGATGACGGAACCTAGGGAGTACCCTCACCAATCATCATACAATATTGTTCACACACACCCCCACCAACACACACACACACACACACACACACAAATAATCACCACTAAATACTTTTATCAAATTATTACCACTACATTTATTAAGTTACTCTTACTACACACATGACCAAAGTATACCCCAGTACACACACATGACCAAAGTATCCACCAGTACACACACATGACCAAAGTATACCCCAGTACACACACATGACCAAAGTATACCCCAGTACACACACATGACCAAAGTATACCCCAGTACACACACATGACCAAAGTATACCCCAGTACACACACATGACCAAAGTATACCCCAGTACACACACATGACCAAAGTATACCCCAGTACACACACATGACCAAAGTATCCCCCAGTACACACACATGACCAAAGTATACCCCAGTACACACACATGACCAAAGTATCCCCCAGTACACACACATGACTAAAGTATACCCCAGTACACACACATGACCAAAGTATACCCCAGTACACACACGACCAAAGTATACCCCAGTACACACACATGACTAAAGTATACCCCAGTACACACACATGACCAAAGTATACCCCAGTACACACACATGACCAAAGTATACCCCAGTACACACACACATGACCAAAGTATACCCCAGTACACACACATGACCAAAGTATACCCCAGTACACACACATGACCAAAGTATCCCCCAGTACACACACCACATAATTAACTTGTAAAGAAGAAGACTTTGGACGCCCAAGAACCGTACAGTATATAACCGCTGGGGATTTTCAACTCACTGTTCTTGGAGGACTTGGATCTCATAGCTACTAATATACAGTAAGTTACTGAGACCATGTAATACCAGTGTTGTTGTTGTTGTAGTTGTAGTTGTTGTTGTTGTTGTTGTAGTAGTAGTCGACCAAAGAAATACTGGTTATTTCTGCCAAGGACATATAAACAAGTGTTAGGTGTGACAATTTCTTGCTCCCAGTGTGTCATTCTCATGTGTGGATTGTCGCCCACAGGGGGGTGCCTTACACACCCACGCGCGCACATATGTCCCTACTACCCGGGACACAGCAGTCCAGCCTGTCACCTTTCCGCCCTTTCCTCATAAAAACTAGTTTATTCTTCTGTATGGGACCAAAGCAGATGTCGGTGGCGGACGTAACTGTCGCCCAAGGTGCGGAACACTATGCCGGGTAACAGACATTGTTGCGTTTGTGCTTGCCAGAACCAAAATTGCACTAGCTGTAATTGTGCGAGAAACAACCGACCATGTGTGGTTTGCAGAAAGGGAAACATTTGTCGGAACCCACATGGCAGGGAACCGACACAGGAGGCCACAGTGGATATCGCCGGGACCTAACCGCCCTATGATATCCCAAATGATAGCAGTGAGTCTACTCAACCTGAAAATGTAGTACTAATAAACGCTGCTCCAATAGTAGTAGAGGTCGACGAGGTGAATGAGAGACAGCCACCACAGTGGAATGGCATGTCGATGGAAAATGCGGACATATGGGTTAAAGAAACTTACTCAGTAATTGTCAGGTGGCCGCCAGCTAACCTGTTTGAACCACCCAAGTGTGCGGCCACCAAAGAAATGATTCGGGAGATGATTCGCCTCATAACTGGGTACACTCAGGACTGCATCCTTGCCCCTTTAGCTCTTCAAATACTGGCAATAATACCACATCTATTCTGTCAGAGGACACACACAAAGACTAAGCACAAAAAAAATGCGGCAGCAATGAAGAGAAGATTGACAATGTGGCAGACTGGGGCCCTAGATGATCTCCTATATGAAGCAAGAACACTCCAGGAGAGACTAAAATTTACAAGAGACGGAAAGCAAAACATTGATGATGTTGCAAGAAAGTTTGGAAACAAAATGCGTGTGGGAAAAGTGTCTTCGGCGGTAAGATCTCTCACAGAGGAATCCTCCGGTGGGGTTCTGCCAATAAACAGAGACACATTAAAACAACTGAAAGAAAAACATCCCCCTGCAAGTGAAGACGAAAGCATCAGGTTCCAGGGTGACTATATCCCACCAAATGCTGTCCTGTTCGAGAAAATAACAGGAGGGATGGTGTGGAAAAAGGCACTGAAGACTCGAAGAGGTGCTGGCCCTTCAGGTCTGGATGCAAACGGTTGGAGTCATCCTCAGCACTAACAAGTTTGGCCCCATAGCAAGTGATCTTTGCACTGCCATTGCCGTCCTTGTAACAAAGCTGGCATCCTCATGCTGCCAACACCTCCATGCTCTGAGTGACGGCCTGCCGCCTCATTCCCCTGGATAAGAATCCAGGATGTAGGCCTATAAGGGTGGGGGAAGTGCTGAGGCGGATCATCGGAAAATGTATAATGGAGGTGGTAAAGAATGATGTCAGGGAACCTGCAAGTTTGTGCTGGCCACCAGGCTAGAGGGGAAGCTGCCATTCACGCCATGAGAACGATATTTGAGCAGCGTGATTGTGAGGCCGTTCTCCTGCAAGTCAACCGAGGGAACAACGCAGGGGGACCCTGTTGTAATGGCAATGTACGCAATAGGCCTATCCGTGTTCCAACTCACAATAAAATTTGAAACAATTGAGATCAAGCAAGTGGCGTAAACTGATGACCTTACAGGAGCAGGAAAAGTGGAGGACATCAAAAAGTGGTGGGACCTGCTAACATCACGAGGTCCACAAATAGAGTACCACTCAAACGCCAGCAAGTCCTTCCTCATTGTGAAGCCAGAACATTATGAATGGGCAACGGAGGTGTTTGCTGGAAGTGAGGTCAAAATAACAAAGGATGGCCAAAGACACCGAGGCGCAGTAATCGGTACGACGGACTTCAAGACCGAGTACGTAACGGGAAAGGTGAATGAGTGGGTTAGGGAAATCCAAGCTCTGTCTGAGATTGCTAACACAGAGCCACATGCGGCTTTTGCGGCATTCACCCATGGAGTCAAGCATGGCTGCAACTACCTGATGCGCACTATCCCTGATATCGGTCCCCTCCTCCACCCTCTGGAAGAAGCTATCAGCGTCAATTTCATTTCCAAATTAGAGAAACACCCTGACTTAACCCCAGCAGAAAGGTCACTCCTTGCACCGAGACTGGAAGGAATGGGACTGACCAATCCAGAGGAGATTGCTGCCACCGAACATCAACACTCATTAAGCTCACGGCAGCCCTTACGGACCACGTAATAGCTCAGAACGCAACAGGGGAGGTGGATACCAGTGAAGTAAACAAGATTCGAAGGTCCATTACGACAGAACGACAGCATGGCCAAAGTGATAAGTTGCAGCAAGTACCAGAGAATTTGAATAAAAAAGTAGCTATAGCGCAGGAGGTAGGCGCCTCGAACTGGTTAACTACGTTATCGATAAGGGCAAATGGTTTCAGTCTCAATAAACAAGAATTTACAGATGCCAATGCTCTAAGATAAGGTAGGCCAGTAGAAGGTTTGCCATCCCAATGCGTGTGTGGCTCTTCCTATGACGTCGATCACGCCATGGTGTGCAAGAAAGGGGGCTTCATATGCATGAGGCATGACGAAGTAAGGGATCTCACAGCAAATATGTTGAAGGAAATCTGCCGTGATGTCAGGGTAGAACCGACCATCCTTCCATTGGACGGTGAGAATTTCCAACATAAGACTTCAAACACATCCAACGAAGCCCGTGTTGACGTCAGTGCTCGAGGATTCTGGACACGGGGACAGCGAGCTTTCTTCGACATCAGGATTTTTATCCCATGGCCGTATGTCACCGTAACTTAGCTCTTGATGCTGCACACAGGAGGAACGAGAATGATAAGATAAGGGCATATGGGGAGAGAATTCAGAACGTTGTTCAAGGCAGCTTCACTCCTCTGGTGTTCACAACCTATGGCGGGATGGGACCAAGTGCAAGATGCTTCTATGCCAGACTCGCGGAGGTGTTATTCGAACAGAAGCAGCAGCCCAGAAGTTATGTTACAGCCAGGTTGAGATGTCGACTGTCCTTCTCTTTCCTTAGGTCTGCTTTGCTATGCCTCTGGGGAATGAGAGCATCGGCCCCATAGCAGACAACAGTTGCAGATATTGACTATGAGGCTACAGTCACTGAAAGCCGCATAGATCTGTGACTCAACTAAATCAACAGAGCTAGGGTAGCTACTTATGTATTAAGATAATTAATTTTAAGGTAAGAAAATGGCGGCGAAGGTGTGGCTATTGGGGGAGGCTGGAGGCCACGTTTAAAAAAAAGAAGTAGTAGTAGTAGTATAATAGTAGTATCGTAATGACTATGCAATTCTATTTTAGCTGTGAACATTATACGGGGATAGTCTTATCTCTAAGACGTCTCAATAACTAACAAAAGCTCACATTTCTATTATTTTATTTTTATTTTTTGGCGAGCACTTCCCTTAAAATAACACATTATTCTTTGTGAATAATAAAAGACCTCAGGTAGCAGCTCATAGTAGTAATAAGAAGTTGACCGGTCGGAGATGAGAGGATATTGATAGTCAATGCTCCAATTCACTGTTAAGCATCAGGGCAGTTTTATGCTGTCTACAGTATTATACGTCTAGAAAATGTTAAGAGGGATTACTAATAAAGGCAGTATAACGATAATTATGAGACATTAACCACCAGTAAAGACATAGAATGGGACCGGCACTGGACTAAGTTGACGAGTGGTGCACGAAAACGAGGTAGAAAGCCAAAGGACAAATATTCAAAAAGTAAAAGCTCTCCCCACACACACACGCCATATCATCAGCCTACGTACAATTTACAAAACAAATTATACAAAATAAATCCTAAAACTCCGCGGTTCATAACAATTTATTGGGAAGCTATACGAAGTGTAATAAACAAACGTAGAGTTGCCAGCTTTGTTCGTTTACAAATAGCATCACATAATAAATGCCTTCACTGTACACTAGGGAGTGACAGTTTTGCAAAAGTTTTCAAAATCTAATTGCTTGGGTTGGATTAGTTGTCTATCGGCCACGCTAATTCCGAATATGTTTGAGTTTTTTACATCATTGCATTAGAAGGTTTGTGGATACTTTTGGGTTTGGCATGAAAAACGCGAAAAAACTGTAAATAATAAAGGGACTGGCAATGTGGCACAACCTGTTAAAATCAAGTTATTGAATTGGATTATTCGACTACTGTGTACACTGGTTCATAATATGCTATTGTTTTACAACTCAATGCGCTACAAATTATGCCGATATTTTTGCTGCAAGTCACCACATACGTATATTTCGAAAACCAGGGCCCAATATTACCAACGGCGTGGATAGATTCCGTGGAATGAATTCAGGACATTCCCGCTCATGGGAACATTACCAAACTCCGTATATGTGCCAATGGCAGGCCAATGGCAATATTTACAGAGTTTGTTGAGGCTCCCTGGACGGGAATGCCCTGAATTTATTCCACGGAATCTATTCACGCCGTTGGTAATATTCGTCCCAGGACTGATCAACGAATTCAGCCCAAGTAGCTTGACTTGGACAGTTAAGGACAAAATCTCAGTCCGTACTTTTGAATAAAATATTGTTCAATAGGTGGTGATATTGAAGTGCTGAAAGTTGTTTTTTCTGTGTTGTTTTGCAGTTAGTTCAAAGGGCCGCCACCAAGATGGGTCGTCCTAAGATTAGCAACACTCAGCTGCGCCAGGGTAACGATAAGGTGTTCGGGGTTCGGATGCCTCTGCCATCTAACAAGTTGCCTCTGAACAAGGAAGTTGGAAGTGCCCTGGCTTATGAAGCAAAAAACGAGAGGTTAAGGAGAAGAACAAATGCTTTTGATTATATGGATGCCACCAACAAGGTGACTGAGAAGGTACTGGATGTGTATAGGAAGGCCACTGTCCCCACTATCTCTGAAATCAGGGTGAAAATGAGAGTCCACGACCTGTGGAGGATGCGGAGGGAGACGATGATGATGAAGGGAAATGGACAGAAACAGAAAAGGAAGAAAACGAAGAACGGGAAGCTGAAGATGAAGTTTGAGGATATAGCTGAGAAGTTGTTTGATGTGGCAGACGACAGCAAAGTGCACAAACGAGAGAAAAGCTTCCTGGCAGCCCAGAGGAAACCGGGAAGGGAGGGCTGCATTGATGGCGTTGACAAAATTGTGACTGCCAAGCTGAAAGAAGAGAGGGAGAAGGAAGCGAAGAGGGCAAAGAAAAGGGCTGAGGAAGAGAGGAAAACTGAGAAGATGAGGTCAAAGAGTAAGGAGGAGATGGAGAGGATGTCGTGTAAAGTGTCGGCAGTGGATGACAGTGCTCAGGAAGAAGATAGTGATTATAAGGATGTCAATGACAATGAGTTCAAGGCTATGGTCGACAGGAGAGCAAGATCAGAGAAAAGGAAAAGGGAGAAAGAAGCCGAGGACAGGATCGGAGAAACTGCTGACAGGTTCAAGGTATCCAATGATGCAGTGGCTCACATCGCAAACACCATCAGAGCTGCAGACAACATCATAACTGAAGGGGACAAGTCTAAAGTGACTAACTGGAAGAAAGTGGAGAGAGTCAGGAAGAGGTCACGAGAACAGAAAAAAGAAAAGTTCAGGGGATTCAAGGTCAGAGGTCTCATGGTAGATGAGAGGATCAATGAGAACAAGATAGTGAATAGATTCCGTGGAATAAATTCAGGGCATTCCCGTCCAGGGAGCCTCAACAAACTCTGTAAATATTGCCATTGGCCTGCCATTGGCACATATACGGAGTTTGGTAATGTTCCATGAGCGGGAATGTCCTGAATTCATTCCACGGAATCTATCCACGCCGTTGGTAATATTGGGCCCTGGTTTTCGAAATATACGTATGTGGTGACTTGCAGCAAAAATATCGGCATAATTTGTCGCGCATTGAGTTGTAAAACAATAGCATATTATGAACCAGTGTACACAGTAGTAGAATAATCCAATTCAATAACTTGATTTTAACAGGTTGTGCCACATTGCCAGTCCCTTTATTATTTACAGTTTTTTCGCGTTTTTCATGCCAAACCCAAAAGTATCCACAAACCTTCTAATGCAATGATGTAAAAAACTCAAACATATTCGGAATTAGCGTGGCCGATAGACAAATAATCCAACCCAAGCAATTAGATTTTGAAAACTTTTGCAAAACTGTCACTCCCTAGTGTACACAATCCAAGAATATTCTAGCATTATCACATATCTACCATGACATGTCAGATACAACAATGTGTACTGTTAACATTATTTTTATTTTAAAGTTAATGAAATGCACAAGTAATTTTTGACTATCAACTTAGCCCGGTCATACAAGCTATGAGAGATGTTGCCTACAGACCAGGGGGAAGGACCTCAGTTGCTCATGCTGCCATCTGCTGGTCAAGTTTTACAGCTGAGAACCCTATTATTGATACATAACACCGTTCTAGATTTTCCACTCGGCCTCATCGTCAGTGAAGGAAGTACTGACTAGTTACCTAGTAGCTACCTCCAAAAAGTAATGACTTTTGAATGAGGTGGAGTGAGATAGCGCCAGACGTGACAGCACACCGTACACACCACCAGCCGACGTGCTTAGGCAGGTAACCACTGTCAAGGTCACGTAACCACAACGATCCATTTTCCCGCCAGAAACGCCACTTCACGTTTACAGAGCAAAATTACCTTTTCCCTCGCAATTTTTAAGGGATTTACGGCTGGTATAACTTAGAACTTCCTGATGTTCATAATCTATACCATGATGAACAGAATCAATAAGTCTTGAAATGTGAACAGGTAAGCAGTATATATTAAAGTTATTACAGTGTCTCGGTAATTTATTTAAGGGCAGCGGTAAGGACCAGTGTACCGATAGCGACTAGTACGTTACTTACCAGTCCAGCCCAACGGTCACACAAGTAGCTCGACCATAGCCTCGCTGACGACCAAGGCAAAATTTTAATAAAACTGTTCTCGGCAAACCAATGTGGCTTATATACCAAAAGAAGTTAAATCTCGCACAACATTTCAGATGCCGGTACCAAACTGAACGTTGTATTAGCAGCAACTGACAAGGATGGGGTTAGCGGGGTCGGAGGCGGACCACTGGCCTGCCTACCTAACCTGTCCCTCCTGCCGCTTCCTCCTACTTCTTACTCATCTTCCTGGAGTCCTGGACCCCCACACCAGTCACGTATGATACGTCGTACAACTCACACTATGTTATAATCACAATTCAAAGCGACGAAAACAAAATTTGATCAATCATACACCAGTAAAAGCATATGTAGGAGAACCATGAAGTTACCGAACCGACATGTTCTAATCTAAAAGCAGTGGTAGTCACAAAGTTACCCTTTTGTGTTGGGTTTCCCTAAACAAGTTTAACTCACTAGTACAGCTGTTAGCTACGTTGGTAGATTAGTTTGCCCACTAGACTAGCTAGCCATTACCTTCGTTTCAAGGTCAACCAAGCTCACTAAACAGTTATTACCACCGGTAGTTGAAGTTAACAAAACAGTTACTGGCTAGTTATGAGTTGCTGTCATTTGATAACTCTTATCGGTGTTATATATTATATATAATTTATACATGCATATATTTTATAAACAATATATATATATATATATATATATATATATATATATATATATATATATATATATATATATATATATATATTTAATTTATAGATATTATAATAAATTATAATATTATAATAAATTAATCAGAATTATGCATAATTTCATAAGTATAATACAGTATTATCGACAAAAGACGTAATATTAGAATCTGGTCATAGTAATAGATCAGACGGTTCCCGGTGGCAAAGCAAACCCCAGCGCGGCCAGACGCACGATCATCAGGAGGAAGGATGTAGGGGAGCCGACAGGAAGCTACCTCGGGAACCGTCAACTGGGGGTCGGTGAGGAGGGAATGAGAAGATGGTGAAAATTGAGGAGGCACGAAGTAGTAGATGAGGATAGATGAGGTTACACAACACCAGAAGGGGAAGGGAGAGATGGGTGGTATACAAGACCCTTACCATCATTAAAACATTCCTCCGGCCCCCTCCCAATGCTCCCAAGTCCCACCCTCCTAGGCCAGTACTCCATCACACGTGTATATGGGAGGGAGAGGGGGGGGGGGGGGAGGCAAACTCCACCACGTGTTACCTCTCATACACAGCAGCATATATAGTACGGAGATAGACCAACCCACACACACACAGAACAATACCTCTGTAGTCAAATGGATCTATATACTGTATGCGGGGAGAGGGAGGGAAAGCTGAGCAAATACTCCTTATTGTTCCTAACCTTAACTGTCCTGTCATTAGGGTGACTGGTGGGTGAGGGTGACTGGTGGGTGAGGGTGACTGGTGAGTAAGGGTGACTGGTGGGTGAAGGAGACTGGTGGGTGAGGGTGACTGGTGGGTGAGGGAGATTGGTGGGTGAGGTTAGACTGGTGGGTGAGGTTAGACTGGTGGGTGAGGGTGACTGGTGGGTGAGGGAGACTGGTGGGTGAGGTTAGACTGGTGGGTAAGGGTGACTGGTGGGTAAGGGTGACTGGTGGGTGAGGGTGACTGGTGGGTGAGGGAGATTGGTGGGTAAGGGTGACTGGTGGGTGAGGTTAGACTGGTGGGTGAGGGTGACTGTGTGTGTTACCGTACTCTTTTTAACGCCGGGAAAGACAAATTATACAACGCACGGTGGGTGAATGTCATATATTTTAAAAAGTTGTTAGCTACTTGCATGAAGAAATATCAGGGGAGGGAATTCCATAACAAAAAATCAACGCAAATAATGAAAGAGGTTACTGATTGAACCTCGCCTTGCATGGATTAGGGACAGGATAGATTGTTGTGTTGCAATTGGGGCTGAGAGGATCAAGGTGAAGGGGAGGGGGGGAGGGGCACTGAAAAAGGACATACCGGTAGGATATAGAACGTGAATGATGATATGAAAAGGACGTAAGGATAAAGCGAGGGATTACGAGCTGATGCGGTGAAGGGAATTCTATGTAAGGGGCGAAGGTAACGTCTATAAAAGGTTCCAAGAAAAATATGACCGAACCCAGTATAGAAAACCTAGTTTGTTTGAATGTAATCTTTACAGTGACTCCAGGACCAGTTATAAAGTGTAGTAAAGTTCAAAGACACTGATACTGATGGATGGTGGTGGTTGAGGGGGGGGGGGGGCTAGTTTCTGAATTAAGGAGGAGACCAGGAATGATAAAGCTTGTAGAAGACAGTAAAGCTTGAGTCTTGGTGCCTCACTTACTAATGAACCAAGTTTTGCGTCCAGTTCAGTTATAATATTAAAGTGATATAATATGAGACTTGGCTGAGCGTGGACACTAACGCTGTAAGAAACTTTTGTGAACGTTGATTAATTATCAACGAAGAAGTATGCTGCTAAAAGGAATAGACAAGGAAGGTCAACGAATGAAACAAGGACTGAACCCTGAAGCACTCCAGCAATGAAGGGATGTGGCGGTTGGAGAGAAAAAAAGAAGACGCAAGACATCTTTAAGAATCAAGAGGCCAAACGATTGAATTCTGACTAGGAGAGCCGCCTCATGCCAGACTGTCAGAACCTTTACAAACAACAGGGACAACAAGATAAAAATCGCCGAAGTTATCAAGAGCACAATCGAGATAGTGAGTTTGGAGAGTAAGCGACACTACAGTGGAAAGGAAACCGTACGCCGACAAGTGTGTTAAGGGAGGTGCTGGTACTGTTCAAGGTCAAGTACATAGTTGTTTAAGACAGGTTCCTTGACCTTACAGATGATAAAGGTATGGACTCCAGTTCGATAGCTAAAGGAAAGGATGGATGATATTTTCCTTCAGGAACAGACTAAACAGCTAATTCCCAAGACTATGGAACAAAATGAAAGGAGAAAAAAAACACTGAATTACCTGAAGATTATACACCTCGGCTTATGTCAACTATATAATAATTAAACACCCTAACGCTAACCTAACCTTCCCCCCCCCCCCCCAGGTAGCACGAGGGATCTTAATCATCAGGTGAAATAAGCTTGGGTTATCTAGTCTTCAGGTGATCCAAAAAGCTTAAGGGAAAAAAGGATTATGTTGGGGTGAACATTTACTGAAGCTGGGTGATGGGATATACGCAATACCCTCAAGTGCCGGGGTGTGAACTTATGACTGTCTGGTGTCTTACAGGTGAGGGTGACTACCTGTTCATGTATACAAGACCTACCCTCATGTATCAAAGACTCCCCTCATGTGGGCTATTAAAGGCTAGTCATGTATGAAAGGCTCCCACATGTATCTAATACCCTCGTCGTGTATGAAAGAACTTCCTACTAATGGTCAGCTGGTCATGACTAAGCATAAACTTCAACATGGACAAGACGTGTGGTGCAAGTGGTGGAACTGGGAAGGGATTGATGTAAGGAGGAAGTGGTGATGGGGGGGGGGGGGTGGAGGGTGGTGATGGGGGGTGGAGGGTGGTGATGGGGAGGGAGGTGGAGGGTGGTGATGGAGAGGGAAGTGGAGGGTGGAGAGGGAGGTGGAGGGTGGTGATGGAGAGGGAGGTGGAGAGCAGTCATAGTGAGGGAGGTGGAGGATGGTGATGGGGAGGGAAGTGGAGGGTGGAGAGGGAGGCGGAGGGTGGTGATGGAGAGGGAGGTGGAGGGTGGTGATGGGGAGGGAGGTGGAGGGTGGAGAGGGAGGCGGAGGGTGGTGATGGAGAGGGAGGTGGAGGGTGGTGATGGGGAGGGAGGTGGAGAGCAGTCATAGTGAGGGAGGTGGAGCGTGGTGATGGGGAGGGAAGTGGAGGGTGGTGATGGGGAGGGAAGTGGAGGGTGGTGATGGGGAGGTGGAGAGCAGTCATAGTGAGGGAGGTGGAGGGTGGTGATGGGGAGGAAGGAATGATATGGAGGGAGGATATGGGAGGGAGGGGCAGTGACGGGGAGGGAGGGGCAGTGATGGGGGAGGGAGGGGCAGTGATGGGGGAGGGAGGGGCAGTGATGGGGAGGAAGGGGTAGGGATGGGCAGTGACGGGGAGGGAGGGGCAGTGATGGGGGACAGAGGGGCAGTGATGGGGGAGGGAGGGGCAGTGATGGGGAGGAAGGGGTAGGGATGGGTGAGGGATGGGCAGGGATGGGTGAGGGATGGGCAGTGACGGGGAGGGAGGGGTAGGGATGGGCAGTGACGGGGAGGGAGGGGCAGTGATGGGGGAGGGAGGGGCAGTGATGGGGGAGGGAGGGGCAGTGATGGGGAGGGAGGGGCAGTGATGGGGAGGAAGGGGTAGGGATGGGTGAGGGATGGGCAGTGACGGGGAGGGAGGGGAATGATCGGGGTGAAGGGAACATTACCCACAGAGTGTAACCTGAAGCTCCTCCCTGTAAGTCGACCCATGTCCGGGCTGTATCCCTCCTCTCTATACGGGGTTCAGGAGTCATCACTATATACGGTTCAAGGGTCACTCCTCTATACAGCACTTGGGGTTACTCTTCCATATAGGGCTCAAGATCCCCCTTCTAGGAATCAAAAGACCCCAAGCGTGCAAAGGTGAGTGGACACACACACACACACATATACATTCAGACGGGATTCCCTTTCCTGATCTGTTTCCTGTGACCGTCTGTCCGCTGTTCGCTCTGGGCGGCTCATCCATCGGCCACGGTAGGACGCAACCCTCTGGGAGGCTCCACATTGTCTCACTGTTCAGTCCCCAAAACTACTTCTTCCATCAATAATTAATTAACGGTGTATGTAAGTTCCACCATGTTTTTCACTACAACGGTACAGCAAAGTATATTTTTTTAGCATTAAACTCATATTATTTTATTGTCTAATCATCACTACAAATATCATCATCCATCATCATTACATATAACACCACCCATCACTACATATAACATCATCCATCATCACTACATATAATACCACCCATCATCACTACATATAACACCATCCATCATCACTATATATAAAACACCATCCATCATCACTACATATAACACCACCCATCATCACTAAATATAACACCATCCATCATCACCATATATAAAACACCACCCATCATCACTACATATAAAAACATCCATCATCACTACATATAACACCACCCATCATCACTACATATAACACCATCCATCATCACTACATATAACAACATCCATCATCACTACATACATCATCCATCATCACTACATATAACACCGCCCATCATCACTACATATAATACCATCCATCATCACTACATACATCATCCATCATTACCACATATAACACCACCCATCATCACTACATATAACACCATCCATCATCATCACTACATATAACACCACCCATCATCACTACATATAACAACATCCATCATCACTACATATAACACCACCCATAATCACTACATAAAACACCATCCATCATCACTGCATATAACATTATCCATCATCACTACATATAACACCATCCATCATCACTGCATATAACATTATCCATCATCACTACATATAACACCACCCATCATCACTACATATAACACCACCCATCATCACTACATATAACACCACCCATCATCACTACATATAATACCATCCATCATCACTACATATAACACCATCCATCATCACTACATATAACACCATCCATCATCATCATCACTACATATAACACCATCCATCATCACTACATACATCATCCATCATCACTACATATGACACCATCCATCATCATCACTACATATAACACCATCCATCATCACTACATACATCATCCATCATCACTACATATAACACCATCCATCATCATCACTACATATAACACCATCCATCATCATCACTACATATAACACCATCCATCATCACTAAATACATCATCCACCATCACTACATATAACACCATCCATCATCACTACATATAACACCATCCATCATCACTACATATAACACCATCCATCATCACTACATATAACACCATTCATCATCACTACATACATCATCCATCATCACTACATATAACACCATCCATCATCATCACTACATATAACACCATCCATCATCACTACATATAACACCATCCATCATCACTACATATAACACCATCCATCATCACTACATACATCATCCATCACTACATATAACAACATCCATCATCACTACATATAACACCATCCATCATCACTACATACATCATCCATCATCACTACATATAACACCATCCATCATCATCACTACATATAACACCACCCATCATCACTACATACATCATCCATCATCACTACATATAACACCATCCATCATCATCACTACATATAACACCATCCATCATCACTACATATAACACCATCCATCATCACTACATACAACATCCATCATCACTACATATAACACCATCCATCATCATCACTACATATAACACCATCCATCATCACTGCATATAACACCATCCATCATCACTACATACATCATCCATCATCACTACATATAACACCATCCATCATCACTACATATAACACCATCCATCATCACTACATATAACACCATCCATCATCACTACATACAACACCACCCATCATCACTACATATAACACCATCCACCATCATCACTACATATAACACCATCTATCATCACTACATATAACACCATCCATCATCACTACATATAACACCATCCATCATCATCACTACATATAACACCATCCATCATCATCACTACATATAACACCATCCATCATCACTACATATAACACCATCCATCATCATCACTACATATAACACCATCCATCATCACTACATATAACAACATCCACCATCACTACATACATCATCCATCATCACTACACATAACATCATCCATCATCACTACATACATCATCCATCATCACTACATATAACACCATCCATCATCACTACATATAACACCATCCATCATCACTACATATAACACCATCTATCATCACTACATATAACACCATCCATCATCACTACATATAACACCATCCATCATCATCACTACATATAACATCATCCATCATCACTACATACATCATCCATCATCACTACATATAACACCATCCATCATCACTACATATAACACCATCCATCATCACTACATATAACACCATCCATCATCACTACATATAACACCACCCATCATCACTACATATAACAACATCCATCATCACTACATACAACACCATCCTACATATAACACCATCCATCATCACTACATATAACATCATCCATCATCACTACATATAACATCATCCATCATCACTACATATAACACCATCCATCATCACTACATATAACACCACCCATCATCACTACATATAACAACATCCATCATCACTACATACAACACCATCCTACATATAACACCATCCATCATCACTACATATAACATCATCCATCATCACTACATATAACACCATCCATCATCATCACTACATATAACATCATCCATCATCACTACATATAACATCATCCATCATCACTACATATAACACCATCCATCATCACTACATACATCATCCATCACTACATATAACAACATCCATCATCACTACATATAACACCATCCATCATCACTACATACATCATCCATCATCACTACATATAACACCATCCATCATCATCACTACATATAACACCACCCATCATCACTACATACATCATCCATCATCACTACATATAACACCATCCATCATCATCACTACATATAACACCATCCATCATCACTACATATAACACCATCCATCATCACTACATACAACATCCATCATCACTACATATAACACCATCCATCATCATCACTACATATAACACCATCCATCATCACTGCATATAACACCATCCATCATCACTACATACATCATCCATCATCACTACATATAACACCATCCATCATCACTACATATAACACCATCCATCATCACTACATATAACACCATCCATCATCACTACATACATCATCCATCATCACTACATATAACACCATCCATCATCACTACATATAACACCATCCATCATCACTACATATAACACCATCCATCATCACTACATATAACACCACCCATCATCACTACATATAACAACATCCATCATCACTACATACAACACCATCCTACATATAACACCATCCATCATCACTACATATAACATCATCCATCATCACTACATATAACATCATCCATCATCACTACATATAACATCATCCATCATCACTACATATAACATCATCCATCATCACTACATATAACACCATCCATCATCACTACATATAACAACATCCATCATCACTACATACAACACCATCCTACATATAACACCGTCCATCATCACTACATATAACATCATCCATCATCACTACATATAACATCATCCATCATCACTACATATAACATCATCCATCATCACTACATATAACATCATCAATCATCACTACATATAACATCACCCATCATCACTACATATAACATCATCCATCATCACTACATATAACACCATCCATCATTACTACAGATCGGTAAAGAAGTTTCAGAGATTCTCGTGCGGACACACCCAAACAAACACACAGACATACTTCTTTGTTATTTATATATATATATGAACATTAAGGTCGGGAATCGGGATGCCTTTGTGTTTACATATGAGGGCACAGTCCTGGCGTGTGTGTGTGTACACGGACGGTGGTCTGGCAGTAGCGGTGCACACCTGGGTTACTGTTCCTTCCCCTTTGTATAGCCAAGATGACGAACAGTCCCTCCTTTATATACAAGGATGAAAAAAATCTCGTGTGCGTAGCTATATACGTTGGTGAAGAAGCCTCTTGTGTGTACATCTGGGGGAGGGAGCCTCTTGTGTGTACATCTGGGGGAGGGAGCCTCTTGTGTGTACAACTGAGGGAGGGAGTCTCGTGTGTGTATATATGAGGGAAGGAGCCTCTTAGTTGTACATCTGAAGGAGGGAGTCTCTTATGTGTACATCTGAGGGAGGGAGTCTCGTGTGTGTATATATGAGGGAGGGAGTCTCTTGTGTGTACATATGAGGGAGGGAGTCTCTTGCGTACATCTGAGGGAGGGAATCTCTTATGTGTACATCTGAGGGAGGGAGTCTCTTGTGTGTACATATGAGGGAGAGAGTCTCTTGTGTGTATATATGAGGGAGGGAGTCTCTTGTGTGTATATATGAGGGAGGGAGTCTCTTGTGTGTACATCTGAGGGAGGGAGTCTCGTGTGTACATCTGAGGGAGGGAGTCTCTTGTGTGTACATCTGAGGGAGGGAGTCTCTTGTGTGTACATATGAGGGAGGGAGTCTCTTGTGTACATCTGAGGGAGGGAGTCTCTTATGTGTACATCTGAGGGAGGGAGTCTCTTGTGTGTACATATGGGGGAGGGAGTCTCTTATGTGTACAATGAGGGAGGGAGTCTCTTGTGTACATCTGAGGGAGGGAGTCTCTTGTGTGTACATATGAGGGAGAGAGTCTCTTGTGTGTACATCTGAGGGAGGGAGTCTCTTATGTGTACATCTGAGGGAGGGAGTCTCTTGTGTGTACATCTAGAATGAAGGATCTTCTTGTGTGAACATCTGGGGTGAAGGAGCCTCATGTGTGTACATCTGGGGTGAGGGAGCCTCTAGTATGTACAATATATACGGGAGTGAGGGAGCCTTATCACTGCAACAATCACAGAACCTTGCCACCAAGTCACATAAACATAACAATGCCTCAGAAACCCACAGCAGAGCAGTTAGCTACACATGACCGACCGCCAACTCATACTCCATACGGTCTTTTGGCGCCACCTTCATAAATAAGTAATTTAATTAATTCTCCCAAGACACAGTACAGTATCATTCATCACTTTTAAATCCTGCATTACAGACGGATCAAGGCAAGACAGTCAAAAACCGAGGCAGAAGGGCTCTATCGTTCCAAGTCAATCTGTGGTGGAGACGGAACCTAATGCCGTCACAATCTTCGTCACTAGTGAGTGCGTGGTGTTAAATAGATTCCCACGAGGTTCTGCTGCAACCATATCCCCGTGAGAACCAACCCTCCCCCCCTGCTAGTCCACACCTCGCACTTAAACGACCCCTTCCCACCCCCTGCTAGTCCATACCACGCCCTTAAAAAACCTCTTCCCACCCCCTGCTCTCCACACGCCTCGCCCCTAAACGACCCCTTCCCACCCCCTACCCTGTTGGTCCATACACCCATACACTCCGAGCTCATAACTCCCTTACTATACACACGCCCATCCCCTAACCCTAGTCCACACGCCTAGCTCCCTTAACCTTCTGCTAAATAACAAATACGATACGCCCTATCTTCAGCCTTCCACTCAAGTTCCCAACCTCACATCTCATATTCAAGCTCAGTTAATAGCCCACTTGCCAATTAATCCCCAACTCTTCACACACACTACGTTCATTCTCATAAATTTTTCAGCCAAGGAATGGGTTATAATATTTCCGTCACACGTGGCTTCGGGAAGAAAAATGTCCCTTAACCTTCATCACACGCTTTACAAACCTTCCTCTTCGTTGCAGGAGTCATTCCGTCACAAGGCTATGTGCAGACCCAGGCTCATGTTTATCACGTCATATATTGTGTACACCCGTATCCACCCCCACCCTGCCATTCAACTCTCTTCCCCCTCTATAACCCCACCACGACCATTCAGAGTACGCCAAGTTCCACCACAAGTCCACAACAGGTGTCAGGCTCATAATGCACCAATTATTCGATTTGGTGGTGCCCCTTCCTGCTGGTGGCGAGGTACCGGTAATGTCCCCCCACACAGCCCCCTCCTCCCCAAGCTGACACGCACGGTATTAAATCCTCTCTCCCTTCATTCACCTTTAACCCCTCGTGTGTATATATATATATATATATATATATATATATATATATATATATATATATATATATATATATATATATATATATATATATATATATATATATATATAATTTTCCATCATCAGAGGTCTCTCGTCATTTTTCTCGGTTTTAAATTGGAGTGCTCTTTCTTTAAATTTTATGGAAGGTAAATTTTCGTATAATGTTATGTTTTTATTGTATATCACCTGTATTTTTTTAAAAAATTTTCAAAACTTTTTGTTTTCTAGGCTCTGATGATGGAAAATTATTTTTCCGAAACGTTAGTGTAGATCTGTTAGCAGTGTACCTTGCATATAATTAGCTTTTTCTTAATACCCCAGTAAATAAATATAAACAAACCAGACTGGAAATTCAATGAAGTGAAAGGAGGAAAGAGCAAGCAGGTGGTATTGACCCGGCATCTCATTGCCTCTCACCCCACCCACTCTCAGTACAACAAAGATGACTTACCTTGCTTAAAACGGTACAAGATGGGCGGCACAGTCTGGTGCCGCTGGGACTTGGAGTAACTCTTGAGTTGAAATTAGTGTTAGAGTGACCACCAGGCAGTGCTAGGCTTCCCCAGACCACGCTACAGCTTTTTACCACAAGGCACCGCTGATGAATGATCCACAACACCAGTCATTGCAAGGACGAGGTCTCATTTATGAGGGAATTACTACCGCACTTAGGCAGCCAGTGCATCACTTTCACTTGTATGGGCAGAGAACAGTTCTCCAGGTTTACAAGTTGGGTTTGCCCACTGTTGGTGTCACTGCATAAAAAGAGCTAGGCTTATCACAGCTCTTCTGCTATTGCGACTCCTGGTTTTCACGATGCTAATCACACTGATAAAGGCAAGCTTTTTATTTCACGTTCCTAACATAAACCTAGATTGTTTACGGGGATTAACTTAAATATCACCTATAATTTTTACGTGCCGTACTATTGCTAATGTTTGCCTCCATGAACTTCACCAAAGAAACATGTAGTGAACAGCAACACTTAACAAAGGCATAACATTAGTCCTTCTGGTAAATACTTGCTTCCAGGACCATCAGTAGACAACGGGGACGGTAAGATGTTAAGTTTTGTTGACTGTTACTTTGTAATCAACCCATTCACTCTCGTTAATTCCTAAATGATGGTTAAGTATGCCTTCGTTAAACTCATTTTCCTTTTCCAGTCGCTTGTATGCCTCATGCTTCACAGGGAAGTGTGAGAGTGAGTTTAGCAGGATACATACGGTACCTCACCTAGGCTATCAACTGATCTTGGCTGTAATGAGGACTAGGAAATGTAACTATTTGCCTCCGCAGAATGAGAACAAGTTTTCAATAACACTGTAACTGGGTCAAAGCGTAAATATACGTAATCCACATCACTGTAACCTAAGTAAAGTCTTATCCTAATTGACTTGTCTTAAACCCACCAAACCAACAATTTTGTGTATGTTTTGACGAATCTGATGAGGGCTATTATTAATGGACAACATCCTAGGCAGGTCTCAACGAGGTGGATGGGTAAGTATGATTGCCTGGAGACAAACTGTGGTGGGCGTCAACTCAGCCGTCCCTAGACATCGCTCATAGGTAAACAAACCTCACGCATCACATACAGTATTTCATACATTTGTTATCATCATAAGGTAATATTACTGAAAAATAGTAATTAAAATCCCATACTAAATATACTGAACACCATACGTGTAAAACAGTAATATCCACCAAAAATAAACAATACGAGTTAGCTGTGTTCAAATTCCTGGGTTTATACTTAATTTCTTAGATTTATATATTATGTACCGTTGATTATGAATTTATGAAATTACATTAAATATAATACTGTATTCTTAAATGTCAGGAAAAAACAGACTGGTTTAAGTGTCTACTAGTTTACATCGACACACATGTCGGGTAGACTTAGGTTACGTAAAAAGCCAACCGCTGTCTTCCATGAAACAACGTTACTCAAACTGTGCTTTGTTCGGAACTGAAATTTCTAACCTAATACGTAAAACTTCGATCTTTGCTTGGCTGGTTGAAGGAATAGTGTGTGGGGTGACTGAATGGTAGAATGGTATGTGGGTTGCCCAGTGGAGGAATAGGTGGCTGGGTGAAAGTGTGTGGGTGGCTGGGTGGAGGACTAGTGTGTGGGTGGCTTGGTGGAGGACTAGTGCGTGGGTGGCTGGGTGAAGGACTGGTGTGGGTGGTTGGGTGGAGGACTAGTGTGTGGGTGGCTGGGTGGAGGACTAGTGTGTGGGTGGCTGGGTGAAGAACTAGTGTGGGTGGCTGAGTGAAGAACTAGTGTGGGTGGCTGGGTGAAGGACTAGTGTGGGTGGCTGGGTGAAGAACTAGTGTGGGTAGCTGGGTGAAGGACTAGTGTGGGTGGCTGGGTGGAGGACTAGTATGTGGGTGGCCGAGTTGAGGGCTAGTGTGTGGGTGGCAGGGTTGGGGGGCTAATGTGTGGGTGGCAGGGTTGGGGGGCTAGTATGTGGGTGGCTGGGTGGAGGACTAGTGTGAGTGGCTGGGTGGGGGGCTAGTGTGTGGGTGGCAGGGTGGGGGGGCTAGTGTGTGGGTGGCAGGCTAGTGTGTGGGTGGCAGGGTGGGAGGCTAGTGTGTGGGTGGCAGGGTGGGAGGCAAGTGTGTGGGTGGCAGGGTGGGGGGCTAGTGGGGGGGTGGCAGGGGGGGGGGAGAGTGTGTGGGTGGCACGGTGGGGGGCTAATGTGTGGGTGGCAGGGTGGGGGGCTAGTGTGTGGGGTGGCAGGGGGTGGTGGGAGGCTAGTGTGTGGGTGGCAGGGTGGGGGGCTAGTGTGTGGGTGGCAGGGTGGGGGGCTAGTGTGTGGGTGGCAGGGTGGGGGGCTAGTGTGTGGGTGGCAGGGTGGGGGGCTAGTGTGTGGGTGGCAGGGTGGGGGGCTAGTGTGTGGGTGGCAGGGTGGGGGGCTAGTGTGTGGGTGGCAGGGTGGGGGGGCTAGTGTGTGGGTGGCAGGGTGGGGGGCTAGTGTGTGGGTGGCAGGGTGGGGGGCTAGTGTGTGGGTGGCAGGGTGGGGGGCTAGTGACTTCAGCGCTAACATGTGGGTGAATGGACTGAGGGTTAGTGTGGGGTAGTAGGTTTATGTTTATCTGGTGGAATATAAGAAAGGGGCAGTGAAGGAGCGAAGGGAGAAGGGGCAGTGAAGGAGTGAAGGGAGAAGGGGCAGTGAAGGAGTGAAGGGAGAAGGGGCAGTGAAGGGAGTGGGGTAAGCGGTGGCTGGTGACGAAGGCAGCGTGGGGCAAAAAGCCAACTAAAACACCTGGGTTTGAACCATTCTGGAACTGCCAGATAAGGGGACCTAACCACCTAAAATCTGTTCTTAGTGTCTTCATCAGATAACACTAGGGCAAGAGTTGACAAAAGACGTCGGGGTTACTTGGCGTCTGCTGTCATCAAGGCACACAATCATTTTACAAGAAAAGTTACCGATACAACAATAATGCCTGACTTAACAAATTATACATTATATTTAATATAAATGTTCTTCCTAACAATCATGATCGGTTACAAGGGTCATTTAACCCAGTTCCAGGAAGGTTGCACCGCACACTAAGAAGTCTAAGACCTCAACAACGCCACACTGAGAACTCTTCCATCCGGCTAGAGGAAGTGGATATATCAGGCGGCTGTCAAAACTGCAGCTGCCCACACACACACACCTCCTTGCGGGTCCCTCTCTTAACACCTGCCTTGGACCGCTCCAGGAACACTCTTGGCAGATGGCTGAGGTCTACATGTTACTCACTCAGATTCCTTATTTGTTCTGACTCACTGCCGGCATACTTTCAGTTTGAGACTAAGAAATTTACAAATAATCTTTGGTTTGGCTTTTTTTCTAAAATACTAACTATGGTCTGCAGCGATAATTACTATGTATAAACTTTTCATCCCTACAATATTTTCATTTCAAGCATACCCACTGCCGCCTGGAAAACATTCCATTCTGTTGGGTATCTCCTTATTATAATATATTCACCAAGACAGAACTCAAACGCTGCCTGCTGTAGCTATCCAAAGGCAAAGCTAAACTACTGTGGCCGTGTTATCCGCAAACTGTCACACACAAAATTCAGCTTTGGTATTATAAGAGAACACAAACATTGGCTACAGTCCAGTACCTCTAGCTCACCAGTTAACAGAACAAGGCAGACTGAGACTGGCGGTTGTTTGTGTTCGTCACCACCCGCCCAGCCCACCCGAGTAGCTGCCAGGGGTCGCCAGGAAACACAAAATTGCCACAACAAAATACAGGAAAACCATGATACTGAACAGCTATAGTCACGTACTATGTAACTGATTTTATAAAAAACTGCAATATGATGAGACAGCCGTGCAGACTGATTCGATGGTATTCAAATCCGAATGCATCAAATATTGATACGAAGTCTTTATGGACAACGGTTTGTTTACCTCCGTTTCCAAAATATTTATGTTTAATAAACAAGCCCCCTGGTGTGCATACTGTATGTTTGCAGTAGCATATACAAAACGAAAATAATCGTGGCAAGAAATTAATAATTAAATTTACTTTAACTGTTTTTGGGTGGGGACTGGCTGCTACAAACCACCAGGGGTCGGCGCCTCACCCAGCTGTATGCCTGAAGACACTGTATTAGCAGTATATCATTTTTTTTTTTAATTTCTACCACTTATCCAACACTGGACTTTTATTGCCCAGTGTGAGTACAAAGGGAAACCGATGTACCCGGAGAAAACCTGGATATGCTTGGTTGGGTCACAAATTCACCTTCTTCGATCCAAACACTCATTTGTATAAGTGAGATTTGCACTTTTTGGTCACTTTTTCGAGGATCAAAGATCACAAGAATGCCTAATTGTAGGAGTTTAGGAGCTAGGTTAGGATAGATTGGTTAGGTTGGGTTTTACTAGTTAAAATAAAAATGTCAAGAGAAAATTTTTAGAGTTGGGTCAAAGTTAATTAGTTTATCATCCATATGGCATGATTAAGACGAGTTAAATAAGGATTTATTACTCATGACCCATACATCATGACTAATATGACTGTTAAATAGGATTTTTTAAATTTAAAATCCGTATTAAGAATCGAATTCAGAATTAGGAAGATCTTAATAATAATAATAATAATAATAGCTGGTCTTTTGGTTTTGACTTGACAATTAAACAAAGAATATTGCACTACAGTAAAAGATCACAAAAAATGACTTCGACTTCTATCAGGCATATACCCTGTAATTCTCCATAGCCTGTTCAGGATCATAACCTTTCAAAAACTTAAAAAATAAAGGTTGTACTGTATAAGAAATGGATCGGGCAGCAAAAGAACATCCAAGGCTCTAGGCTCCTCAAAGAGTAAAGGATCATCACAACCACGCAAAACCATTTCATTACGTGTAGTCAGTGGAATTAGTAGGATGGCCAAATATTTAGGCTAGCCAAACTTTAGTGTCTTAAAGGTCATTCGACAGAGTTTGAACTTTGTCCTAGCTTTAACTGGAACCCCGAGACAAAATTAGTGAATATAATAGCGTCACAAGACACTGTCCACCCCAAAACTGTTAACAGATTATGGATTTCGAATATGAAAGATCCAACTCTTAACTACTGAATTTATATGCTATTTAAACTTCAGTTTCGAGTCAAAGTACTGTACACTCCAATAATACGAACAGAATCGACAGGACTGAGTTGTACTTCTCTAAAGTTTAGAGAGCCAAACTACGACTGATTCTATTCATTCTTACACTAATGATTCTACTCTTCACTATTCACATTTTACCTATCCCCATAATTCTCAAACTAGATCTGTTTCTAGAGCTGATATCATTTCATCTATCAATGCGGATCTGTGCAACATCTCCGAATGGGGAGGTAGAAACTTATTCAATAGTAATAAAACTCAGTATTTACCAATTACCGTACACTTTCCAAATTAGATGATCTCCCACCAATCACACTTCAGGACGCAATCATTCTGCCAAGTTCTAAAACATATATGCTAGGCCTCACCATTTCCTCTAATATGTCATAGAAGCCACACATCCACAACATTGCTAAAGCTGCCTCCCGAAAGCTGGGAATGCTACTTCACCCCTGAGCAGTTGCTTTAAGTTTATAAGGGATTCAATCGTCCTATTTGAACTTAGAGTACTGCTCTCATATCTGGGGTGGCTCTTCTGTCCAACTGTTAGATAGGGTGGAATCAAAGATATTTCGTCTTACTGACACTCCTCCTTCAGTTGATAATCTTTCTTCCCTTTCTCTTCGACGCAATGTTGCTTCACTCTCTCTCTCTTACAGGTACTTTAACAGCAATGCTCGGTGGATTTGGCATCCTGTACATACGACCCTGGCTGCTGGTAACTAGCGGTGGAAGCTGGGAGGAGGGTCGTAACAATATTTACATTTCTGTTGGGACTGGTTATTAGGACATTTAAATATTCGTTTTCCTCATTATCTCATCTTAATTTACATATATTGTATTTCAGAGACTTTTTCTATACATATATAACTACAGTAGTTTGACCAATCGGTAAGTCTTTTGGGTGCCTACCCACACCCGAGGACCTATCCCGAAGTTACTAAAATTACTCGGGTTACTAAAAATTAACCCGAACCGAATCACGTGTATTTGGTTTAAAACAACGAATTACGGCATGGAGGGCGCTTTCGGGATAATAATAAGTAACCTGAGTGTTTAAAAAGATGGCTGAGACTATATTCACCAAATGGGCTGGTATGACATCATCGATTGATATATGATGTCAGAGACGGACATCAAAACGGGCTGGCGTGAACCGGACCTTAATGGGGTACCATTACAATCGTTGATAAATTTGCTAAGAATACACATTAAAATAGACAGTACAGTATTATATAGGTGGTGCCTTAACTTAGATATGATAATACTGGTACAGTAATTCCAATGTAGTGACTATCATGTTTATAATTATAAACATTTCCATAATCCATAGCCTTAGTAACTACAAACACTGAAAGGTGCAAGTTGAGGAGAAGTCTAAGGTAGGAACACTCCAGGTATCAGGCTCAGGTGTTGGGGAGACAGTCTTACGCGAAGAGATAAGTGTTTGAGAAACGGAGAAGAGATTACCAACTTGTCATCACGTGAGATTGAAAAGTAATTTATATGGAGATTGCAGAAGAATGATACAGTAAATAGTTATATATAGACTTAATGACATTTAGAATGTTAAGAGAATATGCAATGAAGTGTGGTAAGTTTGCAAATAGGCAATTGCATTAATTAAATTATGATACTATAACCAATCAGACACAAGTACTGTACTATGGTTTACTACATGCTTTCCTTGGACATATGTTCATAAGACCGTAGTTTCCACTTTACGTAATTAACTATTTTGTGGAAGCCTCTTGGTCCCAAACTTTTTGCTTGTGGAACAGGGGCAGATCCAGGGGTGAACCTGGGGGTCCAGATCCCCCTTTTTCATCAAATATTCCAATACTTTTTCTTTAATGCAATAAAATGTAAAAAGTAATTACTATTTACCTCAGAATCTCTTACTATCAAGTGCACATGACTTCAAAATGGCCTCCAAATGCCCATAATATTGGTCAAATTAAAAAAAAAATCGGGGGGGGGGGGGGGGGCAAAATACCCCCAACTGGATGGGCTCACTATGCTCACCATGTTACCCCATCCACAACGTCTTGGGCCCCCTTTTTGAGATTCCTGGATCTGCCTCTCCAATTACATACTGTGAGGGTCGAGTTTGCTCTCAGAATGTGTAAAATACAAGGCCTGTACTGTACAGACATAAACAGTGGGCCCCTGTTGAGTCTAGTCCATATCTGGAGATGGCGGATGCCCGCCCCACAAGGGGCAACAGTTCAAGGTTGAAGAAGCCACATGTCCAGTAAACTGTGAGGGCAAACTTTTTCGGAGAGAGAATTGTGAACTCTTGGAACAATTTGCCAGAGAGTGTTGTGACGGCACCGAGTGTGGGCTCTTTCGAGACCAGACTTGACCAACACTGGAGCAGGTTCAGGTACATTCAGGAGCCAGTACATGCACAGTACTGTACTTGTTAACAGTGCTAAAAAGAGACATAACCGGCCGCCCAAGTGGCTAACAAGCCGACCAGTGGTAAAGAGGATAAAAGTAAAAGTAAAGTACACCGTTAAAACCATGTAGGCTACATACTGCAATGGGAACCATCCAAGCTCTACATGTATGTGTGGTGGATTTGTCTGGGGTGACTGACTGTTTCTGTGTCCTGTACAAGTCCTGAAATTTAGAGCAGGTGAAGAAAACATATATTATTTTTTTAATAATTTACTGAAGTTCAAGGAAGCTAAAACAGATAATGCTGCCATAATTGTTTTCTAATTAAGATGCAGGAAAAAAAAATTAATTATAATAATGCTCAAAATTCTATACATATTCTGATAGCCTTTAAATCTCATAAGTTAAAAATCCACAAAGTCTGCAAAGGTAACACTTACCATATACAAATTTAACAATATTCTCCACATTAATACATCTGTACATTCTATTGGTTCTTAAAAGCCTAACATCTTCTGTTTCATCACATTCGAACAGATTTAAAAATCTTGCCTTGAAAAAGCTGACAACCACTCCAACATACTGTAGTGAGTTACCCATATCAAGGTTGACACACTATCCTTAAAGCAACAAGTAGCACTACGGTAACTCTCCCAAGCACCAACGTGTGAATGAATACAGGTACAGTGAACCCTCACTTTACGCGGTCAATTGAACCCACGGCGGCCCGCGTAAAGTGAGAAACGAGTAAAGTGAACAACATAACATATGGGATTAATTGAAATAGAGACTGGGCCGACCCCCAAACTCCACTTTTTCCCGACACAATACGTACGTTTTAGTAAAAATAACATCTTAACTTCATGATGGTATTCACACACACATAATATAGAAGGGAACAATCAATAAGAGAATAATATACTGTAGGTTAGGTTAGAAAAAAACAAGGTTAGGGTTAACACTTACGTTAGTAGAAGAGATGGGTCAGAGTACGGGAATGGAGGCTGGTTCCGAGGCAGAGGGCAGGCTACTGGCCCTCAGATGAGTCTTCATCACTGTCATCCACACTTAGTAGTGCCTCCCTGACAAATCCCTCAAAGTCATCATCACTGTCTCTGTCACTATCACTGGCTTGGGTTGTGGTGGGTTGCGGGCGAAGAACTCGGTTATGCTTTGCTGACGGCTGGTGTTGATGTTGTCGTGATACACCTTGATGTAGGGCTCCATAGTCTGCAACAGCTGGGTAGTGAAGACTTCATACCGGTTATCGTCAGGGTCGTCAGAAAGGAGGAGCTTGAGTTTCTAAACACACTCGATGGCACCCCTTACATTACTATGCGATAACTTGCTTTCTTCTTGGGATGACGCACCACCTGCCTCTTCACTGACGTCATCATCATCTAGCATCTCGTCGGCAGTCACATCAGGATCCCTTATCACCTCCAGGATGTCGTCGTTAGTGGTCTCGGAGAAGCCTGCAGCTGTAACACTCTGCGCAGCTTCTCTGACAAGGTCCACTGCTACTGCAACAGTCTGAACCTCACCAGTCACAGATTTACTCTGTCTCCCACCTGGAATACCTTGCAACACATGTCTCCATGCGTGACGAACAGTTGCTACAGACAGCTGATCCCATGCCTCCACCAAGAAGTCCACAGCTTTCTTGACGTTGAATGTTCTCCAAAATTGTTTCACAAGTACTTCTTGCTCTGCCAACTGTGGTTCCTCGTCATCTTCGCTCTTGCTATCGGTGTCACCAAGGTTACGCAACTCATCCTTGGTGTTGGTGTAGTCGTTCAGGAGCTTAAATTTCTTTGCAGAGAATGCAGCTTTCACATTACAGATCAATTCTTGGTCCATGGGCTGTATTAGTGACGTAGTGTTGGGAGGAAGGAAGACCACTTTTACGTTGGGGTGACGATCTAACAGTAGGGGCGAGTGTCCTGGTGCATTGTCAAGCAGCAACAAAATCTTGAATGGAACATTGTGTTGCTCACATAATTTCTTAACGTTAGGAACGAAACAGTCATCAAACCAGGAGAGGGACAGAGTAGAGAACATCCACGCCTTACATGTGGTCAGCCAGTGGGCATTTAGCTTGGTCATGTCCATGCTCTTGTAAGCGTGAGGCTTGCGTGCTGTGTGGATCACCGATAACTTCAGCTTACAGGTACCGGAGGCATTGGTGGTAAACAGGACGGTGATACGCTCCTTCTGCAGCTTCCGGCCCCGACACTTGCTGGCATTCTTCACAACGAAGGTCTTGGAAGGTAGCTTTTTCCCAAAAAGACCAGATTTGTCCATGTTAAACACCTGGTCATCGGTGTACTGTCCTTCCTCCATAATCTCACGTAAAAACGGAGGAAATTCCCTAGCCGCAACACAGTCAGCACTAGCTTCTTTACCACCAATGTTAATGTTGGTGATCTTGTTCCTCTTCTTAAATCTCTGCAACCATCCAGAGGAAGCATTAAAGGGTTTGGGCTCTGCAATTCCGATCTTACGTGACACTGCAGCATACAGTTCACGTGCGTACTCCTTAACTGAGCGTGTGTCCACCGCCATGTTCCGTCGCGCCTGACGAATCAAGAAGCTCACAAGTAATTTCTCAGTCTTGAGAAGCACCTGGTTGTGGCAATACTTGATCATAGAAGCACTTGTAGACATTGTGATGTTCATGTGCTCCTTTATCTTGGCTGCATCCTTCTTAATTGTCCTGATCGTAGACTCGTTAACACCATGCTGGCGCGCGAGATCAACCTGTCTTGTTCCTTTCTCCAACTCTTGGATGATCTTGTATTTAATTTCGGAGCTTAAGGAACGTTGTATCTTCTTTGGCTTAGGGTGGCTGGGTCCAGGTAATGCAAGGTTTCTTTGTGGTGGTGGTCCGGTGGAAGCCATTCTTATGGAACAATGGATACCGATATACACGGTGTAGCCGCGGGTAGGTCAAGGGGCTTGAACGCTCCCGCGGCGGGGCACGTCATAGTATATTAAACCAATCACAGCTAGCGGGGGAGGGAGGTAAGGATGCTTGGCCCAATCACAGTCCGATACGTCATATGATGTCACCGATAACGCAACAAAGACGTACACTGCGCAACCTACTCGCGCCGCTTACCCAACATGGCGGGATGGTGGGAGAGATGGCGGGAGGTTTGGATCCAAAAATGGCGCGGCGTGAGAGGACCGCCAGCCGCTCTCCGCGTAAAAGGGTACACACACCGAGTAAAGTGAGCATTCCTTGTTCGGCAGGGTACCGCGTAAACGTGGAAACGCGTAAAGTGAAACTGCGTAAAGCGGGGGTTTACAGTACTACAATTTCAGTTGCAAACTATTTGCTTTCAGACACAACTTCCTTCAAAAGCCTACTGGTGAAATATAAACTCGGGAAATAGAACCAACATTCTGGAAATATTAATGAGCTAGATTTGTAATAAATCAATGATACTGTATAGTAAACTTAAACATTCACAAGCAAATAAAATCACAATAATTAACAACTACAGTCTGATAATGAATAATTATTTCAAATTATTTCATTAATAAATTATAAATGCAAATGGGCTTTTGCATAAAATATTTTTTTTTTGCTTGCCTTGTGTCATCATCAATCGTCATGATGTGTGCGTGTAAAAATATAGCAACATAAGCCCATGTTTGTTATGACTACCGGTATGTAATAAATTGATGTCATTATTATTATCATCAAAATTTTGCGTTTGTGACCTTGCACATACATGCCCAGTTTCAATTCTTCCATGTGAACATAAAGTTGAAAGTTAAGAATGCAATGTGTGAAGCCAGACAGGAGCTGTGTAGGTTTTCTTACACTGATGATGTGACATATACATTATTTACAATGATGCAAACAGTGGTAAACCTGCTATTGTATTTTTCAGTTTTCTAATCTTCTCTTTAACTAAGATGTCACCTTGCACACTATCATATAATATCAGTAAAGTAATATAATATTTTTTTTTGTGGTATAAGAATCAAAACTTTCAACTGCAATACTACCACTAACTTATCGCAGTTATTTATAGCAAAATGCTTAAATCCACTTACAAAGTGTCAATGCTGGGCAAGGCTAATCTTGGTAAATTAAAACATTGCAGATTAAGAAACAAAAATCTGTAAAGAATTGCTTAAAATTTTTCCTCAACATTCACATTAGCAGATATGCCATAAACTGTTAAACTACCCTGATTGTTTCTATGAGTTTTACACTTCTATCAACTCCCAACACTGGTCTCAATTCCAATTACAGTATTCAATGGACACTATCTCCCAGTCATTTTCTTACACTCTACACAAGTCTTAACAATAATTTTGTTACCGTTACTAAATTCCATATAAAAGAAAAAATATCTGCACTCGCTTTCCTAAATACGGTATTTACAAGAACACAGCTGAATGCGTCACAGATGAGGACCCAAGTCAAACAATAAGACAAGAAATTTTTTCATATAATAAAGTATAGTAGTTTTTATGAGGCTCCTTACCAACTGTGAATTGTCACCACTAGTCTTGCATAAATTTCTCTTGAGTTTTCTACAGTGCCTCATACACTAAGGTTTATATGAAGCTATAAGGTTAAAAACCATAGCTGATCTATTGTTATACATTACAGTATACAGAACTAATTTTTTTTTTATTATATGATGCAATTCATATAGATCACAGCTTATACAACAACATATTGCTCTTTGACAATATTCAAAGATGGTCTAGCTAAGTTTGAAAATCCATTACCTCTATATTCACTGTGCATCAACCACATGAAGCAGTATACCTGTACTGTATGTCCATACATTTATAGATTCTCTAAACTAATGTAGCAGAGGTTTATCCTCAATCACACTATCACTGCCAATTTTATTTGACCACTGGACCAAATAGAATATACAGTAACATCTCAAACAATATAAGATACAAACAATTTAAAATTCTTTTAAGTTAATAGCGTCATGTATATTAATTTATATACTGTATTACATGAAGATAAGTAATGCCTTGCCCTTAACGTACAATTTACTGTACTAGACTTTTACGAAAATAGCAACATGTGACTTCTAGAAACCATTATCTGCTGGTAAAATGCCACACAATACTGTTTAAATTTATTCAAAGCCAATTCTACCTATACAGGTACCTGTATTGTTTAAGGAAGCAGTAGCAATTATGTAATAATGATAAAAGGTTGTTTAGATTTCTCACATTTTCTTGAGGATGAGTGTTGGAAACTTACTGTTTATAGTTTTAACAATACAGTATGACTGTTAACAGCAGTTTTAAAATACTGTACCACACTGTATAGTAAATTCCCTTTATTATATCAAGGAGAACAATTTTTCATCCTAAAATGTTCACAGTAATAACTGACAAAAATGTACAGCAAAAGTGGGAGAAGAATAAGACATTCTTATGAATCGTTTATGATTCACCAACAGTTCCATGAAAGTGACCTAATATTAATTAAAGTCATATATTGAGCAGGAAATCTGTACTACAGTATTCACATGAAAACAAACACCCCCAAGCACATATTCATACACTTACAATGACAGATGAAGACAGAGAGACAAATATACGATTACGAACAATGTCTTAGTTATTATAGGGTGAATTAACAGTGCTTGTTCTAAGAGTATCTGCAGCTAAAGCAATCTACAAAAAAAATCAACCTGAAGGGGTGATCTTTTCTCTACTCTTATGATGTAAGATAGACTGTCTTTAAGAAATCTCACAACCATGAAGGATTACCTGTTCAAAGATGGAATGGTAAGATCAGTAATTGAAGATACGAGTCACAAAAAAGATGATTTTCAAATGGCCCCTTATGTGTCTCCAAGTACTTAACTGTAAAAACAGTAGTTGTAGAAGTGGGGTTCATGCAGCAGTGCTACCAGTGTGGATAAAGGATACTGAAGACTAAAGCTAGTATTCCATATGTGCGTTTGCAGTGCATTTGTGTTATATGTTTGCAGTATGTGTTTGCGTTAAATTGCCTTGGAAAATGGACACCCGTTTCCATTTGCAGTTGCATAATTTGTCTTACACAGCGGGAACAGGACAGGAAAGATGGCTCCCAGCACATTGAAGCTATGAGGCTATTTATATGAACAGGATGATTGCTATTAATTATCCTGGTTTTGTATAAGATTATGCGTGATGCAAAGAGAAAATGGCCAAGGAAACATTGATGGTGGGTACATAAATTGCTGTTGAATCGGTCCAAACTTGGAGGCCACAATACTTTGGTATAAGAGCTAAGCTTGGATGAAGAAAAATTCAAAGAATATTTTCGTCTGAGCAGACAACAATTTCCACATGTTCTCTCCTTGGTTGAGGAGGTAAGTCGGGCATAATTATAACAGGAAATAATAGAGACTATAGATAAATAATAAGTTTCAATAATTTGTATTCCAAAGAACCCTTTTATTAAAACCAAAAACCTTAATTTTAGCACAAATGTTTAAAAAAATGTATGGATCCAGTAAAATGATATATAAAGATTGATGCATACTTAATTACCTAATTAAATAACACTTGCTAGTATTCTCAATGTATTAAGTAAATGCATTACAAAAATAGGTATTTTTGTTGGGATATATACCTGGTACTGAGTGAAATCATGAGACAGTTGCTAAGTTTCTAAGAACACTGCAGATAAATGCTGTATAAAATGAAGTTGTTTTGTTGGTTAAATTTCCCCTTACATATGTGTGAAATGTATAGCTGTGGCAAGAATATCTGATGTCTGGGTGAGGAGAGCCAGTGTATGAAACAGGAACTAGTGACATCACAGTATGGGATTCCCTCATCCATTTCCATGCAATTGCGTTTTCAATCGCTACAGGGACCGATTGAGAATGTACTGCAAAAACATAACGCTAATGCAACCATGCCAATGGAAACAACCGTGTACATTTCAGTGTGTGTCTATTTTTGGCGCTAACACTCCAGCTACTGCGTGAATGGAATCCTAGCATAAGCCTACAGGACATAAGGAGACAATGTGGCAGAAACTGCATTGTACTGCCTTATATTTCCCAGCTATGGGACTCAGATTAGTGATTGTTGGGTCAGGAGGCAAATGCTACACATTTGGCTATCACATAACAAATTAAAAAAAAAATTAAAAAATTAAGCCTGACAGAAGTATATGAAAGAAAGCCCAACAGAGGCCAAATAATCTTAAAAAGCTAAAGAGCATACATTGTGTTAAGGTTATGAACCAAAGTACCGTAAGTGAAAATAACCCAATGGGGATACCCTGTATTTCACAATAAAGAAAATGTGTAAATTATAAAGGAAATGTACTTAATCGGTGATGCTTATAGGAGAGGGCCAATAAAAAGATTGTCAATTTTTAAAACTGACTAAAATAAGCCTGTTGAGAAGTGGTTACAAAATGTTACCTTGAGAATGAGGAACTACAGTACAAGCGAGATCAAACTGTAGAATGGAAGGTAGAAAGGAAAGGTCATATATACCTATGCAACCTGAATATTAAGAGCAATATACAATATGGACACAAGGTGTGAAGAGAAATACAGTACTGTACAAAGATAAACCTGATGATGAACACAGAGTGCAATGAACAGTGATCTTAATATTATGCATTAACAGTACTGTATTACCTTACATTGGGTGAAAGATGTAAGAGCCACTTTTCTTAAATATGTAAAGCATTACTTCTATCTGACAACTGCAGCCAACTTGAAAACAAACCGTTTGTAACCTTCATGAGCCAGATCACAATTCATGATGCACGACTGAGAATTTTTCTAATATTTCTGCAACTTACTCTATCCTGAAATGCTACATATGCACTGGATAATGGTGCAAGGAAAAGTGAAGGTAAGATGGCCCTCAGAATACACATACAGTACATAGTATCTGCATACTATATTTATATTTCTGTAGAGATAACCCTAGAAAGAAGTCTGAATTCATTTTGAAGTTTTTCTTAACTGACAGTTATTTAGGTTTGTGATTATTTAGATTCACAATTGTTTGAAATACTGCTGTGCAATATGTGGTGATAAATGAAGAGGTAAAAATAGCTACAGGTCAAACCCAGCGGTCTGGCAACTTCTGTGGTTCGGCATGATTTGCGATTCATTGTCTTGGCATAAGTTTGTGAAATTGCTCAGTGAAGGTGGTGTCACATCCATGCTTCCTAAGCTTTTACAAAGTTTGTTTTCAAGAAGTGATCTCATTGATACCTGTTCACAGGGGTGTCAAGTAGGGAAGGCTTTTTCTAAGAACTTTTCAAATATCTGTTAAGAAAATAACGTAATGAATGGCTTAGGTGGTTGAGACAGCAAAGTGGTAACAAACAACACACACACACACACACACCCTAATACAAGTATTTTCACATTAGTTCATGTGTTCTCAGATAATGATTACATCATTATAATACTGTAACTGATGGCATGTTATTTATTACAAAAAAAGAATAAAGAAATAGAGAAATATTCTGTAGGCACGTAAGACATTTTACAAATGTAAATGCACTGCACTGGGAATTAATTAAACATGTTTGTTTGACCTAAATGCTAGCTATCTCAGTGAACTACACATTATCTTCAAATTTTATTTCCAGAAACTGTTTAATATATTCTAAGTACTCAAGCAGCTAGAATAAGTATGTGCCCTAATTTGTGACATAAATTTAATTAAAAATAAATTAATACATTTTCAAGCTAAATGCAACAAAATGACTAAAGCTAATATATATATAGCACTATAAAAATAAGGCTTAAAATTATAAAAAAACTAAGTCATTTTCACATACATACAAAATAAAGCAAACATTTTGCAATGAAATAAAAAAATAAAATAAATAGATACCTAATGAAGCAAAGGTACATAATGTGTGTGTGTGTGATAAAAGATAATATAAAGGATAACTATTACAACAAAAACTTGGTTTTCAAAGAATGTCTGAGGTAAAGAGACCTGAAGTTTACTCCAGTTTCACTGTACAAGAAGTACATTCAAAGTAGTCCCTGATATATTCATTCAAAATTATTACAATGACATTTATAATGACCAGCAAGTTACAAAATGATGATGTTACTCAGTGAAAAATGATATGAGGGAGTAAATTTCCTTAAGTTTATTAAGAAACAAAGTTTGGCAATAAAAATTTGCTACTCAACACAAAATTTCATTAAATAGTTGTACACACAAGATGTCAAATCTTACCTTGCTGAAGTCAGCTCACATATCGAAGATGGTAATGTACTGTACTACTGTACTGCACAGTACTTCAAATTTTATAAATACTGTATGCACTGTACATCTAAGGGAATGAATACAACCCCGAATGATGATAAATATTCATATAATCATGAAAATTAATATTTCACATTAATAGGTAACACAGCTCATGTTATCTTAATGGGAATGTCCAAAAAGTTATAAAGAGATTCCCTGAATAAATGCACACATGGGCAGCAAGCCTATGAGATTCTAAGTAGGCAGCAAGTTCTATCATGTAACATGATAGTTGATAAGAAATGGTACCAACTATTGAAAGTGATACAATGAAAAGAAAAAGACAAATACATTAATAAAAAAGCTTCAACAACACAAAAGAGTGTCAACTTCACTACCTGGTCTGATGAATAGCCTAATCTCAATTTATCCTACCAACCTAAGATATACTGTAATGAACAAGCATAAGTTTCATTTACAAATGACACTCAAAGACTTCATTATATACAGGGTGTAGCAAAAGTCAGAAACCATAGGCATATTTTTATATTTTGTTTCAGATTCAGTGGCAAGGACTACAGCAGGAAAATTGACAATAGATTAATAGGAGGAGAAAGTTTTGAGGCATGGATATTACAGGTTGACAATCCCTTATCCGAAATCCTTGGGACCAGATGCATTTCGGTTTTTGGAATTTCAGAATGGATAGTTTTTTTTTTTTTGTTTTAACAGGGATCACCCCACCCGGGCACAGGTCACTGACCCACATTTGGGCCTGGGGGCTAAAATATAATTATAATAATAATAATAATAATAATAATAATAATAATAATAATAATAATAATAATAATAATAATAATAATTCATAGGTCTAGGTCGTGTTTCTCACTTTTGATCTTTTTTTCATTCTAGTATTTCTTTATTATTATTATTTTATTATTACAGTATTATTGTTATTATTATTATTGTTATCATTCTAATTTTATTTTTGTGTATTTTTTATTAAAAATTTTATTTACTATGAATACCAGGTAATTATTATTATTACTGTATTATCATTATTATCATTATTATTATTATAATTATTATTACTATTACATTTTCACCCCCAGGCCCCGATGTGGGTCAGTGACCTGTGCCCGGGTGGGCTAATACCCCCCCCCCCCCCAAAAAAAAAAAAAAAAAAAAAAAATTGCTCCAAAAAAAAAAACTTTCGGTTTTCAGAGCTTTTCGGTTTTTGGAATTTCGGATAAAGGTTTGTCAACCTGTATGGTCCAGCATACTGCACAGTTGCTACTGTCTTTAATGAAAAACACCCTGAGAAGCCATCAATTGCCCAGTGGCTGGCCAAAAGGTGCAACCAATACTAAAACATCAGAAATGATTTTTGACAATATTATAAACAACCAACTTAAGTATAGTCCCAAGAAGGTTATCCCAGGAAACATGTTTCTTAACAAGGTCCATTCAACGCATTCTTATTGCAAACCATTTCCACCCGTACCAGATCTGCTTTGTCCAAGAACTGCACAGATCGTCGTGTGGAATACTGCCAGTGGTTTTTACAGTGAATCACGTTCGGTGACGAAGTAATATTTCACACGAGTGGTCATGTCAACAGGCATAATACATGCCATTGGGCCAATGAAAACCCCCCACTGGTTGGAGGAGGGTCCTGTGCAATCTGATCCATGAATTATGGTGTGGGCTGAGCTCTGGGGCGAACGGTTGATTGATCCGTACTTATTCAACGCCGACGTAACAAGTGAAACATATCTCAATATGCTTCGACCATTTCTCATTCCCAAACTGGACAACATTCCATTAGCAGAATGGGTGAAAATGTGGTTTCAGCAGGATGATGTACCACCGCAATTCGCAATCATCTGCGCTGAGTAACATTCAAACACCGGGCTTTGAATGCACCACGAATTGTCTCCAAGATAATGGCAACCAATTCGAAGATTTACTGTAATTTAGTAAATATACCTATGGTTACTAACTTTTGCCCAATATATATATACAGTTTCTCCCCGACTTACGACGGGGTTAGGGACCCAATTCCAGGTAGTAAGTCAAATTGGTCGTAAGTCGAAAATGCGAAAATAATACATAGAAAATCTAAAATGGGTCTCTTTTTCTTCTCAGCACCACAAAACTCTCACTTTTAAGCTTGCCAGCCATTTTAAATGGAATTACAAACGAAAATTTTGTCAGTACACAGTGCAATCACTAACGTCGGGGCTCGAAAATACATAATTTTAAAATTTTTTGGTATGACTGGGGCGGTCGTATGTCCGGGTGGTCGTAAGTCAGGGAGGTCGTAGGTCGCGGAGTGGATATATATATATATATATATATATATATATATATATATATATATATATATATATATATACGTATATATATATATACATATATACGTATATATATATATATATATATGTATATATATATATATATATATATATATATATATATATATATATATATATATATATATATATATATATATATATATATTTAATTTCCTTGTTGCTGTTCTTTTTTAAATATGACATTGAGCACAGCACCATCTTAAAAGATAGTTAAGGATTACCCTACCAGAGAATTATAGTTTGAGACAAATTGATAACTTAATATTTTCTAAGTTTGATTCTGCAGTTCCAGCTCTGAGTAGCAAAATTTCCAGGCCTTTGTGGAACAAAATCCAGGTCTAATGTAGATGCTAGCAGAACCAATACCTCTCGGCCCTAATAATCCTTGAAATAAAAAACCCTAAGGCTGCTGTGTGAATCAAATTTATTTTAAATACTGTACACATGTTGTTGCCATGCACTGCATACAGCCATTACCAACAGGTGTGTGACCAAGAATTATTTAAGTACTAAGTGTAGGACAAGATCAAATTTGGTGCATTGATTTTATCCCCTTCTCACCATTATATAAAATTAGAACACAGAAAATCCATCCCAGAGTATATAAAAACAGGAACATCAGTATCTGTATACAGAGAGAATAATGAAATTATGAAGATGAAAAAGAAAGCCTAATGACATCACTCAACAACAGCACAGGGAAGAAAGATGTCTCCTTTGAAATCTGATAAATACAACCAACTTCCTGAAAGAGGGTTACCAAAACAGCCCAAAACACTGAAGACTCTATAAAAGATTCCAGGATGGCAAGTCCTAAGAAGCTGGATTTTCTGAAACACATGAAAAGAACCAAAACAAAATAAGAAAGATGGTGATACAACCTCTAATGCAGTTACCCCATACCAGACTGCTCATGCCAGCAGCAAAAAATAATGGGGAAAGGGAGGAAGCAATGTGTCTTATCAAGCACCACAGGCAACGAATGAACAACAAAACAGTTGTCGGGAACAATTCCAAGACTTCCTTTGCAGTAGAGGAGCCCATACTCAACAACTTATAAGAGAGATTTAGAACAAGGAGATAATCATGCAAGATGTAAAGATGCAAGGAAGCTTAAATAAGGATACTTATTTTTTTAATAACCATCAAACTTTGTGAGAGGACTGAAAAAGTAACATCTGACAGTAGACTCAAAACTCAGAAAGACAAGATGTGGAACAGCCAAGAAGGCAACACTTATAACAAGAGACAAAAGACCACTATAGAGGCCTCGCAGTACTAAACAATAGGGTGGAGAAGATCAATATAGTCTTCAAGTCCTTGGCAATAAGAAATTATGCTCTGAAAAAAAAAAGTTTAAAAATTCTGTGGCGAAAAAACTTCAACTAAATCCACTTGTAAAGTCAATGAAGGGTGGAAGAAAGGAAACCCCCCCCCCCCTAAAAACCAGCAATAAGTGACAAAGAAAGCTGTGCTCAAAAGTGACCAGTTGGAAATACCTACAACCCCCGAGACATCAAAGGAAGCATCTTCAAGATTTACCGTACTCCTCTCCTAACAGCATACTATAACACTGAAACTAGGGACCAGAAGCATACACTTTCAATAAAGTTTAATCAATGTAAGTATCTACCAGGTATCTCAAATAAAACAGTCATGAAAAACAAAATCCTCTCAGTATTCTCAAGGAGAAAATTTTGAGGTTTAGTGACATGAAATATAATCTATATTAAATTTATCTGAACTTATAAATACCTCACCTGAAGAATATGAAGGCTAAAATTGAGTGAGATTAACTGTGAAGGGATTCAAACAAAACGGGTCAAGGTAAATCTCAAACTGTAAAAGTCAATAAAGTAGAATTTCAGTTATCTGGCACCTACAGGGATTGAGAGGTGCTGGTTATAGAGTTTTTCTGGTTAGTTGAAACTCACCCTTAGGATCCCACAATGCTCAGTGCTACAGTCTGACCTCGCAAATTCGTGTCTCAGAAAAATGGACTTCTTTAACACTTATTCTTATTCCACTGTAAAAAAAGGAATGCCAACGTCCATGATAGCCAGCCGTTATGAGGGGAACTTGAAAATTGACCTGTGGGGCCCTGTGTGGTTACAGTGCCTGTCAAGTGATAATTATCTCAATTCATCACCATTCATTATACTCTCAAGGATGACCAGATGCCTATAACAAGTGCCATGAACAGACTTGACTACGTCCATATTGTGAACTAGCCAATCAGTGAAAAAAAATGTGTCTAAAGAACCTTTGAAAGACAGACTCTGATTGGACACTTAGAGATAATGTTAGATGTACTATACAGTCACTTTTAGTAATGGGTGTGGTGTGGTTTGGTTGGGCATTTCATGTGGGCTGGAGACAACAGTACTGGGCACGGTAAAGTTGATAGATGTTTCTCTGTAATCTTACGGGTACAGTATATAGTGAATTCCCTCCCACGGTATATCTAGTTAGAAATAGGGAAAAGACATAATTTCATATCATATTTTTTGTTGAATAAATTTAATTAGTCTAGTAAAATAACAATAATGAGTCCTCAATAACAGATGGATGGGTACAAGTAAATGATATTAAGATAAAGAAACAAACAAATGAACCCCCTTTAATTAAACTAAATTGCCTGCACTCAAGTAAATAAAGAAAGCAAAAACACATCTGTTTTACTACCTCATATAAATGATATGGCTTACAAATAAAGAAAATATAATATTAAACTATAAAATAAGAAAAATGAAGATCATGGGTGTGTATGTGTGGGAAGTGAATGTGTGTAGAGGTGGTGGGCTGTAACTGCATGGCTGCGCTCCTTCCCAATGAAATGTCATGGCATACACAGCCAGCGCAGCAATTACACGTCTGTGAGTCAACTGGTTGAGTGCCTTAACTGTGTTGCTTTACTCAAAGGATGGTTTGAGTGTGGAAGGAGCTATTTTTTGTACATAACAAACAACACAGTACATTATGTGCTATTGTATTTTATATGATATGTTTTGATTTTATTGTTTATCATGGCATAAAATATGACAGGCCATCCCTGTTGCACGCGGTATTCAAACTTACAATTCTAGCTGATATTGAAATAATTTTTTATTATTATTATTACAGGGTATTTCATTTTGGTGGCAAATAACTGGGATTCTGCTGTATTTGTCCAGAAATTTGAGGCAATGAATAAATCCAGAAAATCAAGTGACACACTGTAATGCAGATTCCAACTAGGGGGGCTGGATTACCACTGGACTTATTTGACAGCTAAGGTCCCTCTTAACAATTCCATAATTTTTTTACACTAAGATATGAGGGAGTGATCCTGAAATCCCATTTTATAAATGTAACTGGTTTCAATAATTCTTCTAAAGTCTATACCGGGTAAATCTATGTGTTGATAGGACCCAGACATGTACCAGTATCTTTAATTAACCCAAAAATTATTCTACACTTTGTGTCATATCTGGGGATCTAGAATGTTGGTAGCACTCAGATCAAGGCAAGCCCTGGCCACGTGGTGTGTATTAATAGAATCAAAACAACCCATTGGCCATAAATGGGCACTTTCTAATACAGTATTAAAAAAAAATATATTTTTCTTAACCACTTGGTGAGAGGCTAAAACTTTATAAAAAAAAACTCTAGTACAGGTTAATACTAATAGCAACAATAATAATTAAAACAACACAACTTATATAGCAAATCTGGATTCATTTAGTTAAAATTAGTATAGAACTTCCAGTATGGTTCTTATATCAGTGTTCATAACACTAGCTAGGCTACACAACAAATTATTATAGTCATTCCAAGTACAACCATGAACATGTTAGTTAAACATGCTATACTGGATAATAAACCAGCATACAGTAAGGATCACCAATTTGCTAGATATCTACAGGCATAAATATCACAAGAAATTCTCTATCAGGCTTTACTAAATTCAGTAATAAAAGATGAATCACAAAATATATGAAGATATTTCTTGTCCATGTCCGAGAAAACAGATTTACAGCAGATGTCACAGAGTGAGGTAAATACTATAGAGAAATAAAACCACACCAAACTACTGTAAAGATTCATTGCAGTGGTAGCTAAAGGAAAAAAAAAAATAACTACATGACATAAAAACTACAGAAATACAGCATAGGAGGTCCTCGTAAGAATATTCACTATCCATGGTTTTGGAGTTAAGTGGTCAACTTTTTGTAACTATCCACGAAAAAAATCCCCGCATTTAAGTGGATTCCACTAAAAAACTCTGAAAACTCCAGATAAAATCTACGGATTTTAAACTCCCGATAATATTTATGGATTTTTAGCTGAAGCGTTTTAAATTTCATCCACTTCTGGAGTCATGCATGCACACATGTGTCCCCACGCCAGTCTCTCACTTTGTTTCGTTGAGACCAGTGCTATGTTGTGTTTACTCCTGCCTTTGTTGTGTCTTTTTGTGCAAGTTGTGGTGAATTATTTTATCTTTTTGTAATCATGAGTTCCCAACCCAAACAGGGTGGTGCAGCGCTCGAAATAAAGCACACGAGCTATAGTATAGATGTAAAATTAGAAGTGATTTGGTGAAAGAAGAGTGGGAGTGGACAATCCACAGAGTCCTGTTTCTTTTTCATCCTCTGACTAATTCTCCATCCCCCAAAACCCATCTCCATCAATCCAATCAAGCTAAGTAGATAAAAATATTCTTTTATGTTAAAATTATTTCTTTTTAAAACATTATACGTAATAAGTATTTTGTCTCAATGAACCACTGGAGTGAGTGTGCACCAGCAGCGGTTGCTGCGGACCACCGGGTCGCTGGCACAACCTTCGTTGCCTCGACACACCGACCACAATGAACTTGAAGGACGTTAGATAACTTATAAAGTTAATACTTTCTTAAAATAATGTGTTATCAAATGCTGAACAAATGTTTCTAAGGCAAATAATTGTTAAAAGATATCATATAATTTTTTTAAGCTTCTTGTACAATGTCATGGTCCCAATTTGACCTACTTCCATTATTTCTTATGGGATTAATTCCCCGCTTCAAGTGGATTCGCTATCAGAGGCATTTTTCTGGTCCCAATTAACTGCGGATAATGAAGACCCCCTGTACAGTACTTCATGCAAATTAAAAAATAACTTTTGTGAGAATGGTTAGGATACACTGATACATACAGCATGTGAAATAGGCACAACTTAAAAGCTTCCTTTTTATACATCACAGCAGAGTATGATGGCATGTTTGTCCAGATGAAATACTAGATGTGATTTAAAATGAAGTATGTAACTAGATTTACGGTAACTACTCAAACAACTGTGCCCAGGTGGGCTATTCCCCGTAAATAAGTAAATCAACAACCAATTAGTTAAGCCTGATAATAAAGCTCCAGTTAAGTATTCCATAATGTATCCGGTTCCGACAAAAAAAAAAAAAAAAAAATCACAGCAGTCATTCACATTTCATCCGCAATAAATTACACATATAAATCATTGCTCTAATATGCTGTAACAATGTCAACATACAGATCAAATTTTCTTCTTACACTGAAGCAGAAGCAAAAGATAGATATAATGAATTACCATAGCAACAAACATGCTAATTATATCTAAAATGCAAACAATAACTAAACACTAATGGAACTGTAATTTTCAAAATACTGTACTAAAATATCTGCATTATTGTTATACAAAAACCTCATAATCTCCTTACACAATATTAGTGCACCTATTAACTTCATTATGCTCATTGTGAAGTCTATTTGGCATTCTTCTAAGGTACTCTCTGTATTGCACATAAACTCAACACTTGGCCATCCTCAACCCAAAAACAATAAATATCCTTCAGGAGGAACACTGCCTACCTGTGTCTTTATAGTTTCTCAATGTCAGAACTGTAACACTCTTTAAGTTCTTCATAATTATCCATGACAGAATCAAGAAGATATTCTCTAGTCTGTTGGTAATGAATCCCTAAGACAAAGCCTGTTTTCCAACCAAAAACTTGATCAATAATTCATTTTAAAACTTCAAATACAACTTTCTACAACATTTTTATTTAGTAAAGCAAAGTGACTGGTTCATAGCATGCGGAAAGGACACATAAGCATCCTATTCCACTGATAAACACTTCTGCTTAGCTCTGACAACTTAATTCTAGATTCTTATTTGTGATGTGAGTTACAAGTATGATCTCCAGGTTTTGATGTTGTTATGAGTTCTGAAATATTTCACATCCATACTATAAATTAAACAGATGACAGAGCACGAGGACACACAGTATATAGAAGGATGCAAAATGACAAATAAATGACATGATACATTATGAAGAGGAAATGACATATAAAGAATTATGCATGACACAAGCTTCACTACAGGAAAAATACTAAAACAAAATGACAACACACTTGATGAAAAACTACATACATTACAGTACAGTATACCATAATACTGTACAAAGTTACCCAAAAAATTATGATCTATCCAAATTTTGTGACTGATATTAGGAATGCTATCTGTTAGCATAAAAAAAATTAAATAAATATTTTTTTCTAAAAAAAAAAAAAAAAAAATTATATATATATATATATATATATATATATATATATATAGGTTGTACCTCTCTTGTCCGGCATTCTGAGGTTCCGGAAACTCCCGTGGTCCGGAACGACTTTAGTTTGTCGTTTGTCCAATAGGCAGCTCGCTCTCTCTCTCTCTCTCTTTTTTTTTTTTTTTTATCTGAATTATTATTATTATTATTATTATTATTACAGGAGTATTAAATTTTTGCCCCTCAGGCCCCAATGTGGGTCATGACCTATGCCTGGGTGGGCTAATCCCCGCAAAAAAAAAAAAAAAAAAAAAAAAGCGCCGCGGGAAATTAAGCTTTGTTTACATCCGGCAGTTCGGTTGCTCTCTCTCTCTCTCTCTCTGCTTGTCTATACAGAGTACAACATTTAACCCTTCAATATATATGAGCAGTAAATAAGTGTTGCTTTCATATTCTTATGTAGAGTGATGACGATATGTTTTCACATGTGCACACTTACATACGCGCAGTCTCACTTTTTTTTTACCATTAATGCTTAGCTACTTATATTGTTCCATTTATTAACATTAAATAACATTACAGGTACTTCAAACAACCATATTAATTTTTTTACATTAATTTTACTACAGCTAAAATCAGGGTCTTATTTTCTTCAGTCTTATATGTTGAACCAATCAGTCACTGGTTTTGTAACCTTTAACATAAACAATGCCGGCAGCCGTCTCGTCTCCTCTAATATTCCACGTATTATTAAAAAATTGTATTGTTAATTTTGCACACACAAACATTAATTCAATAAAAACAAATTCAGAAACATTAACTAAAATATATATGAACAGTAAATAAGTGTTGCTTTCATATTCTTATGTAAAGTAATGACGATATGTTTTCACGTGTGCGCATGCGCACTTACATATGCGATCTCTCTTTTTTCTTTACCATTATCGTTAGCTACTTCTATTGTTCCATTTATTAACATTAAATAACATTACTTAAAACAACCATATTAATTTTACTACAGCTACAGCCAAGGTCTTATTTTCTTCAGTTTTATATGTAGAACCAGTCAGTCACTGGTTTTGTAATCAACGAAAACAATGCTGTGTCATTTCCTCGTGTGTTTTAATATTCTACGTATTATTAATGAATTGTATTACTCATTTTGCACACATAAACATTAATTCAATAAAAAAGACATTGAGTAATAAACAATAATGAATTTTTTGAACATAAGAGAAATGACGCTGTTTACACGATTATACACGTCGTCTGCACATTGGAGGGCCGTTCAAACCTGTCGAAATTCAAGTTTCTGACGTCAAAATTTTTATTTATTTATTTTTTTGTGTTCCAATAAAATACGTTAAGAATTAAAAACTCGCGAAATTTGAGAAGCTACTATACGACATTTAACCCTTCAATATGTCTTCAAAGAGACCAGGATGCAGAGAAAGTGGTGCTAGTGCTTCCAGGCTTAAGCACAAGTCACTATCTATCCTGGAAAAGGGTGAATTTCCATGGTCCGGCACCGGTCAGATCCCGAGGTTGCCGGACAAGAGAGGTACAACCTGTAATATATATATATATATTTGCTTGACAATTATGAGTATTTCAGCATCCCATATGATGGATTAAATCCTTAATGCTGGGATAATGAAAGTGTCCTAATTAAGTCTTTCTTGTTACCAGCTTTGTTTATGTGCATGGTGGCTAATCATTAAAGCACAGTCTCGGCAATACTAAATGGGGATCCTTGCAAGCTCAAACAATCAATTCATTCACATACGTAAAATTATAGCCTGTAGTCTAAACGCAAGAGGATGACTTAACACCCTCAGTTCACAAACTACTGATTGATGAACACTGTTTTATTGTCGAATACATTGTAAACGTCACTAAGCACCAAGAGGCTGGTTAACAAGAGGCATATATCAATCAGCATTTAAGCTCTTAATTAATTATTATAGCCTGAGAAATCCTAGTATCTTACTGAAATTAAATTTTTTAATTAGTTTGGAACAGTAAGCTAACCTTGTGATATCTGTATAAAAACTTTATAACTCTTAGAGAATGCATAAAGAACGTGGGGAAACACTGAAATTTTGCAAACATTTCAATCTCCAAAAGCTTTCTTGCTCTGTTACTTCCAACTAATTCAAATTAGACAAAGCTCATTTTGGGGGATGTTATCAAAAAGTTTTCAAATAATACATTAAAAACTCCTTTGGTTTCTTACTTTGGATTTGACCACATGTAAGGTTGTGGTTGAGGGTATGCATGTATGACAATGCTTGGATGGGTATGTAGTGGTAAGTGAGTAATTGTGGAAGTTTACTACCAATTAATACTTCCCTTGTAAAATATATCCTATGGACGGACAAAGTAACTATACAATTACAGTATGCAGATAATATGTGGCAATGTTTGTCTTTGTTTTGCATATTTATTGAACTTCCCAGCATTTGAATATACCTATACTAAAATCTCTTACATAGTCTTAAACACATACACACATATACTGTATACAATTAGGGGTAGTGAAGTAAAAGAACTGCCAATTTGAAGAATGACCCACAAGGCTCTTGGACCTCACAGAACAGATCCTCCACATTCCTTGCATGTCATAAAAAGTTATTAAAAGGATGTAAATGTGTTGAATATCTCCTGACTTAGTACAGGATATTCACTCCACCCAATTTAGCTGAGAAAAGAAAAAAGGTTGATAGAAACAGAGCATGAAACTACCAGGTATTACTGCATTACATATTTCCAAAATGACTGTAAAACATTTATGATGATGATGACTACACTGCTATGAAGGGGAATTTTGCGTAATCCTCAACAATAACTATTTTCTCTTCTAGTAAAGATAACTCTCAGTAAGTTTCATAAAGTAAATTTAGTAGAAGTGGTGAGATAAGTTTGAGATGAAATATTTGGATAACATTGAGCCTACACCGAGATACTACAGGTACACCACCAATTACCCGAGAACTGATGGTCCGGCACCTCCTTTAGTTTGGAAAAAATTTTGAGGGACACTTAACTTCCCTCCCTCACAGCTAGTGTGAAGCTAGTTTTAGGCTTAAAGTTTTTATCTTATAAAATGTAGCTGACTAGACTTAGCAGAATATAAATTGTATTGTTGGAATCTTTCTAAGATAGTGATTAATTTGAATATAAATATCACATAGTTTGCACAAGAGATATAAATTTTATTCTAGTGTAGTACATTTGTGTAAAAAAATTTTAACTCATATTTTCGGGAAGATATATATAACTTTCTTCATTTATTTTTACTCATTTACATGCACACACCATCCTTAATATATATTGTGAAAAAAGTAAAAGAAATAATTGTCCTTAAGGGTAAGCCTGTAATAGGTTAATTACAATTTTTTTTATGTTTAGTGGAAACTATGTGATGTTTATACTCAAATTAATCACTATCTTTCAAGAATTACTGCAATGCAAATTATATATTGCCAAGTCAATTCAGTGACATTATATAAGGAAAACTAAAACTCCTTTTGTTTTGATAACTAAACACTTTGTTATCTCCCCCCCCCCCCCCCCTCCACACCTAGAGTGAAGGCAGTTTAGGTTTTAAGTTTTTATCTTATAAATGTAGCTGACTAGACTTAGCAGAATATAAATTGCATTGCTGGAATCCTTGTAATATAGTGATTAATTAAAGTATAAACATCACATAGTTTGCACAAGAGATAGAAATTTTAGTCTAGTGTAGTACATTTGAGTACAAAGTGTGTACAGTACATTGCTCAAAATTATGGCTTTTTCACATTTAATTTACATTTAATATTTGTTTGAATTAAGTTTCTAACAATCCATGGTGCTTTAGAGACATGGGAGGTGTATAATTAATGGGTCAGAGGTGTATTGTTGAATTATTTTACCTGACCTTGGTTGGTCCGGCAAAACGGATAATCCGGCAAGGCTTTGGAACCAAGGGTGCCAGAAAATCGGTGATGTACTTGTAAAGAACAAGTAGAGATCAAGATAATATCACACATTTCATTACTAACAACAGCTACACAACATTTACGGTGTAGCCTTTAAGTGTAAAGTGACATTTCTAAAGTGAAGTAAATTTCTACTAAAGGCACAGCATTATTATGAAAAGACAAGTGAATCCAACTGTGTTTATGGCATAATTAATTATTTATTCTCTAAAATTATTGTAGCTAGTTATTATTGTGCAACTTATGAATTACAAAAATGCTGCCTTCTAATGCAAACATTGGTGACATATGTAACCTTTTAATTGTTTTACTATAGGAAGATATTAAAACATCACTACCTGTCAAGGAGGTACCATAATATATAAAGAACTAACAGAAGGCTGTGTTTTCTTCGACACATGAATGGCAAGAAGGAAAATAAATAGTAATTGTGTTTGAAAGAAAATGAATCCTTCACAATAGATGATGCTTTTCTTAGGTGTACAGGGACACTCTCACAATCTGCAGGAGGACCCTCACCTACTGATATGACAAAAAAAGCCAATCAACTGCTAAGAGCTACCCAACCATGATCAAGTCTGCGTTTCTATTCAGCTGGACATAGCCTAAATACAACAGCTTTGAAAATTGTGTTGAAATTGATGAAGAGTGTTTTAAGATAAAATTTCAAGCCAGTTTCTAGAAAATAACAACAAAATTAATAACAATAATAATGACTTAAAACTCCGATTGGTAATTATAATTATCAATTAAAATGTGTGGGGACTTTCTAGCTCTGAATACAGAAGAATTTCTTATTTAATATAAGATATTTTGTAATGAGCCCATGTAAAGAGACTCCCCAAATCAGCAAAGTTGACACTCCATTGCATAATGCAATAATAATAAAAATAATAATAATAATAATAATAATAATAATAATAATAATAATAATAATAATAAGAGGACAACTTCTTCAAAAAACAAAACAAAACACAAGTAAACAACAACTTCAAAAATTATCATACAAACAAAAATATACATCTGATGAAGTAACTGGAGAACCATACACACACAGTGTTTAATCAGTTAAACCATACTACTGTAGTTGTCATGATGGCAAGTGTTGATGAAAATGGAATGCATTATCATCAGAGATGCCACACAAAGCACTTCAAAACAATTACCTGTACACTGTACCACACAAGAGCACTTCAAACTTTCTCACTAAGACACCTGTCCACCCAATGATAAATCTTCTAAGCTAATAATTGAGAAAACAGAGTCAAGATGTATGAATGTGAAATTTAATAGCATGAAGGGGATTTGCCTTAACTAAACAATATTAAGTCCATGTGATTGATAACTGAAGTGGGTCATGTATGTGTTTCCAGGAACTGTCATCTGGCTTCTATGCCTAGCACTTCTCGGTTGATTTATCATTATTGTGAGGATTTCAACCATCCAATACACTCATACAGAGATAATACTTGTTAAACTTGTACAAAATGCTTAATGATGGTAATCATTACGCAATATGATAATAGTTTAAGTAAATAAACGGGGACCATTTTTCCAATTCTTCACTAAGCTTGTTCTTTATATGGTGTGACTCAGTGGGATACAATTTTTATATTCATATTAAATCTCTCCTTGTATTCAGTTGTGACTCTAGAGGCAGGTAACATATACACAAGTTTCTCAAAAATATAAAGAAGAATTTTAACAGTTGTCTTACTATATCAAATATTACCACAACTTCTCAAATGTCATATTTACAAACCCTGGATCCTTACGCTTGTTCCAATACTCTCCTGTAAACACCCAAGATTCTTCTTTGCTGCAGTCCATCTCACGTCTGGAGATGATCAAAGAACAAAATCAATAACAAAAAAAACCTTTTTGAATACTGTATAGATGAATCAATTACCTGAAGGTTGAATCTGGGTCAGTATTTTTTGGTATTCATTTGTAATTTATTTTAGTGATGAAGCATAAAAAATTTGTTTGTTGTACTAAATGTCTGGGTTCTTACAACTTCTAATGGATTAATGGGTGTCATCGGGGTAAAAATTCCTATCACTCTATAATTATTCCTCTTCCTCCCCAATTCTCTGCCTGAACTGCTATCTTTATCAAATTAACTACTGTATCTACCACACTATAAAATATAAATGAAAGGGTAACTGAAAAAGACAATTTAATTAACTAAAAAATAGTTTCTTTTATTACAGAATAAAATATCCAGTGAACTTAATTCTTTCTCATTCATATAACTTTCATAAGGATACAAAACATTTAAGTGGTCTGTGAAAATAAGTTTTAGGATTTCATATGCCATAAATACACAAGCATGAATGACACCACATTAATAATTTACTTTGATATGATTGAATATTCTTTCCTTATAAATATTCAAACAAACACTCTTACAAGTGCAATCTAAGGGGCTTGAAAAATTTGGTTAAAATTTCAATACTAAAAGGCTTGCTACTAAGGTGCACAATGGATGAGTCATCGGTTCTGAGTAAACACAAGAAATACACTCTGCCACGTTCGTAGAGTGATACGGTATATACAATTTGTAATAAAAGTTTAAAGTTCTGCTATAATAGTCGAGGTAAGTTTATTTCTCTAGAAACAGGGCCGCCATTTGCAATGACGTCACGAGTTTCCCCGCAGACGAGGTTCTCCAACAAACTCACCGATGCAGTCAGAGGTAGTGCAAACGATGGCCTCTTCAGACCCAAAATGCCACGTTCAGGTAAATTTTAAGGGTGATTTTTTATGGTCTAAGTCATGGACATTTCGTAAGTAAGAAATGTGCCGTGAAGAGCAGCTTATGGACATAAAAAACTCCCATGTTCACACCAGCTCAGCTGTCATGTATTCTTACCTGGTAGACTTTCTCTTTTTTTTTCCGTGTACAGTCAACCCTCGCTTTACGCGGTCCCACTTTACGCGTTTCCACGTTTACGCGGTACCCTGCCGAAACTGGAATGCTCACTTTCTGCGGTGTGTGTACCCTTTTACGCGGAGAGCGGCGCGAGCAGGGTGCGCACAAGGTCGCCCAGTCATTAAAACATTACCGAGTTCTTCACCCACCACAGCCGGCCAAAGTCAGTGATAGTGATAATGATCGTGAGGATATGGACTTATATGGACTTTGAGGGGTTTAACAAAGAGGCCCTGCAAGCCTCTGTGGTGGATAGTGATACAATTAATACAAGTGATACAGGTGAGGGCCAATAATCTGCCCTCTGCCTCGGAACCAACCGCCCATCCCTGTGTGCCCAGCCATCTTTTCTACTAATGTAAGTGTTAAAAAACCTAATATTATTGATATTTCTCTTAATTATTAATTGTGTGTGCATACCATCATAAAATTAAGAAGTTATTTTTACTACAACGTAGGTATTGTGTCTGAAAAAGTGGAGTTTGGGGGTCGGCCCGGTCTCTATTTCAATTAATCCCATATGTTATGTTGTTCACTTAACGCGTTTCTCACTTTACGCGGGCCGCCGTGGGTTGAATTAACCGTGTAAAGTGAGGGTTCACTGTATTTACAGAGTATATCCGTACTAGATGGAGATACGAGTCAATTTAGAAGTAATGACATTGTCTGGACTTTGTTTTGAGAATGCCTGACGCAAGTAAAACATGACAAAATAGTGTTGTTATTGTTTTGATGATTCACTCATGAACCATTGGGATATATCATTATTTATATTAATTAATGGGTAAAATTTTAACTTAATTACAATAAGTATTTGGATGCTTAGATTCGAGATAGGCTACAGTATATTGGGTTAATTTTAAGTTTTGGTCATCCCTGTACTTAGACATGCAGACTATGTTTTTTTTTCTGACGGTTTGAGATGTGCTACGAAAGATTTAGACCTTCATTTCTATTGGAAATCGCTGGTTTTGAGTTATTACCCTCCCCCCACCGATGTATGTTAAGCTTATCTTATAACTTATAATATAACTTATCATAACCTAACTTAACATATGACCTGTATTTCTTATGTGATCGAAAAATGTTTTGCGACAGAAATCCCGTAGAGATAATGTGTCTTATTGTTTAACCCTTTCCCTGCGTTTCCCGCACTTGCCACTTTATTCTGGCTACAGCCAGACGATTTTAATCAACTTTGGGTAACCTCCCACAGCCAAGGGGTTAAAGTACTTAATCCCATAGTTAGAATCTTAAGGTTCCCCAGATGACCAAAACTAAAATAAAACCAATATTGTTTGGAATGTTTATACAGGTTGTACCTCTCTAGTCCGGCATTCTGTGGTCCGGAACAATTTTAGTTTGTCCAATAGGTAGATAGGCAGTTTTTTTTTGTTTTTTTTTTTTTATCTGAATTATTATTATTATTACAGGATTATTAAATTTTTGCCCCTCAGGCCCCAATGTAGGTCAGTGACCTATGCCCGGGTGGGCTAATCCCCATAAAAAAACAACAACAACAAAGCCGCGGGAAATTAAGGTTTGTTTAGATCCGGCAGTTCGGCTGCTCTCTCTCTCTCTCTCTGCTTGTCTATACAGAGTACAACATTTAACCCTTCAATATATATGAGCAGTAAATAAGTGTTGCTTTCATATTCTTATGTAGAGTAATGACAATATGTTTTCACATGTGCGCACTTACATACGTGCATCTCACTTTTTTTTTACCATTAATGGTTAGCTACTTATATTGTTCCATTTATTAACATTAAATAACATTACAGGTACTTCAAACAACCATATTAATTTTTTTACATTAATTTTACTACAGCTAAAATCAGGGTCTTATTTTCTTCAGTCTTATATGTAGAACCAATCAGTCACTGGTTTTGTAACCTTTAACAAAAACAATGCCGGCAGCCGTCTCGTCTCCTCTGATATTCCACGTATTATTAACAAATTGTATTATTAATTTTGCACACACAAACATTAATTCAATAAAAACAAATTCAGAAACATTAATTAAAATATATACGAACGGTAAAAAGTGTTGCTTTCATATTCTTATATAAAGTAATGACGATATGTTTTCACGTGTGCGCATTTACAAACGCGATCTCTCTTTTTTCTTTACCATTATCGTTAGCTACTTCTATTGTTCCATTTATTAACATTAAATAACATAACTTAAAACAACCATATTAATTTTACTACAGCTAAAACCAAGGTCTTATTTTCTTCAGTTTTATATGTAGAACCAGTCAGTCACTGGTTTTGTAATCAATGAAAACAATGCCGCCTCATTTCCTCGTGTGTTTTAATATTCTACGTATTATTAATTAATTGTATTGCTCATTCTGCACACACAAACATTAATTAAATCAAAAAGACTTTCAGTAATAAACAATAATGAATCGTTTGTACATAAGAGAAATGATGCTGTTTTCACGATTGTGCACGTCGTCTGAACGTTGGTGGGCCGTTCATACCCGTCGAAATTCGAGTTTCCTCCGTCAAAATTTTTAAATGTGTTTTTTTTTTGTGTTCAAATAGAAAAAGTCGGATTAAAAACTTGAGAAGCTACTGTACGACATTTAACCCTTCAATATGTCTTCAAAGAGACCATGAAGCAGAGAAAGTGGTGCTAGTGCTTCCAAGCATAAGCACAAATCTCTATCTATCCAGGAAAAGGGTGAATTTCCATGGTCCGGCACTTGTCAGGTCCCGAGGTTGCCGGACTAGAGAGGTACAACCTGTACTATGAAATTTGTAGTAGGGGCAGCAAATATCCATTGAATTAGTTAATGTGCTTAGTAATATTTATATATTCAATATAGTATTACTGTGTTGCACAGTAAAGCACAATTAATTATCTAATAATATTTATTTACAGAGCCGATCAGCCGAGAAGGTTGGACAACTACTTCCAGGGATCATCAAGGCAGATGGAAGAAATCTACCAAAAGTAGATGTCATTATGACAGTAGAGTATTATCAAGGACTCCGCCATCCAGCTATGAAGCACGTTAAATTATATCTGCCATCTGATCATCTCAAGCCCATCCTCTGACCATGGTCGTCCCTAGTCCTTCCACAACATTAAATATAGACACCAGTGATGAAAACTTACATTTTCCAGACATAAAATAGAGAACAGTGACGAAAACTTCCATGTTGGAGTTATCGGTCTTTTGGCACCCAGCAAGTAAATACACACGATGATACTTGAGCAGTAATTTATTTTAACCTAAAACTAAGGTATGCCTGTGTATATCAGCACTGTATATGGCCACAAGTCCTGTATTTCTGCTGGTAATATACACCATAGCTGGCTGCCTCCAGGCTCCTGCTCAGCGGGTCGAGCCAACCTGTGACGTCACAACCAATCACAGAGCTTTTCACAGTCATGTGACTTTTTAGCTACTTTACCCCTTATTTTTTACACCTTTTTGGCCCAATCTACAGTTGGTCCTCATATTACGCGGTTAATGTAACCCGGAGGGTACCGCGGAAAGTGAGAAACGCGTAAAGTGAATAACATAACATATGGGATTAATTGAAATGGAGTCCGGGCCGATCCCCAAACTCCACTTTTTGACGACACACAACTATGTTGTAGTAAAAATATTATCTTAACTTTATGATGGCATGCACACACAATTAATAATTAAGAGAAATATCAATAATATTAGGTTTTTTAACACTTACATTAGTAGAAAAGATGGCTGGGCACACTGGGATGGGGGGTTGGTTCCGAGGCAGAGGGCAGATTATTGGCCCTCACCTGTATCACTTGTATCAACTGTATCACTATCCACCACAGAGGCTTGCAGGGCCTCTTTGTCAAACCCCCCAAAGTTCATATAAGTCCATATCCTCACTATAATTATCACTATCACTGACTTGGGCCGGCTGTAGTGGGTGGCGGGTGAAGAACTGGTAATGTTTTGATGACTGGGCGACCTTGTGCGCACCATTTTCGCCCTCTTACACAACATGGCGGATGGCGGGAGGTTTGGATCCAAAAATGGCGCAGCTTGCCAGCCGCTCTCCGCGTAATGGGGTTCACGACCGCAGAATGTGAGAATGTTAGGTTCTGGCAAGGCACCGCGTTAACGGTGAAACGCGGAATGCGGGACCGCGTAATATGAGGACCAACTGTATTTAAGAATATCATTACCATAGTGAATTTAAGCATTTTCTTTATCCATTGACCTGCCATCTTACAAAAAAATTCGCACCAACAACTCGTCCATTCTCCTGCCACACCGCAGTAAAATCTAAGTGGCCATAACTTGGGTTGATAAGGAAAGAAAATTATAATTAACCAACTCATAAGATCTTGTTGAAATATAACCACACATCAAGTGTACATAAAATCAATTATCAAATGTTGGAGTCAAAGTTTTCACAAACCTTGGATGGATGTAAACATAGGCAGATGGACAGTTTCCAGTAACACAAGCTAATATACAAAATATATCACTCACCTAAACCACATGGGTATGTGCTCAATTCCAGTTTCTTCACGATTCTTGCGCCTCTCACGCTGCTGTTGCTCCAGCTGTGTTTTCATCATTTCGGCTCCAGACATATTACCTTCTTCTAATAACCTATAAAGATACAAATACTGTATTATGATAAAAAGTTCTCTTGGAGTAAGGTCCCCTCACTCTCATGTGAAACCCTTAGAAATCTTATCTTCCAAAACCACTTTACTTCTTCCAAAATAATGCAATGTTGATAATCTGGCACATTTCTGGCCAACCAACAGTTACCACATGGTGAAATTTGATGGATAACAGATATAGCTATTACAGTACAAAGAAGTTTGAACTATAGACCAAATAATTTAAAAATTTATAACTGGAGGTTTATTTACTTAATGTAACTTTCAACAAAGGTGGATAAGAAACTCACCGCTGATCAGGTCTAAATCTGGTGTCTGTTGGAGGTAAATATTTGGACTGATCATCATCTAACTCATTAAGTTCCATTGCAAATCGCGTGAAACCAAAATAAAGATGATAATCTTCAGGCATGCTCCCTGGACGCCACATCACTCGAGCAGAGGGAGCATGTCCACAGTAGAGCGCCTCTGTCCACTTGCCAAATAGGTTGTGTATCACTTGGCCATCAGCGTCTGTGACAGTCCCAAAGACTTCGTGGCGTTTTGCTGACCATGAACTAGCCTGTTGGGAAGCAAATTTACAGAATTAATTTTTTAGCCAAATACACCTGCAAACTGAACAAGGGAGCATAATTTGGAAAGTAAGGGTGCAGTAGCAAAGTTCAAAGATGTAAATAAACACAACAAAGGTGTTTAAGCCTATGGTACAGTAGCTAAAAAAAGTATTTGTGCACACACTATGTGAAACAATGAGACCACAGACAATAGATTGGGATATTTGTGTCATCTCCTTATAGTGTGTGATAGTAATCACTTAACCGTTCATTTTATTCCTATATGCCAACTCACCCCGTATTGGACGCTGAATGGCGGTGGGTGAAGACACGCATACCAACCCTCTTGAATCATCACGAGTTGTACGTATAACTTTGGAAGTCATCGGACCCACCCTATCAGATACTGTACTGTATTTGGTACATAATACAGCCATCGCCAAAGTGACCATAAACTTAGAATTTGACTCCATGCACTTTATTTGGCGACGAGTCGCATTCACGTTAATTTTCATAAAAATCTTTGTATTAGTACAGTACAAGAATCACGTTCTAGATATATTCATGAATTCTTTATTTTTCACAAACCTAAATATTTGTGTTATACAGTTCATCCACGACTGATACTTATCTATTTCCAGTTTCACCTAAATATCTGTACTGATAATGTATTAAAGCTATACAGTAATCAAGAAAAAGACAAGCATCTACACACTCAGATGCACAAAGAGGTGAAGAAAAAAAAAACAGTAAATAAAACCCACATTGCATCGCTTCTTCAACAGATATACAAAACTTGTCAAGATCATACAGTACTTTAGTCAATGTCACAAATCTTCTTAAATGATGGTCCTTAGTATTAAGAAGAAGATCCAATTATCTTTTAAAATATTATATTCATTAGAAAGCTTTATATTAACCAGTACAATAAGTCCTTTAATACCAAGGTTATCTGCACATAAACTAATCCAACAGCATCAACTTCTTATAAAATTACAAAAATAAGATGGATGCCCACCACACCCAAATCTTCTAGCTTTGTCCATGGAAAAAGAAAAAGAAGGAGGAGAGGGAGTAGGGGAAGATGGTAGTCCTATATTCTAAAATATTAATTCCATAATACCAGAAGACATTTACCATGACTTATCAATTCATATTCTGTGTAACTTACAAGATACATCTACATAGTGTAAGTAAGACCCATCTAAGTCAGACTTCTGCACCCCAGAAACCCCCATAAGTCTGACAATTTTATTGTTGTAACCACTGCTCCGCTACACACTCTATATTTTTATTGTAGTTAATGCTTCCCTGATGTATTTAATGTCCTCTGAAGCAAGTAAAGGCAAAACAACACCACTAAGGATCACTGGGAGAAAAGAAATGGTGCTCAGAACTCTACCAACTCAAAAGAAACTGAAGATATGAGAAAGAATTGATGTTGGAGTCTCCATGAATGTTAACTGGGAGATGTTTGGGCTGAAGTGGAGTACTTTTTATGACATTAGTCAGAAACAAGTGTATCCTATAAGTGTAACTAAATAAAGTATAAGTGTAACTAAATGTAAAGTGTAACACAATACAAGTGTGACTGCAGATATTTTAAGTGTAAGTAGCCCCTCATTGTCATCCACATCAAGGTTCACTTGCTACAATAAAAGTAAGTGCAGTGTAAAAGTATACTGTTAACTTTAATATTATTTTTGGAAGGGATTTTTCAGCAAAATGATGGTTGAAACCACCTGGTGGGAGGTTACGCATACCGTATATGGCAGCGTATAAGTCGACTCCCCAACTCCAGCAGCTGTCAAGTGTTGTGAAGGACCAAGTCAACAATCAAAACACATAAACAGGTAAACAGTCAAACAAGCCACTCTATACATGACGTCACACACAACGTCATTAGTGACTGACCCAACAATCACAGCAACACTGAACTCGGTTGACTTCCTGCTCATTCCACCATAGTCCACACACAGCCATCAATAACAAAAGGTGTTTAAATAAAACTACCGAGAAAAAATTTATTTCATCCATAATAGAAATAGAACAATTATATTAAAGGTAAATATGAAGGTTGTAATACGAAATACTCTCACTTACGGTCATCATTTTATACCCATCGTATAAGTCGACCCCCTAACTTTGAACACTAAAAAATTGGCTTCAAAGGTCGACTTATACGCCGCCATATACGGTAAGTTGGACAGCCCCGAGCCCCATATAGTCCAACTTAAGGAGTTCTTGCTGTAACTGTAATTCAAACATCCTGGACCAATAACCATTATTTCTCCCACAGACCAAAAATATGTTTGCTGGAAAGAAATAAAATTGCAAGAGACAATCCCGAGGATAAGTATGCTAATAAATTTTATTTTGTTTCTATTTAAAAATTAAGATAAAACTCATAGAAATATAGAATATGAATAAACTAAATGCACACAATGGCTTACCCGGACAAATGACAATTTGCAGAGTAGACCATTGGTAGTGTTCTTGATGATCATTTCTCCATACTGGTCAACCCACCTCTGGCCACCACCAAACAAATTGTGCACACAAGATGTCACCTTATTCCATTCATAGTGGTCTTCTGTCCCAGAATCTAATGGCTCCCGTAAAACCAGGTGGACTTTCCCTATAGGAGAAGAAGTGTAACTGGTGTGCATCTACTTAGAATTTGCAGTAAGTAGAATTAATGTACTTGACACATTATTAACCATTTGTTTCTTTACTGTGATAAGTATTGCATATACCATTGTAGGCATACTAGCTCACCTGTTGGTTGAAATTCAAGTGATCTGCCCCAAAACTTCGTCTTAATTCGAATGTCTTGCCAAAAGGTAAAGTTGTGACTCTTGGCATAGCAAGCACTGACAGGGGGATGGTGGCTTACCTTAAATATGAAACATGATTATAATAAAGAGAATAAGCCTAAACATACTTTATAAACTTTCTTCTTGATAATAAAAAATTAAGGAGCATACTTTACTTTAAATTAAATGAATATTAAAATAAATTTGAGGGCAATTGTCAATCTAACACAGTTTTCATTCTACAGTATCTGGTTTTGCCAAGATTATCTGAAAATTCCTCCAAGAAATATTGTACGTCCAATGAACACAGTTCAATATATATTAACATGTTGCTTTTAATCTCTTAATACACATAATGAACAAGATGTTATATGTATCCTTTTGGTTGAAACCGAATAAATGCTATATCCCATATTTTGGAGATGGAGACTCTGGACGAATCACATTAAGAATAATAAGATCCACCTTTTTTAATAATAATAATAATAATAATAATAATAATAATAATAATAGCTGGTCTTTTGTTTCTTAAAAGCACCAGTTCTTCTGAAGAATTCACCAGTGTTTGAATACTACAGTCAAGGACCTGCGAATAAAAATAAATCCTACAAAAAAAAAAAAAAAAAAGGCCACAAAATGTGAGAGAGCCACCATTGTCCTTTCTTGCCAACGGGTGAATGACTTTCAGCCTAAAACCAGGATGCCCATTCTTTGATAAAAATGTGGGTTATCAATTATAAAGTTTGACGGAAACAAAATTTGGTTTTCTTCAACGTACATAAATGTTTGAAACCTTTCTACATGATAAAGAGGTTAACAAGACCACTTTCCTATAAGGCAACTCCAGTTAAGCAAATTAGAAGTGAAAGAAATGATAAAATTGCAAGCAAAATAAAGAGTAAACAGGATACAGAGAATAAGATACAGGACAGGATACAGAAATTTGACAGAAACATGGAAATACAGATACACTGGTACAGGGAATGGGAAATGAAAGCTTGATAAAATGAGTGTCCTATTCAAATGCAGATTGTAAGTGGGAGGGGGAAATGACTAACAAAACAGAAGGATACAGTGAAGTAAGTACAAGAAGTGAGGGAGAGGAAAGTTTAGTTAGCAGTAAACACATGAATAATCAGAGTATGGCAGTGAGTGGTGTACAGTACAGGGATGTTACTGCAGCTTGAGTGAATGAGGGGAAGTTAAAGTAGAGTTTATTTTCCTTCTTGATTTCAGCCTCCCTGCAGGAAGAAAGGCTTATACAGGCAGTACCCGAGTTACGGCAGTCCCAACCTACGAACGATATCCCACTACAGTAGAACCTCGATAAATTGGACTAATTGGGACAGAACCCAGTCCGAAAAATATGAAAGTCCCTCCCCCCAAAAAGGCAAATATGGGGGGGGGGGGGGGGATAACTCTGTTTATCTGAATTGTTTAAAGAAAATCAGTTGATGTAATGTTATTACTGCAATTCAACAACTAAGGTCTTTAAGTGTGTAACAAGGTTATTAAAAGAATATTACACCAACAATAAAAAAATATGAAATAACTCTCTGGGTTGAAAATCAGACATGTAAGTCTGGTTGTCAACAACTGTTGTCACCGAGATGATTGTTATTTACTGTAAAGTGTTTCATGTAAGTAACCACAGAATTTGTCTTATGGACAAAGAGAAAAACTGTATGTATACTGTACAGCACGTACTATAAAGATAAAAATAAGTGTAGGAGTACAGTATATTGTATGTGGAAATGAGTGTACAGTATATCTGGGAGCAGCTGGTGCCAGGTTGATAAAATATTATCCTAAAAGAATCAGCTTTCCTGAAAAAAGAATCCCACTCTGAACCGAGTCATTTGTTTACACAGAGCAAACAGCTGATTGGCTTACCACAATGTCTGTCTTAAACACTTAGTAAATTAGTACAGCACAGTCATGTATTTATTATCACTTAATAAATACTATTGTAGTGTGTTATCACCATTTAATAAATACTATTGTGTATTTATCATTACTTAGTAAGTAATATTGTAGTGTAGAGTATTATGCATCTGCATATACCCAGGTTTATTTACTAATCATTTGTCTAAGCCAGGGGTGGGCAATTATTTTGATTGGCGGGCCACTTCATGAATGGTGGTACACTTCGCGGGCCACAGACTAAATATAGAGGCACATGCATAATATTTGCACAAAATAAAGCCTTGTATTTGTATATATATAGAATGCAAGGAGAATATTAAGTAACATACATAGATATTTTGGGTAAATAAATACTGTACATAACTTCTAAGCTAGTCTCTTTAATTATTAATAATAATGCTAATACAAATACTAATATTAATACTACTAGTAAAAATATAGTTAAGGTGCAGTATAATTAGTCTTTAAGTTCATCAACGTAATAGAACAGAATTGACCTTGCTGGCTGAAATTCTTCTTCTCTTGAGACGTTGTCTTTACTCTTCCCTAGGGAAGTGGTGGTAGGGTTGAGTTGGTCAGGTCTGATCACAGCTAATGCTGCATCTTCCGGCTTTGTCAACATCAAATGGGAATAGAGATGACACCAAAGACAGGTCACTTTAAATTAATTTGAAATCCTGGAATCGGCGTGAAAATTCGGCATGCAAGTCAAGTAGCGCAATGAGTACTTCTGTACATTTTGATCACAAACTGCAATCTGTTGTAAGGTTGCAAAGTGAGCAAACTGTTTGTTTGTTATCTGACAAGACAAAAAAGTAATTTTTTCATAAAAACCTTGACACTGTTGTATAAATCAAGTGCAAAAGCCCCCTTCCCTTGTAGCCTAGAATTCAGGTTATTCATATGACCCATGATATCAACAGCAAATGCAAAATTGGAAAGCCATTTTTCATCATTCAACTGTGGGAAATCTATAGCTTTCTGTTTCATGTCCAAAAATAAGTCAATCTCTCCTTTCAGTTCCCAAACTCTTTTTCAGGATTTTTCCCAAACTAAGTCACCTCACATTTGTGTGATACAGAACATCCGTTTGATCAGATTCCAAGTCTTCAAGCAGGGCTATAAACTGTCTGTGATTAAATCCTCTTGTTAGAATGTAATTAACCACTTTTACAGCCGTGTCCATGACATGGCTTAAATTTAAAAAAATCTTACAAAGGACTTCTCGATGAATAATGCAGTGTAGAAAGACAATATTTGGTTCTGCATATGTTTCTCTGACTTGATCTTGAAATTTTTTCAGCAATCCAACATTTTTACCTGTCAAACTTGGCCTTCCATCGGTGGTCACATTTATGCTTTTTTCCACTCTACTCTTAATTTCAAAATACAGTTATTTACTGCCTCCAATAAGTCTTCTCCAGCTGTTGTTCCTTTCAGTGGCTGCATTGAAGCCAATTCTTCTGTGATCTCCAAATTTTTGGTGATGCCTCGAATGAAAATTAACAACTGCGCTGTCTCTGACGCAACTTTCATCAAGTGCCAGTGAACAGTATTCAAAAGTCCTTACTTTCTCTTTAAACTGCAGATACATGTTCTCAGCGATGTCCTCTACATGTCTTACAATTGTTCGTCTTGACAAACTGGTTTTTCTTGTCTGGACTAAAATAGAGGCAGAATCAACCATACATTCCTTTATAAATTCTCCTTCAGATAATGGCTTGCTGTTTTTGGCAATTTTGTGAGCAATTACATAACTCACTCTTGTAATATCATCCTGGGATGCAAATTGTTTTTTGAAAATAGTTTTCTGTTGTTGTAATTGAGCAGGCCATCTTGCTAGCTTTCTTCCTCCTTTCTTCATCAGAATTTATTTTTATTCACTAGAGTGCATGGTCTCAAAATGGCGATTTAAGTTGTAATTCTTTAGCACTACCACACTTTCTTTGCAAATTAAACACACTGCTTTTCCATCCACATTAGTAAAAAAAAAAAAAAAAAAAAAAAAAATAGAAATCCATTCCTTGTTGAATGTTCGACACTCTGCTTCAGCTTTCCTCTTCTTAGATTCACTCATTTTCACTTAAAAATTATGGGTTGGGGGCAACAACACATAATGTAAGTATAAATTCTGCAAAACCACAGTAAAGTCCTCTTAAGTGAGAAGCAGAGAGAAGACGGAGTTTCTCTAGTGTTGGTGCTGGATGCCCAGGTCAGTGTGGGTGTGGCCGTCCAGGTCATATGGTCAAGAATGGGTTTCTCAGGTAAGGGTTGATTGATCTCCCTTTGCCTAATCCTAATCCCGATGGATAATCATACTTGGGGTATTCACAAGGCCAGGTCAACAGGTGATGAGCCGGTCTTGCTGCTATGGGCGGCCAACTCCCACATACAGTAATACTGATCCTTTCTATGATTTAAAAAAAAAAAAAAAAAAAAAAAAAAAAAAAAATCAATTGCCACATGCAATGGCGGGCCACAGAAATAATCTAGCGGGCAAAATTTGGCCCAAGGGCAGTATCTTGTCCAACCCTGGGTTAAGTTGACAACAAGCAAAATTGAGCCATCATATAACACTCAAAGGCAGTAAATAATGTTTTTAGAAAGGTGTCTTCATATCAAATACTATACAGTGTGTTATAGTGACCCCTGTTGTAAGCTGGTCTGCTGAAAGCTCTCACACGCATGCATCTTGAGTAAATAACCTTCTGATACAGCTTATCCTTTTATTACTGAAGATGTTGTATTAATCATGATGAACCATAAGCCATAAGAGGCCACTCATATGAGAATATAATACTGAATCAATAAATAAATAAACATGATGAATGTGGCAACACCTGATCAGCCCCAGCCTGCTTACATACTCAAGTGTCTTAGTTCTCAGTAGGCCTATAGCAAATCTGATTTGGCCACTGTACAGTATTCAGTAAGTGTGGCTCATTTCATAAGATTATTTTTTATTAATTTTCCCCAATTTTTAAAAGATGGATTAATTTAGATTTTTTACAGTATTTCTGGTAACCAGAACATCTCAAGAGTCCGAAAAAAGCGAATTCCAATACAGTATATTGAAGTCTGATTTATCGAGGTTTTACTGTACATTCATCACAAAAACTTTTTATTAAAATCCCATTTTTACATTATTTTCATTATTCTATACTGTTTAACATCATTTAGTTTACAGTATTTACATTATTTGTTATCTGTGGGATATGTTTTGTATGGACAGCGTTGAGCTTTAACCTAAATTAAACTATGGAATTAACATTGAACTAATTGCCTTTCGATCATGGTCCAGGAACGTATCCCTGTCATACGTCGAGTCGGATTTAGTGCCGTTAATGCTCACTCGCTGTTTCCTGTCCTGTAACCACGTCCTTATCCATTTTAGAATATCTCCTCCAATGCCATGAGCCTCCACTTTTCTTATTAGTCTTCCGTGGGGTACTCTATCGAAGGCTTTGCTAAAGTTTAGATATACCACATCATACCTTGGATTTTTTCTCTCTCTCTCTCTCTTTCTTCTCTTTTTTTTTTTTTTATAATTATATTATATTTTTTTCTTCATTTATATATTTATTTTATTTTATATATTTCATTATAGTAGAAAAATATAACAGTAAGTGGGGATCAGTTGGCGTTGCCAGCCGGCCACATCACAGCTGGAGGTCATCAGATTAGTTAGGTGATGATGATGGGTGGTGCTATATGTAGTGATGATGATGGGTGGTGCTATATGTAGTGATGATGGGTGGTGTTATATGTAGTGATGATGATGGGTGGTGTTATATGTGGTGATGATGATGGGTGGTGATATATGTAGTGATGATGGGTGGTGATGATGATGGGTGGTGTTATATGTAGTGATGATGATGGGTGGTGTTATATGTAGTGATGATGATGGGTGGTGATATATGTAGTGATGATGGGTGGTGTTATATGTAGTGATGATGATGGGTGGTGTTATATGTAGTGATGATGATGGATGGTGTTATATGTAGTGATGATGATGGGTGGTGATATATGTAGTGATGATGGGTGGTGTTATATGTAGTGATGATGATGGGTGGTGTTATATGTAGTGATGATGATGGGTGGTGTTATATGTAGTGATGATGGGTGGTGTTATATGTAGTGATGATGGGTGGTGTTATAAGTAGTGATGATGGGTGTTATATGTAGTGATGATGGGTGGTGTTATATGTAGTGATGATGGATGGTGTTATATGTAGTGATGATGGATGGTGTTATATGTAGTGATGATGGGTGGTGTTATATGTAGTGATGATGGGTGGTGTTATATGTAGTGATGATGGGTGGTGTTATATGTAGTGATGATGGGTGGTGTTATATGTAGTGATGATGGATGGTGTTATATGTAGTGATGATGGGTGGTGTTATATGTAGTGATGATGGATGGTGTTATATGTAGTGATGATGGATGGTGTTATATGTAGTGATGATGGGTGGTGTTATATGTAGTGATGATGGGTGGTGCTATATGTAGTGATGATGGATGGTGTTATATGTAGTGATGATGGGTGGTGTTATATGTAGTGATGATGGATGGTGTTATATGTAGTGATGATGGATGGTGTTATATGTAGTGATGATGGGTGGTGTTATATGTAGTGATGATGGATGGTGTTATATGTAGTGATGATGGGTGGTGCTATATGTAGTGATGATGGGTGGTGTTATATGTAGTGATGATGGGTGGTGTTATATGTAGTGATGATGGATGGTGTTATATGTAGTGATGATGGATGGTGTTATATGTAGTGATGATGGGTGGTGTTATATGTAGTGATGATGGGTGGTGTTATATGTAGTGATGATGGGTGGTGTTATATGTAGTGATGATGGGTGGTGTTATATGTAGTGATGATGGGTGGTGTTATATGTAGTGATGATGGGTGGTGTTATATGTAGTGATGATGGGTGGTGTTATATGTAGTGATGATGGATGGTGTTATATGTAGTGATGATGGGTGGTGTTATATGTAGTGATGATGGGTGGTGTTATATGTAGTGATGATGGGTGGTGTTATATGTAGTGATGATGGGTGGTGTTATATGTAGTGATGATGGGTGGTGTTATATGTAGTGATGATGGGTGGTGTTATATGTAGTGATGATGGGTGGTGTTATATGTAGTGATGATGGGTGGTGTTATATGTAGTGATGATAGGCGGTGTTATATGTAGTGATGATGGGTGGTGTTATATGTAGTGATGATGGGTGGTGTTATATGTAGTGATGATAGGCGGTGTTATATGTAGTGATGATGGGTGGTGTTATATGTAGTGATGATGGGTGGTGTTATATGTAGTGATGATGGATGGTGTTATATGTAGTGATGATGGATGGTGTTATATGTAGTGATGATGGGTGGTGCTATATGTAGTGATGATGGGTGGTGTTATATGTAGTGATGATGGGTGGTGTTATATGTAGTGATGATGGATGGTGTTATATGTAGTGATGATGGGTGGTGATATAAGTAGTGATGATGGGTGGTGTTATATGTAGTGATGATGGATGGTGTTATATGTAGTGATGATGGGCGGTGTTATGTGTAGTGATGATGGGTGGTGTTATATGTAGTGATGATGGGTGGTGTTATATGTAGTGATGATGGGTGGTGTTATATGTAGTGATGACGGATGGTGTTATATGTAGTGATGATGGGTGGTGTTATATGTAGTGATGACGGATGGTGTTATATGTAGTGATGATGGGTGGTGTTATATGTAGTGATGATGGATGGTGTTATATGTAGTGATGATGGGTGGTGTTATATGTAGTGATGATGGATGGTGTTATATGTAGTGATGATGGGTGGTGTTATATGTAGTGATGATGGATGGTGTTATATGTAGTGATGATGGGTGGTGTTATATGTAGTGATGATGGGTGGTGTTATATGTAGTGATGATGGGTGGTGTTATATGTAGTGATGATGGATGGTGTTATATGTAGTGATGATGGGTGGTGTTATATGTAGTGATGATGGACGGTGTTATATGTAGTGATGATGGATGGTGTTATATGTAGTGATGATGGGTGGTGTTATATGTAGTGATGATGGATGGTGTTATATGTAGTGATGATGGGTGGTGTTATATGTAGTGATGATGGGCGGTGTTATATGTAGTAATGATGGGTGGTGTTATATGTAGTGATGATGGATGGTGTTATATGTAGTGATGATGGGTGGTGCTATATGTAGTGATGATGGGTGGTGTTATATGTAGTGATGATGGGTGGTGTTATATGTAGTGATGATGGGTGGTGTTATATGTAGTGATGATGGGTGGTGTTATATGTAGTGATGATGGATGGTGTTATATGTAGTGATGATGGGTGGTGTTATATGTAGTGATGATGGATGGTGTTATATGTAGTGATGATGGATGGTGTTATATGTAGTGATGATGGGTGGTGTTATATGTAGTGATGATGGGTGGTGTTATATGTAGTGATGATGGATGGTGTTATATGTAGTGATGATGGATGGTGTTATATGTAGTGATGATGGATGATGTATGTAGTGATGATGGATGATGTTATATGTAGTGATGATGATGGATGGTGTTATATGTAGTGATGATGGGTGGTGCTTTCTCCCTGAGCAGCTGATGTGACACATACACATACCATGCCACCTCACCCTGGTACCCCTACTCTCCCCACCTCCACCCAACACCCCCTCCATCCCCCCACACGGTCCACCCCCTCCCCTCAGCCCCCCACCACCCCCTCCATCCCCCCACACGGTCCACCTCCTCCCCTCAGCCCCCCACCACCCCCTCCATCCTCCCACACGGTCCACCTCCTCCCCTCAGCCCCCCACCACCCCCTCCATCCCCCCACACGGTCCACCTCCTCCCCTCAGCCCCCCTCCATCCCCCCACACGGTCCACCTCCTCCCCTCAGCCCCCCACCACCCCCTCCATCCCCCCACACGGTCCAACTCCTCCCTTCAGCCCCCACCACCCCCTCCATCCCCCCCACACGGTCCAACTCCTCCCCTCAGCCCCCCACCACCCCCTCCATCCCCCCACACGGTCCACCTCCTCCCCTCAGCCCCCCACCACCCCCTCCATCCCCCCACACGGTCCACCTCCTCCCCTCAGCCCCCCACCACCCCCTCCATCCCCCCATACGGTCCACCTCCTCCCCTCAGCCCCCCACCACCCCCTCCATCCCCCCATACGGTCCACCTCCTCCCCTCAGCCCCCCACCACCCCTTCCATCCCCCCACACGGTCCACCTCCTCCCCTCAGCCCCCCACCACCCCCCACACGGTCCAACTCCTCCCCTCAGCCCCCCACCACCCCCTCCATCCCCCCACACGGTCCACCTCCTCCCCTCAGCCCCCCACCACCCCCTCCATCCCCCCACACGGTCCACCTCCTCCCCTCAGCCCCCCACCACCCCTTCCATCCCCCCATATGGTCCACCTCCTCCCCTCAGCCCCCCACCACCCCTTCCATCCCCCCACACGGTCCACCTCCTCCCCTCAGCCCCCCACCACCCCTTCCATCCCCCCATATGGTCCACCTCCTCCCCACAGCCCCCCACCACCCCCTCCATCCCCCCACACGGTCCACCTCCTCCCCTCAGCCCCCCACCACCCCCCACACGGTCCACCTCCTCCCTCAGCCCCCACCACCCCCTCCATCCCCCCACACGGTCCACCTCCTCCCCTCAGCCCCCCACCACCCCTTCCATCCCCCCATATGGTCCACCTCCTCCCCTCAGCCCCCCACCACCCCCTCCAGACTCTTAATCAATAAAGAGACAGACAGACAGTTGATCTTGTTTACGCAACAACTATAACTCCTAGGGAAAAAACTGCCTGTAGACAATCTTGTTCAGGACAATTAAGGACAATGTTTTAATTCAAAGCAAATCTTTCCTATTTTGCTCGAGTCAATCTGGTGCATCATATTATAAAATTCGCACCTAATGTTTCTCTGGGCACACTACAGTGTCCTAAGGCCAAAGCTGTACAGTACATGTACTCAAAATAATGCACTAAATGATATACTAAAATTTTTGTCTAGTGCAAACTATAGCATGATTATATATATTCAAATTAATCATTATCTTATAAGAATTCCAGCAAAGTAAATTATATTCTCCTCGGTCACTTCTGTGACATTTATAAAAAAAAATTCATTCTAAATAGCATAAACAAACAAATAAATAAATACTTAGCAAGGTCTTCGCACCAACTGTCAAACATGTCACTGTCACCTCCCCCCCCCCCCCCCCCCCCCCCCCCATCTTCCAAGCCAGGGTTGGGTGGTTATAGGCTTACAGTTTTTATCTTATATAATATCACATCCTAAAGTTAGGAGAATATAATTTGCATTGCTAAAATCCTTGCAAGACAGCGAATAATTTGAATATAAACGTCATATATTTTGCACGAGATAAAAATTTTAGCCCTTTGTAAAAAAATTAATTAGAACATGTCAGTTCAGTGACATTTTATAAGAGAAAAACATAAAATCACCCCTCAGGACAGATAAATAAATAAGCACTAGACCTTGGCATCAACTGTCAAACATATCACCTCACCTCCCTCCCCCCCCCCCCCCCATCTTTCCATCAGCTGATCGCTAATAAACAGACCATTTCATGTCCCATAATTTTAGCTGTGTTGATTTATGAGTGTTTGTTTTAACATAATACTACAAAAAACAATGTTTTGTTTACTCTAGGAGATGGGCTGAGGTGCATCTGGGTAGACTCTCAGTCTTTTTAATATTTTGTGTTTCTCTCAAGTACCAAATTAATTTATTCCATTGAAACAACACTTCGATTTAGTGGGAATTCAGTTTAAAACGACCTCTCTTGGAATGTATCTCGTGTTACATCGACGTTCTACTGTAATGATTATAATAATGACTATGATAATAATGATAGCAATAGTAATACAGGGTAATAATAATAATAATGATTATAACAATGACAATGATGATAATGATAATAATGATAGTAATAGTAATACAGGGTTATAATAATAATAATGATTATAATAATGACAATGATGATAATGATAATAATGATAGTAATAATAATAATAATAATAATAATAATAATAATAATTATAATAATGACAATGATGATAATGATAATAATGATAGTAATAATAATAATAATGATAATAATAATAATAATAATAATTATAATAAAGACAATGATAGTAATACAGTACAGTTTGCATTTATGCAGTCAATTGAAGCCATGGAGGCCAGCGTAAAACGAGAAACGCGTAAATGAAATAACAGAACATATGGGATTAATTGAAATAGAGACTGGGCCGACCCCCAAACTCCACTTTTTCCGACACAATACGTACCTTGCAGTCAAAATAACATCTTAATTTTATGATGGTATGCACACATAATTAATAATTAAGAGAAATATCAATAATATTAGGTTTTTTAACACTTACGTTAGTAGAAAAGATGGCTGGGCACACGGGGATGGGGGGTTGGTTCCGAGGTAGAGGGCAGATTAGTTGCCCTCCGGTGAATCACTTTCACTACTCGCAGGGGTTTGCAGGGATTCCCAGACAAACCTCTCATCCATATCCTCTGTCAATATCACTATCACTGACTTGGGCTGGCTGTGGTTGTGGTGGGTTGCAGGCGAGGAAGTCCTCAATACTACGTTGACGACTAGCATTGATGTTGTCGAGATAGATCTGGATATACGGCTCCATAAATTTCATCAGATGGTTATTAGACGCTTCATACCGATGCTTGTCTGGGTCGTTGTCAAGGATGAGCTTAAGTTTCTCCCCAACTCGATGATTTCCTTCACATTATCACAGCTTGGTCCAGGTAATTCAATGTTTTTCTCTGGTGGTGGGGGTCCCGCGGAAGCCATTGTGAGGGGAATAGTGGGCACAAGAGAGAACTGTATATGCGGACTGAGAACAATGAGACTGGCCCGGCTAGGTCAGCGACTTCTACCCTCTGGTGGCAGGGCACGTCATGTTACATTAGACCAATCACCGCTAGCAGCGGAGGGAATGAAGGGGCGGTAAGGATGCGTGGCCCAATCATAGTCCGATACGTCATATGACGTCACCGATAACGCAACAGCGACATACTGCACAATCTTACTTGCGCCGCTTGTGGTTGCCTGGGCCGCTTGAATCCAAAATGGCGCGGCGGGGTCTGGACACTCCAGCGACTCGCCGCGTAAATGACCAAATTTACTGCGTAATTAAAGCATTTAGATTCTGGCAAGGCACCGCATAAATGACCAAATGCGTTAACCAAACCCTCGTAAATCCAGGCTCGACTGTAATTGAAATAGAGACTTGGCCGACCCCCAAACTCCACTTTTTCCGACACAATACGTACCTTGTAGTCAAAATAACATCTTAATTTTATGATGGTATGCACACACAATTAATAATTAAGAGAAATATCAATAATATAAGGTTTTTTAACACTTTCGTTAGTGGAAAAGATGGCTGGGCACACGGGGATGGGGGGTTGGTTCCGAGGCAGAGGGCAGATTATTAGCCCTCACTTGTATCAATTGTATCACTAACCACCACAGAGGCTTGCAGGGCCTTTGTCAAACCCCTTAAAGTCCATATCCTCACTATCAGTATCACTATCACTGACTTGGGCCGGCTGTGGTGGGTGAAGAACTCAGTAATGTTTTGATGACTGGGCGACCTTGTGCGCACCCTGCCCGCTCCGCTTCCCGCGTAAATGACCAAATTTACCGCGTAATTAAAACATTTCATTCTGGCAAGGCACCGCGTAAATGACCAAACACGTAAACAAAAGCCGCGTAAATGCAGACTATACTGTATTAATAATAATGCAAATAATATGCAAATACAGTATACAGTAATAATAATAATAATAGCAGCAGCAATAACCAATAATTAAAAGTACAATCAGAGTAACCGTACCTGTTCAGCTACAAATCTGAAGCCTTTGTCTTCTCTGATAGATTCAAAAGTCTCTCCTAGAAGAGGATTAAAAGGCTTGTGAGCTGCACGATATATTGATGAAGCATAGGCCGAGACGGCAAATGTTGCAACTTGTACCATGCGGTCTCCAGCATCTTCCAAGCCAGCAGCTTTATCCAAAAGCTCACTATACTCTAACTCTTCACACATGCGCTGGAAATAATAACAAACAATTTGAATGCACACACACATTCTACACTTATTTAATATGTATAGCAACTTGTTATTCTTTACCATTTTTAGAATACATGACTTTCTAATCATCAGATCCTCCTTCAGTGTATAGTTACCTGCAGCATATTCAGAGGTTCATTTAAGGTGACTGGCATACACACTTTAGACAAGTCTTTTCCAATGTTCTTATACAAGAAATTCCATACAGAGAAATCTTCTGTAAGAGGCTTAGGGGCAGGAAGACGAGTTCTGCGGCCAGTGAAACACTTGCCATCTTCCTCAATTTCTGCAGCTGTAATGCATGATACATAGAATTATTAGCTTCTTTGGTACTTTGTTCATTACCTATATGACTTTAAGAACCTCTTAATTGCAAATATATTGTTATCGTTTCAGCAAGTGCAGAAATAAATATTATTCTCATGATCTTTAAGTAAAAAAATTACATTATGATTACATAATCTTACTGCTAATCACCTAGGTTTATCAAAGAAAGGACTAATTTACATTTACTAAACACGAAGAATCGTTGTTTATAAATTTCCATAAATAATCACTTAACCCAATTATTCAATGATAACAGAACTCTCAATACTAAAATCCACTGTTGAAAATACTTTGTTTTAAATATTTTTCTGTAGGAAAATACATTAAGAAATACACTTCACCACTAAAGAAAATTAGAGATAAGAGGCCTTGGGTAAGGGAATCTGTACCTGCCAACTGAACTTCACTAAATATATACAGTATGCAGAAGCAGGAAGAATGGTGATGGCATAAGGCACAAAAACTTGGTTCCTGAACTAACGTGCCACAATATCAAATTATTAATGCCCGCATATAAGCAAGAGCTTGCATCTGAAATTTTGTTAGAACAAATATCAGTAGCATAATACCAAAAAGCTGCAGCATTTTGAGTACACAAAATCTGAAAAATAGGACTCCTTTCCTTCTCATATAAAGTGACTCAGTGTCTCAAGTGCACCTAAAGATCACTAACCACATAAAATATTCCTAATACGAAAAATACTGTATATTAAAAATGGCAGGAGACATTCCGCACAAATTCTCAAGTACAGTATGAATTTTGTACAGAGCCACTGGAGTTACCAGGAGCCTGAACTTTTCCTGCATAGCCAGTTTACTGAATACGAGGAGGTACTAAACAGAGGGAAGGTGTGTGAAGACCACCCCATTATGATTAAGCCATTCATTCTAGAGTACTAGTCTTAAACTTCCTGATACTTTCTGTAGTTACTTGACCTCGAAATGGCACATGAGACACTTGACTTGACGGAGCTATTTTGAGAAAAAAAAAAAAAAAAGGCAGATGTATACACTGCTAGCTAAAAGGTGCTGTGCATGATACACGAGTCATATGCTATAGAGCTCTAATATATCTATGTGCTGTATCTTAGTACAAACTGGAAATGTATGATCAATTCCTCGCATTAGTATGTGTTACTAGCAAAAAGGACTAGCCTTGATATGTATATGCAAGCCTATTTACATTTGAAAATGCATACATACAGCTTTCTTAGTGTGCAGAAATTTATCATGACCTCAGGCTTCCTGTTTACCCCTTATACATTTTACAAAAGAAATAGCCAGAATCTTCTCTATATACACTGAGAAGACCTAAAGCAAACTAACAACATACAGTACACTGAACCCCATACAGTCTACCATAGAAGACCAAGTGAATTATTAACCATTAACCAGTGGCTAGGGATTTTCAACTCTACCCCTACATGTGCTAAAATGGAATGCAAGAAGCATGAACTGTTCACTGACAGTGCCCGCTGTCCCTACAGCACACTTCCTCTAATGATGGCTGATGTTTAAGGTTAAAACACATTGCTTCTCAAACTTCTTTGTACATTCTAGTGAAGTAGTGCAAAAGCCAACTACCAATATATCTAAAAAAGAAATCTTTTGGTTGATTTAATTATTCTTAAAGGCACAGAACTGTGAAGAACACAATAAAATGAATCATTGAATCATAGTGGAGGTAGATCAAAGAAGCAATCAAACAGGTGGGGGAGGAATGATCATAAAATTCAATTTGCTAATTATATCTACTAATTTTGGGGGAAATATAAATACAGGAACAACCTGGTTAATGAATGGGTTAGGGACCTATGGACCAGCTAGTAATGCAGTTATTCAGAATCCAAGGGTTAATTTCTCTGAGTAACTATATACAGTAATTATGGGGTTTGGTTCTGAGCCACCTCACAAAACCCCAGTTTTTCTTAAGATTTAACCTACAATAAAGATATGGAAACACTTGCATTCTTTATAATAAAAAACTGTACCAGTAGCCTCAATTATACCCATCACAAGCCATATAATTATTAAAAAATGTGTTATATATGCATTGCTTACAAAAGCTGTGCCAGTATCATTTTTTGAGCAGCCTCTTCAAACAATTTTCTCTGCCATCTCTGGTGAGGATTATGGTAAATTCTATTTATTCAGTACAGTAAATACTGTATTTCCATACATAAATACGACTTTGTTGAACTTACTCTTTTACTCAATAATAAATTTAAAAGAGGAAAAAATGCTCATGGTTGCAGCTGCTAACCTGCTGCAATCACCTGCTTTGTAACTCCCTGCCATCATTAATTTTTCATTTAAAATTTCTTAACTTAAATGTTGTTCGCCTTTGCTTCCTTTGATAAAAGTACTGTACAGTATAAGAATTTGACAATCTATCTTCAAATGTTTAGATTCCTGGTTAACATTTACAAAATAGAAAGAAAATTGTTTTGAAAACATCCCCAAAATTGTATTAAATGGCACCTCTGCCAACATGCTGTAGCCTGACAACACCCTGTAGTAACTTTTTTACTTTTATCCTCTTCGCCACTGATCGGCTTGTTAGCCGCTTGGGTGGTCGGTCATGTCTCTGTTACGCCCTGTTGGCAAGTACTGGGCAGCACTGGCTCCAGAAAGTATCTGAACCTGCTTCAGTGTTGGTCAAGTCTGGTCTTGAAAGAACTCACACTCGGTGCCGTCACAACACACTCTGGCAGGTTGCTCAACATATCAGTTGAAAGAGTGAAACGCACGGCCTTGTTCCTGTACCCAGCACTGCAGTAAGGATGTCACATAGAAATAAAAAAGCTTGTGGCTGCATCTCTGCTATCAGCTGTTTTGTTACTATGGAACCTGCCAGTCCACTAAGCACCCAGATATGGTATAATGGTGGTGTTTTATGTTGGTATGTTATTATTTATTGGTAACTACCATAATTATACTGGTATTCACACATATTTTTTCTTCTTTTCTGCCTCACTGATGTGTATTTCCATTATAATAAAAGTGATGTATTATATATGTTGCTAAAAAGTCTAAGGGTGTGTTCATATACAGTATGTACAGCAGGTTAGATTCTGGGAGACTTGTGAAAGAAGTGTTGTAACCATAATGTTTGTTTGTTAGCTAGGGAGTTCCTAGAGGACACGGAGCTAAGCACAGCACAGTATACTGTATGAGAAACATTAATAATTGTAAATTATGGGAGACAGTGGATAACAAACCATTAAATTGAGTCTTCAGTATATATGTGCTGAAAGAATTATGTACATTAGGTGGTGATTACAGAATGGAATTTCCTTCTGATAAATCTCTTTCTCCCATATGGGTAATTGAGTCTAAATAATGTCCATTTTATTCTTAAATAGCTCTTGGCAAAATTGCATAATTCAACTGTACAAAATATTTATGCATATAGAATATTCTCTGCAGAAATATTTGCAGAAAAATTAAGGTTAAGCCAAAACTCCAATACAGTAGTATTAAGGAGTATTTGTGTACTGTCTATGTAGACAGTATAGGCACATGCATATAGAACATACCTAACTGACTTTGACTGTGGAACTACCTAGCTTAGATCGTGGCTTGGTTATCCTTAAAGTAAAAGTTAGATATTAGGAGAAACAGAAGGCTCTACAATGAGGATATGATTTTTATAGAGGGGAGAAAAAGTATAAATTACAGTGTAGTGCTGATAATAATGTACCACCCTGAAAGAAGTTAAAGGCCTGTCCTTTGTAGTATACTTATACAATGACTGTACTCTATTAGATCTTAAAGGACTGTTTTTATAAGAAAACTCGAAGTGAAGACTTGTATCCATGTGTGTTTGTGAATGTTGAGCCCAACCCACACTGTAAATCATCTAAAGTTAATCCACCTCACAAAAATTTCAAAATATATTCTCCTATACCTTGGTCTGCATAAATACAGTACAGTACTGTATATCATTTCAAAACAGACATTAGGAAGTGTTCTAAAATTGTGTAAATACCTGAAAACAGTTTGTATGCTACCACAACTCTGATTTATCAGGGTTTTTCTTATAATGTACTAAAAAATAAAATTAAATAAAAAATCCTTGGCAGAAGCTTGACAACCTGGGATCCTTATACTGTGCTACTGTTTTGTGGACAAGTAGTTAATAGATGGTTTTCTCTATCTTGCATTGCCATATCTGGGTTGCCCATCTAAATTAAACTGATCACAGTCCTTTCCATTGTATCATTTACCTTTTCTTTTTAAATTATTTCTCATTCTTCCACCTTTTCCTATCTTGTTGTTTTTATCTACAATCCTACCCTCATTTAACTTGGTGGAAAAGAATATGTATGCACTTGCAATTTTTTATGCCTGTGGTGACTACCTCTTTATTGAGAGTCAAACTAGAATGTTGAATTCTCCAGAATATATTTCAAGCACAGCACAGCTGTGGGCTTCTGACACAGGCATGTAGTTGATTATTTGGGAAAATAATCCCATTTGATACAATGATTGGAATTATGAGAGTTTGGGATTGGATTGTATATCATTCTTTGCCCTTGGCTGGCATATAGAACATACCCAACTCATATAAGCAACAACTCAAAGACGGCGGTAAAAATTGATAACTAAATTACATTATACCTGTAATTATGATCTAGCTAGAAGTCTTCTTGAGGGTTTCTCTCCTCTCTAATTATGAGGAAAAACAATGCCAAAATTTTTTAAGAATATTGAACTGGATGACAGGGATGTTTAGAGGTACAATATTCTGCATAAGGTTCCCTAATGAAGCAGATGTGAGGCATTGGCTTGTGGGTCATTAACAGTTTCACCAATTGTGACTACGGTAGGTGGTATAAAACACACTACAGGACAGTTTTAAAATATTTCACCATCTTTGATAAAAGCAAGATTTTTTCTTGTACAAAACTGTGTGTAGTGTGTGAGCCCAAATAATAATGTACAGTATGCTATTATGCTGTGCAGTGTAACGTATAGTATGCTATTATGCTGTGCAGTGTAACGTATAGTATGCTATTATGCTGTGCAGTCAAACGTACAGTATGCTATTATGCTGTGCAGTGAAACGTACAGTATGCTATTATGCTGTGTAGTGTAATGTCAGTATACGTGTAGGTGTATTTGCACATGCTAACTTAATTTTCAAATTTGTACAGATATAATGTACTTGAAAAAGACACATACTTATGTATTAGAATGCAATGACTTCATATCTTAAAAATAAAAATTAATTATAAATAATATGTAAAATAAAAAACCAAGAATACAGCTCTGTTTGATATCTGTCAACAAGAGAAATTGGCACAAAACATTCCTAAATTGTAATTTGAAGCAAGTTCTGTGTGGGGTCTCTCAATGCAATGCAGCAATTGTGGTAAGCTACAAAAATTAATGAGGTAAACTTGAACTAAAATATATTGCTTAATTAAGCTGCTAGCACTCAAACAACATTAACTGCACTAAGCTACTGCAGATTATATTTAAGTACTGTATACACTTACTGACGTCCTCGCTGTCAGCAACTATAGAGAACAGGAGAATACACATTGATAATCATGATGTAACTTGTTTAAGTTACTCTTGACAAGTTTAATGTACTTTAATAATTTTTCCTAAGTCATCATAATTAGTCCCCAACAGAAAGGATCAAAATACACTAAGAGCACCAAGCTTTTATTGCTTATTGTCAAATATTTGTACAACTCTTAGTATATCATCTAAACATCATTATGGTCTAGTACTGTACTTAACTTTACACAACAATATGATAGCTAGATATATCATATCTGAGCAGTTTTAGATCTACACATGGAAGACATCTCTACACTGATACAAGAGCTAAGGAGCTTAACGTTTCCACACCTTTCTATTTTAGCGACTAAACTTTATTGAACGCAAACATGGAAGACATCCCTATTGCACTATGTTAGTATGACAACACACTAGCTCCATGGCTACATAACTGGATGATCCACCCTAATGGTCACACTTACTGGAAGACCTCAATATTCTGTTATCACATCTATGAGTCATTAAACATACAAAAAGAATGTTTAAACTTTTGGGAATTTTACTGAAATTCAGAAGCTGGCCAATCTAACAGTAATCCAATTATAAAATAAAATTTGACATGATTTATATAGAACTGAATTTCATATACAATATTCATTAATGTTTACTTGAAAGGACTACAAATTTAACAAACACATTTAACGAATACAGTACTGTATACTATACTATATATAAAAAAAACCTTAATTACATGTACTATCTAGAGTGACTTCACTACTATTGCCCATCTGACTATAAGGAATTTTTGTTGAAAACTACTGGAAGAGTACAGTATATATGAAGACGAAAATGTCAAAATTTTCAGCTGGGGTAACACAATATACAGTGGTCCATCGGTTAATGAATGGTTCAATTAACGAAATTTTGGTTAATGAATTAGCTCCCATAAGGATTTTCAATTCGATTAACGAAATCCTTCCGACAAACACGTTTTGTTGTGCACATCAGCTGATCAGCCAGTCGGCCAATACAGTTATCAGTTCTATGTTTACATTCGTTTCCGGTGGAGTAAATATCAAGAAAGTTTGTCTCTTGAATATTTCTGCATTTTTTATATTAAAATTATTCGTCATTCTGAAATTTAGTTAACATATTGATAATATATACAGTACAGGTAGTCCTGCTATAACGCGATAATTGTGTTCTTGTAAAATATCGCGTAATAGAAATAACAGGGCTTATGGAGAAAATAGGGTTAGGTGCAGATTACTCGAAATCGAAAAAATTTAGTAGTTAGCCTAACACAAAGGATAGCACAGTCTAGATAAATGTTACATTCATATCTAATAATGAAATCATACAGTAAATGTAACACTTTACCTTGAAAAACTATGAATGTAACTTGATGGGGGAGAAGGGTGATTTTGAGGTTGATAAGAGCTTCTCTTCAAGTGTTATAGCCTTTCTTTTACGATCATCACCGGGAATTCTATCACCAGAACGCTTCTTGGAGACATTCTTCTTTACCATATTCACAGTTAATACCACAAAATTGGAGAAATAGTAAGCAAAAATCGCGTTATAGCAAACAAGCGTTCGCATTAAACAAATATCGTTCCTCTATTCATAAATCGTGTTAGAGCAAATTCGCGTTATCAAAACACGCGTTATAGCAGAACTCACTGTACAGGGAACAGTTTTTGTGCGCCAATCAGCTGATTGAATCACCTACCAACGCTTCAGTTTAACTTTTTTTACAGTGGAGTGAACATCCAGTTTGGTGGTCTCTTGAATATTTTTGCATTTTTACATTAAAATTATTGGTCATTCTGAAATTTAGTTAACATATTGATAATATACAGTGCAGAAATTATTATGAAACACGAAGAACACATTAGAACCAATGCACTCTAAAGAATATGGCATGTCATCATCGACTGCCTCTACAATCAGCTGTTTGATATGTAAACAAAGCTGCCGGTAATACGACATACACACCTCAAAGCCAGTTAAAATACAGTATTCTATTGTTTTTTATTCATTATTGTACAGTATACTGTACAGTACAGCACTGTATTTAGTTTATATTTAATGCTTTGTTAATTCTATTACCGGTATACAGTACATTATAGTCTGGATTTACGCGGTTTTTGTTTACACGTTTGGTCATTTACGCGGTGCCTTGCCAGAATGAAATATTTTAATTATGCGGTACATTTCATCATTTACGCGGGAAGCGGCGCGGGCAGGGTGCGCACAAGGTCGCCCAGTCATCAAAACATTACCGAGTTCTTCACCCGCCACCCACCACAGCTGGCCCAAGTCAGTGATGATAATGATAGTGAGGATATGGACTTATATGGACTTTGAGGGGGTTGACAAAGAGGCCCTGCAAGCCTCTGTGGTGGATAGTGATACAATTGATACAGGTGAGGGCCAATAATCTGGACTCAGGCCATATTACCCATATAATATTCTTGTTTGACCTGTATACTCTCCCTCCCTGGCCCCAATACATTTGCATTATTTTGTTACTGAAGTAGTTGCTTTCACGGATAATAATAATAATAATAATAATAATAATAATAATAATAATAATAATAATAATAATAATAATAATAATAAAAAAGTCACCAATTTGTGAAGAAAAAGCAAAACATTTCTTGGGGAGATCAACAAGACTACCCCTCATATTTTCATCTGTGCTGTACATTGCATGCAGCTTGTGCCCGGGTCAGGAGAGAAAAGTCCCTTTTATTTTATTCAAAGGTTCCTCTATTTCATTTCATGAGGGCCTTTCATAATGGACACAGTATATACACTATATGGTAAGACTGAACGAATCATACCCTTCCAGATGGCAGCTGGCAAAGCAGTATAGTAATTCCCATCTCTTGCATAAAGTTATGTCATGAAATACCGCAAGCAAGACACAAATCATATAAGATATTAACATAAGAACTATGTTATATGAAGGCTTATGTTACAAGGTCCCATACAAAGTTGAAAAAAAATCCTTCCCATCCAATTTCAGGTCAGCATGAGTCAGTGTATACAAATATGCAATATTGTGAAATCTATTAGGATGACTGGGTGAGGAGGCTGACTGGTGGAGAGGAGTACAGTAAATAGCAGTCAAGGTAAAGAGGTGTAGTAGAGTCAGCTAATGTTGCACAAAGCACTGCTAAGTCAATAAGTTTGTTGTGTAGACATGCTTTGTGGTAGCATGGGTGAGCTTATGTTGCCTGGTGGGGTTGTTAAGCCATTAAATAAGGTCTTTATGAATGGCCTGGTGGTAGTTATCAAGGAAAGTGTTGGTAATGAAGATAGTTAGAGGTGGAAATGACTGATGGTAAAGATGGCTGGAAGTGCAAATGGTTGAAAGTCTAGAGCAGTGGTTCTTAAACTGAGGGGCGTGATTCCAAGGGGGTGAGAGTGGTCAGAGAGAAAAGTCTCGTCAGGAACGTAATGCGTCTTGTACGCGATTGCTCATCCCTCCCACTCTATAATAACCATGGGTTGCATCAGGGAGGGGGGGGGGTGGCAAAAAAGTTTAAGAACCACTGGTCTAGAGGGTTGGTGATAGGGATGGATGTTGGTGTACAGTACAGTATATGGCGAGTGATTCAGATGATCAGTGATGCAAATGGTTGACATTACAGTACAACTGGTTGATAGTGCAAATGGATGGTTAAATTAGAATTGGTGGTATAAATGGGTGGTGGTACTGTGGGTTGGCAGTGTCAAATACAGTAACAACAACAATCATATACCAAAGTCCAAAGTATTTTCAAGCTAAAATTACTTGTTTATAGTGAAGATTATATTATTTTCAACATTCTATTGTAATTCCGAGTGGCAGAAAGTGGTAAAATCTGCTCTAACTCCATTTATTTTAATTAAAATATTTAATGTACCCTAGCATTTATTTTGGCATACTATACAGTACTGTACTGGTGTGTAAAGTATTCACTTTAGCTCCATATTCTCCAGATGTGTTGTATAAGAGATACAATTTATCATTGTGCAAATTTTTAAAATGTATAATACAGGTTGACAATCCCTTATCTTAAATCCTTGGGGCCAGAGGCATTTCGGATTTTTTCAGTTTTCAGAATGGTTAGGTTATTTATTTATTTATTTTTTTAACGTGTATTAGTCCACCCGGGTACAAGTCACTGACCCACATCGGGGCCTGTGGGGCAAAAAAATAATAATAATAATAATAATAATAATAATAATAATAATAATAATAATAATAATAACAACAACAACAACAACAACAACAACAACAACAACAACAACAACAACAACAATAATAATAATAATAATAATAATAATTCATAGGTCTAGGTCGTGTTTCTCACTTTTGATCTTTTTTCATTCATGTATTTCTTTATTATTATTATTATTATTTTATTATTACAGTATTATTATTATTATTATTAATTTTATTATTATATTTGTATTATTATTATTATTATTATTATTATTATCATTATTATTTTATTTTGGTGTATTTTTTATTAATTTTTTTTTATTTACTATGAATAATTACTATTACTATTACATTTTCTCCCCCCAGGCCCCGATGTGGGTCAGTGACCTGTGCCCGGGTGGGCTAACTCTGTTTAAAAAAGCTTTGGTCCACAAAAAAAAACTTTCGGTTTTGTAATTTCAGATAAAGGCTTGTCAACCTGTACCATATGTTCTTGACAGAAAACATAAAATAAATGTTTTTTTATCAATCTTTATTACTTGCCTTTGTGGTTAACCATGAAAGGTATGAAGTGGCCTAAACGGCGAAAGAAATGCCGGTCGTCACATTTGTACTGCTCGTGAAAGATATATTCATGCATGGTAAATTTGTGCAAAATACGGGAATTACTGTACTTAAACAAGTGAAGTGCAAGTATACAACAATCTGTGCAGCAATCAAGTACCAGACCTTGAATGCAGCAGGACACATTATATAAGAAGAGACAATGTGAAGCAGTACATGAAGGAATCAATGAAAGGTGAGAGATAAATCACAGCTTAACAGAACTGACTGGTCAACAACACATACTACTGTACTGTATAGGATGAAAAGTCTGTCGGCATGGGAAAGTATATACCATAGTTTGTTAATGAGAAAACTGGAGCCATTATCATAACACTGATATACTAAATTAAAAATGTAGGAAATCCTTCTAGACTTGACATACTATGAATTTACTTGTTACGAAAACCTGTACATAAAATCTGATCTCTGTCAACTATATAATGCTGTCTTTTTAAGTGCCGATTCATTAAACATTATTATAATTAATTAACATAATTTCTTAAATTTATGCAAGTTTGTATGATGAGCATGTATAGTTGGAGCTGAACAAGGAGAGATTGGTACTTGGTCTGTGGGTGATATAAATCATGACATTATGTCATTCCCAGTAAAGTGACTGGCTGTTCCAATTGGCACTACAATGTTTAAGACTTAAAAAAATAAATCCAATTTGTAAAATTTTGAGAGATTTATGTAAGAGTCCAGTGAGACAATAGATGGATTATGAACTAGCAGAGGAAATGTGATTCTTCCAAACAATATCACCAGGATGGGACTGCAGAGTCTCTCCTCAACTTTAGTGGAAGTTCAAACACAACAGCAAGAGCCTCCCACTCTACGGAATCTGGCTTACCACAGAACTGACGACGGTGCAATTCACTACAAAATTTACATCAATATTGTACACTGTTATACTTGTTGCACTATATAAACTTCACAGCATTAAGCATATGTAAGCAAGACATTTAATTCATATTCCCTCTATTTGTGCCTTATATATGTAACATTCCCTACACATAATAGTAGTAGCACATGCAATATCAACTCTGCACATTGCATTTCAGCAACTGTACATCTTCAAGCAATAACTCTCATAATATCAGTAACACATTCACTTTAGATAGTTCTCAGGCATAAAGACTATCACAAATTAATTTTGCTTAAGAGCAACAAGTATTAATTAGTAATATATTTCACAGCATACTATGCATGATATTAGGGATTCACTACTGCAGGCATTAATATGTCCCCAAAAGGATAGCACACAAGTGAGAGGTTTGTGAAAATTCCCAAAAGTCAGCCAAACATTCTACTGAATGGTCACTTAAGATACTTGGGGATATCATATCATATATTTCATAGCATTATCCAAGAGAACTTTTCATTTAACATAATTTCAGTGATTCATGATCATCAACAAAGTGCCTTTAGACACAGGACACTTACTGTAATTACAACGAAATTGGTGAATATATCCACCATAATTTATCAGACTGGCAATTCTTTGAATTTGATACAGTACTGTATATTGTACTGTACAGGCAGACCCTGATTTACAAGAAATTTATTTAAAAAAATTTGCAGTTATAGAAAAAGTCCCATGCTTTGATTTACAAGCAAAAAATCTGAATTAAAAAATTAATACTGAAAATATGTTGTAATGATGCACTTTTTTTTACTATCAGTAATTTTACTAATTATATTATTCTCTGACACTTGCATGTTACTGTATTAAGTATGTACGGTATATAAATCAGCTTTCAATTTGTCATCATTCTCCTACAATCACCATATACTGTACAGGTAACTTATTCCTCTCTCATGTGAAGATAAGTACTCATCACTCACACCGTCACACAGATTATAGTAACTAAGTGAGCTGCCAGATTGTCCAATTTTCCCACATTTACTCTCATGTAATATGTGGAAAATTAAGTGAAAGAAAAAAATTCTTTGTAGAGTTATAAGAGAAAGTGTGGAATATGGAAACGAACACGTGCGTGAAGGTGTAGATATTGTCGGCAACACGAGGGAGGGCGAGTGGAGCATCAGCTGACTGAACCGTGATGCTGGCTGGCTGGCTGGTGGCTTTCCTCCTCTTTCTGTTCTAGACATTTTTTCTACAGTGGCTTTAAGGAAGCATTTTTTAAACATTTGAATCCAGCCCATGGTGAAGTCACAGTGCTGTGGAATTTTCAGTTCCTCATAGACTGTCATTGGTCCAGTTTTTGCAGAATTTTTACCTTTTTACACTTGGCACTTTATATTTCCTTGTCACACAGTTAAATTCAGTTCTTTAACAAAGAGTACACAGTACACCGGACCTGTTGCTTGAACCAGCAGCGTTGCAGTTCAAGGGGTCTGTAACTGTAGTGTTTAAATCATGGAAACAAAGTGAGAATTTAGGATGACAGTTAATGAAAAGATAACTCATCAAGAGTCGAGCATGGGATATTCTTTTCATAGAAAATGTTATCTCCAATTATACATTGAGAGTCAGTGTAATACTAAAGTAATAAAATTATATATTTAACACTCTCGGGATTGCCTGAAATTTATTTAATAAGCCTGTCACTCGCTCTGTTTGGAGCTTGCAGAATGACCAGAAATTGCAGAGAAGATATTTTTTTCTCTAGCACTATTCGTGGCTAAGATAAGATCATATATTTATTCAAATAATGCCTTCCTATGTAAGAAAGGCTGGGAAATCACTAAAACCTAAACAAAATAAAATAAATAAACAAATAGATAAATAAAAGCCATTTTGGCAAGTACAAGTGAAAAGTGCATGTTTACTGTTGCTTCCTCTTCGTGCTGTACCCATTGTATCAGTCAGTATACAATGCACATGGCAAGAAGTAGTAAATCACGAGGAAGACGATAGATTAATCAGAAAAAAAGTGGTGGTTAGGCGCACAGTCGCCGAAATGTTTATAAAAAATTTTTCCTTGCTAATTTTTTTGTCAAAATATTTAGAAAGTACAATATTTTTTTCTGACGGATTATTACTATACACATACTAAGGAAGAGAAATAGACCAGTAAGAAGTTTTTTAACAAAAACTGAAATTTTGACAACAATGTTTACACTTACCACACAGACGAGGTAGCCCTTGGATATGCACGACAATGGTGATGGTGTTATGAACACGCAGAAGTATGAAATAAGCACAATATATTCATTATAATTCACCATACCCATATGCATGCCTCTGATGCACTACATTTCATTGTCACTTATTATTTTTCCAAGCTGGGCCTATATATTACGACATGTTTTTGTGTGGTAAATGCGACTGTACTGTCAGTAGCCATTTTACCAATATCTCATGAATTAAATTTTTTTCATCATTTCATTATAAATATTTCAATACACTTCACTTAATCACTTCATAAGACTAAATATTGAGGTTGTAAGAGAAATATCGTGAGATAGCAGTGCAAAATGCCATGGCGGCCATTTGTAAATCGCACCTGGGACCGAGATGATCACTGCTTACTGAGGCAGAAGCATTATTGGCCTTTGTTGTCTGGTACAGCGTGGTCCACTGCACATAGACAGGTTGCCACCTAGTCTTAAGACTTGGTTCTACGCCACTTTTGTTAAAATTTGAAGTAATTCGACCAGACACTTCTAGAGAAAATTAAAAAACACCATACTGGTGTGTCTGATTGTGAGGCAAAAGTTTCATTTACATTAAATCAAAATGCCACTTATGTGTGTATGATCCTGAGAGTGCTAAGTACAGGGTACAGGCATAAAATAATTACTGTATAGCACAGTACACTGTACCCTCGTTAATTCAGATTGTTATATACTATAACTCGGATTTTGGCTTAATTTATATGTTGTTGTTTTTTTAACGGAATAAACGATTTGAATATATTATGAATTGGATTAAATAAATGAATTATAGGAATATAATACAGTAGAACGTTGATATAACATGAGATACGTTCCAAGAGAGGTCGCTTTAAGCCGAATTCGCACTAAATCAGAGTGTTGTTCTATGGAATAATTTAGTTTGGTACTTGAGAGAAACACAAAATACTAAATAGACTGAGAGTCTACCCAGATGCACCTCAGCCCATCTCCTAGAATAAACAAAACATTGTTTTTTTGTAGTATTATGTTAAAACAAACACTCATAAATCAACACGGCTAAAATTATGGGATGTGAAATGGTCTGTTTACTTGCGATCAGCTGATGGGAAGATGGAGAGGGGGAGGGGGGAGTGAGGTGATATGTTTGACAGTTGTGCTATTTATTTATCTGTCCTTAAGAGTGACTTTCAGTTTATCTCTTATAAAATGTCACTGAACTGATATGGGAGAATATAATTAACATTGCTGGAATTCTTATAAGATAGTGATTCATTTGAATACTGTATACTGTAATCATGCTATAGTTTGCACTAGACAAAAATTTTTGTAATCATTTAGTACATTGTTTTGAGTACATGTACAGTACTGCTTTGCCCTTAGGACAGTGTAGCGTGCCCAGAGAAACAATTAGGCGCGAATTTTAAAATATAATGCGCCAGAGCGACTCGCACAAAATAGGAAAGATTCGCTTTAAATTAAAACATTGTCCTTAATTGTGGGTGTCGCTTTAAATCAATAATCTTAAATTGAATCGCTTTAAATCTATGTTCTACCGTATGACTTATATCAAGATACCTGTACAGTATACAGTACGAAACTACGTTTGGGTGCGCAGCCTCCCATGCCTGTTAGTCCGCAACCCCTTTATCACGACATCATGCAATTTCACTAACATTTCCATATTATCTCGGTTCATTTGGTGCCGAGTTAACAAAACATCGAAAAATAAATAATTTTCCCCGAAAATCCCACACTCAATCTCAGATGAGCTATTGCACCATAGAATATTCCTCTCTTGCTTACAGAGCGTTAACAGCTGATCGTTCCTGCTTTCCCTAACAATGTTGCCAGCACTCACTATCTCTCAAGAAGTGTTGTTGTCACTACTGAAGAGGGTTGGTGCTTACCACAGGATCTGTCTTGAGCACTTAGTAAATTATTTTGTAGCATAGTTATCAGACCTAATAAATAATATTGTAGTATATAATGTGTCTCCATATGCCCTGGTTTATTCACTGATCAGGTGTGTCCGTGCAAAAGTAGCTAAATCAAGCCATCATGTATCAATTAATTTTAAAATAGAAATTAGAAATTAAAATGTTACAAGTCAATGCTTTAGCAGTGTTGTTAATGTGTGTGCTATGTAAGTGGCTTGTCACGTCACATCACCTCTCGCCTCATCAACTCACCTGGCAGTTACATTTATTTATTACTGTATTACAGTGGTCCCTCGGTTAACAAGCACCTCGGTTAACGAAATTTCGGTTAACGAGTTACCTTCCATAAGATTCTTAACTTCGGTTAACGAGCAATCCCTCGATTAACGAGTTTCTTACAAGTCGACCTCAACATGTTTTCGCTTGCACTTGGCGGTCCACCAGCTGTAGTATTAGTCCGCCAATACATTAATCGGTTCTAGGGCTTAAATCCCATACTATTTTATTAAATATCAAGAAGTTTATACTATTCAATAATTTTAAAAGTTTAATATTAAATTTTTTAGTCATTTTAACAATTATTGAACATAATTGAAGGTAAAGTGACTAGTTTAATGCGCGGCATCCAGCCTCTTAACACAGCAAACAGGCGTTAGTCTCTCTCTGTTTTCAGTGGAGGTAACATCTTGCTTGAGACTCTCTTCAACTAAATGCTTTTTTCTGTGTTTCCCAGCAAATTATTGGTCATTTTGAAATTTATTTTACATATTGACAACAAATAGCGCAGTGCAGTGTTATTTTAAAGAAAATATTCTTTATTTACAACAAATTTAACTTTAAAAAAGCATATGTTGACATTGTTTGAATCCAGCATGGGGCCTAAGAGATCAAGAAAAGCAATTTCAATCCAAACCAAGCAGGAAATCATAAAAAAACATAAACAAGGCATTAGAACAAATGAGCTATGCAAAGAATATGGCATGTTGACATCAACTGTGTCGACAATTCTTGCACAGAAAGACAAATTTAAAGAAGTGAAAGTGAGAGACAAATCTACCAGTGCTTAAAGGTAGAGCCCTAATTTCAGAAACAGAGAGGTTACTTCTCATCTGGATTAGGGAAAAACAGATGAAAGGTGATTCAGTTTCTACTGAATTCATTTGTGAAAGAGCCAGGGAGATTTACGAACATTTAAAGACAGATCAACCTGATTCTTCAGGCACAGAATTCGAAGATTTTCGGGCCAGCAAAGGCTGGTTTGAAAAATTTAAGAAAAGAAGTGACATTTTCAGTGTTGTTAGGCATGGTGAGGCTGCTAGTGCTGATAAGGAAGGGGCAGCAAAGTTTTTAGTGGAATTTAAAGAACTGATGGAAGAAGAAAATTATCTTCCACAGCAAGTGTTCATTGTGGACAAAACTGGGCTGTTCTGGAAAAAGATGCCCAAATGAACTTTCATCACCAGAGATGAAGCCTCTTTACCTGGGCATGAACCAATGAAAGACCGTCTCACTCTATTGCTTGGTGCCAATGCTTCAGGGGATTTCCGACTGAAGCCTATGCTTGCCTACCACTCTGAAAACCCCAGGGTGTTCAAGCAACAGAAAGTGGTAAGAGCAAAGCTTGGAGTTTATTGGTAGTCCAACCGTAAGGCATGGGTGACAAGACAGCTCTTTAATGAAAGGGCTGTTGATGTGTTTTGCCCTTCTGTCAAGAGCTACCTAACCACCAATAAACTCCCTTTAAAGGCTCTTCTCCTCATGGATAATGCTCCTGGTCATGACCCTGATCTTGCCAGAACTTTGGAGTATCAATTTGACTTTGTGAAAGTGTTGTTTTTGCCTCCCAACACTACATCAATCATACAGCCAATGGACCAGAATGTGGTCAGCAACTTCATGAAGTTGTACATGAAGAAAATGTTTAGGAGGTGTCATCAGGCAACTTCCAATGATCCTGAACTAACTTGAAACAGTCATGGAAGACAAAATTCAACATCCTGGAGGCTGTAAAACTGATTGTGTCATCATGGCAAAAAATCTCCACTAGATCCCTCAATTCTTCATGGAAAGCACTGTGGCCATCAGTAGTTCATGATTTTGAGGGATTTCAGGATGACACAGAGTTGGACTAGGAGATTGTGTCCATTGGTCAGACATTGGGCCTTGAAGTGGAAGAGGATGATGTCGAAGAGCTTGTGATGTCTCATGAAGAGGAACTTACTCCTGATGACTTGAAGCAACTGGATGAGATGTTAGAGGCTGACAATGGTGAGGAGGAAATGGAAAGTGATGACCATATGTCAACTTCAGAGTTGAAATATGTGATTTACCACTGGGAGAAGTTCAGGAAACTGGCTTCAAGGCACCCAGATGTGGAAAAATCTGAACTAACTTTGTGTCATGTTGAGGACACAATGGTCTCCTTTAAACATAAGTTAATGATGAGGAGGAGAGAAGCCCCACAGACCAAAATTGACACTTTCTTCAGTAAAAGGCAGAGGGAACAAGATGCTATCCATCAGCCTTCCACTTCAAGAAGGAGAGAGGATGATGCTATCCATCAGCCTTCCACTTCAAGAAAGAGAGAAGATGTTCATGGTGGAGAATCTGTCAGTCCAGAGGTTCCAGACATTTTCATGGAAGGCGACTCACCTTCCAAGAAGCAGTAAAATGCTTCTCCTCCACCTCCACTTCCTTCTCTTCTCCCTTCTCCTCCTCCACCTCCCACTTCAAATTCACATCAGCATCATCATCCAGGAGCCTTCTACATACACACCTCAAAGTAAGTGTAACTTTCTACCTTTTTTGTTGAATTTAGGCAATTTTAGGTGAGCTGGAACCAATTACCCCAAAACCATTGAAACAATGGTTTCGGTTAACGAGCAACCTGCTGAAACGGATTGTGCTCGTTAACCGAGGGACCACTGTATTTACTTCACTAGTGCATTTACAGAGTCTCATCACAAACATTCCACAAATCATTATATTGAAATGATTTTTTTTTAACTGTCTTTTACTTTGATTCCATAATATGTTTACTATTGTGAGTTTCCTTCTGTCGAATGTAAACAAACATCAGGCTGCCACACTGCACAAAACCAGACAAGCCCCTATAAATGCACTAATGAAGGGGACTGTACATTAAAAAAAAAAACTATTTATGTTTGCACAGTAATTATAAATAGATTATTTTATGTGGCAGCCAAGGCAAGGCGCAAAAACTAAACACAAAATGAACGAATAATCAAATAAAAAGACTCGGAAATGTTGAATACTGTATGTCCAAATATTTTGAACTTAGTTAAATTGGGATTTTTCGTTAATTCCAGTGACCCAGAGCCAATTTTTTGTCGAATTAACGAGGGTATAGTGTACTGCATGTAATTCACTTATGTTTATCATTGTCTTCTAATCATTGTGTACACCAAAAGTTTTTATAAAAACATGTTATGTAGCATTTTATGATATTTCAAAACGTTTTTGTGACTTTTTTCTTAGGAAAATATCTCGGCTTTCATAATGGGAATTTATGGGGAAAATCTCCATCAATTTATGAAAAACAATTTCCAGAATACTTTTCACTGAAATAACCCTCTCGTAAGGCAGGTGCTGCCTGTATACTATGAATACAGTCCCAATTATTCATCTTAAACCAGAAATAAATTTCCCTACCCGGTATACAGTAGTTAACATTTATGATGCAATCCTGTATATCAAGTGAAAATAATTATATTTCATAAACATATGCATAGTAACACAAGTGCAATAATATATCAATCAGTTATTTACCATTATTTTTGGTAATAGGATCACTACCAACAATTCTCACTCACTTGGAAGCCCATCTTCATAACAAACACCACAAAAATATTCCATACAACACAGAGCAAAACTTTTGTGATACACTAACTTTTGAAGTTTTTGTGGCAAATGAGTTCCACTGTTTCAAATTTTGTTTTATTAGTATTAAGTGAATGTGCACAGTGCAAACTGGAAATCTATTAACTCTGGAAAGGGGCACAAGTCATTACTATAAATAACTATATTTCCTTTGCAGCATCTCCAATCCCAATACACAGACAAAAGTATAGCACTGTATATACAAAATATACTTTACACGGCTAATCCCTGCAACTGACATGAACATCTACATTGTCTTAAGTTGCATGCCATGTGTCATTTCAGTAACTATTGTTTATCGTCTTTCTGCTATAAACGTTCATTTACTGTATCTATTCCTTCAATTATTAGCCCAAATCAGAAATTCTTTGTGGAAATAAACAAGAAAACCTTCACAGATAAAGTGAAGATGTCATAAAAAGTTGAGATGAGGATCATTCATAACACGTGTCTGTACCTTTGGCCAATTTACTTTCAGAGCCATCTTGTAGAGGAAATATAAGAGATCGTTTGACTGTCATGTGAAACAGACACCACATGTAAGCTAATACACAAACTGGGAAAGCTTATAGAAGAAAACAGAGAAATATTAGACAAGAAGGTATACTGTACTGTAAATAAATAGACAGCTTCATGGATTAAAGTGAAACAAAAGCATTACTAAATGAAAATAAGAAAAGCAAAGGTTCAAAAAGGAATTCAAGGAAGGAAACAAGAGAACGAATATATATATATATATATATATATATATATATATATATATATATATATATATATATATATATATATATATATATATATATATATATATATATACACAGTCGACCCTCGTTAATTTGGACCCCTTTAATCCGGATTTCGGATAAATCGGATGGAATCTGAACTGTTCGTATCAAATTTCTGGTTCTGGGATTGTCCCAGTTGCAATTGGGGTTGCAATTTCAAATTCTGTGTCACTACTAAGGAATAACAAAGTCTCTGGTGCACTCTAAGATTAAGAGAAAACAGATGACTCAGGCGTCCTGAAGTGAGAGAAAATGGACTCCTATGATGGGCCACTCAAATAAAGAGACATGGCTACATGTTTTGTGGACTACCCACTGTACAGTATTGATCGTATAATTTTCATCACTTTGTAATAAACCTCGTCATGCCTATGTGTGTTTCTGATAATTACCATAACATTATATATTTATATATTTAGCGGTTGTACAAACACAAGGCCTCACACATGCCATTCAGACTGACAGACTTGACAAGTTTTACCAACCATAAAGACAGTTGAAGCTTTAAACATCACTCACAATGGATCTTGAATATTCCAACTGTAATCAGACATACCTAAGTTGCCTCAACAATTGCAACCCCAGTTGCAATATCAAATTCTGTGTCATTACTAAGGAATAACGAAGTCTCTGGTGCACTAAACTCCAAGATTAAGAGAAAACGGAGGACTCAGGCGTCCTGAAATGAGAGAAAACGAACTCCTATGACGGGGCTCTCAAGTAAACATACACATAGCTGTATAATGCAATGTTATGCAATATTAACACCTAAATCGGTTAATTCGGACAATCGGCTAAAACGGACACCCTTCCTCTCCTATTAGTCCGTTTTAACGAGGGTCGACTGTATACAGTCATGCGCCGGTTAAAGTCCTAGATACGTTCTTGGAAACGTGACGTTAACCGAAATGGACGTTGTCCAGTCATCACATAAACTTTTTATTTATACTTACGTGTATGTGGAATACTATATACGAACATATACACTTTTACTCTTAAATCACTACTGTAATGTGATACAGGTGATTAATTTTTATGTCTTGTGCAAAATACATGACGTTTATATTAAAATTATTCACTGTTTTACAAGGATTCCAGCAACGCTGGGCAGATAGGGGAGGGAGGGAGGGAGGGAGGGAGGGAGGGAGGGAGGGAGGGAGAAGTGAAAGGGGGAGGTAGTACGTTTGTCAGTTGCCACAGGCCCAGGTCTAACGCGTGTATATTTATCAGTTCTTAAGTGACTAAGCTTCTCTCTTATAAAAAGCCAGTGAAATGACCTGGGTGAATATAATTTACATTGCTGGGATTCTTGTAACATACTGATTTATTTGAATATAAACATGCTATAATTTGCACTAGACATAACAATTTTAGTACCGTAATCAAATTGGTACATGTGCACTCCAGCTTTGCACTAAGGTCATTTATTTCTTTTGCGTTTCTTTTAGTATGGTGTGTGCATGTAAATAGATGAAAATAAATGAAGAAATTTATGTAAATCTACCAAAAAAATACAGTTGAAAAACTTTATATGATAAAATGTACTACAGTACTGTACACTAATGTACTACAATTTTTATCTCTTGAGCAAAATATATGACATTTATATTCAAATTATTGGCTGTCTTGCAAGGACTCCAGCAATGCAAATTATAATCTCCTAACTTTAGTCTGAGATATTATATAAGATAAAAACTGTAAGCCTAAATAAACCTCCGGCTGAGCAGATGGGGGAGAGTTTGAGGCGAAGGTCTCTGTGTGTTTATTTAACACTCCTACTAAGCTTCTCTCATTTTAAAATGCCAGTGAAATGACCTGGGATAATATAATTAACATTGCTGGGGGGCACGGACGTATATGCGATCCGACGTTGTTCGGTTGGACGTTAACCGGCACATGACTGTGTATGATATATATATATATATATATATATATATATAATATATATATATATATATATATATATATATATATATATATATATATATAATATATATATATATATATATATATGTATATACATACAGTAAGTCCCCAAGTTACGTACATAATGGGGACCAAAAGGTTGTACTTAACTCGAAATGTACGTAACTCGATAATTTCCGCGAGTTTCTTTGGGAAATCCTGTGCTGTTTTCCAATCAGCACTCGCCGCCTCACCAGTCACTCGAACATTATGCAGCTTATTTCGCACCTTGAATCGGTTAAACCACCCATTGCTAGCATTGAATGTCACAGTATCATCAGGGTGATCTTTCTTTAGGTCGTTGAAAAGACTTAGGGCTTTCTCCTGAATCATACTGAGACACAGAGGCTTACGTTTTTGTGTGCAGTCCTCGATCCACAGCGCAAGATATTTTTCCATTTCTTCCAGAACCTTCCCTCTTCTTTTAGTTATAATCGTAGATTGCATTGGCACTGCAGATTTCACATGTTCCTTGATCTTTTCTTTGCCCTTATCAATTGTATTAACAGTTGACCGACTCAGGTTAAATTTGCGGGCAACATTGGTCAACTTTTCACCACTTTCAAGCAGTTTTATTATGTCCATTTTTACCTCTAGTGAGATTGCTTGACGTTTCGTAGCACTCCCACTGGCTTCACCACTCTTACGCTTTACACCAGTCATTGCACACAGAGTAAAGTGTACAAAATAGGGCAGAAATTCACAGGAGAAGTACTGTATGCACAATGACCACACTTGTTGTTTTGGTGCGTCTAGCGTGTCGTCTGCATGGTCAGTGATAGTGGCGGCGCGGTGCGGCTGGCTCGCCCGCCAAATTTAAAAATTGCTCGCCCTTTTAAGACAATATTTTTGCAATTAAAGACTTCAGAAACGATGTACGTATCGGCCGTTTGTACGTAATTCGGATGTATGTAATTCGGGGACGAACTGTATATATACAGTTGTACCCCACTTAACGCGGTCAATAGAACCCAGAGGGTCCGTGTTAAGTGAAATCCGCGTTAAGTGAACAACAGAACATATGGGATTAATTCCAATAGAAACCAGCCCGACCCCCAAACTCCACTTTTTGAAGACACATAACTATGTTGTAGTAAAAATAACATCTTAATTTTATGATGGTACATGCACACAATTAATACTTAAGAGAAATAGAGAAATACAGTCGCCAAGTTAATGTCCATTCAAATAATGGACTCAACTCCCTCCCCCTCTTCTCACACTACACTGCTGGCTCTTCCCTCTCTGAGAAATTTTTGGGGGAAAACCACTAAATTTTAATAAATAATACCTCAAACGAAAGTTAGGATAATACAATTGACATTGCTGGATTCCTTGTAAGACCAGGAATATTTTGAATATAAATGTCATATATTTTGCACAAAAGATAACATAGTTACCCAGAGAAAAAATGTTATCTAAAATTTGTATGTCTAATGCAAAATATATGATGTTTATTTTCAAAATGATCACCAAATTATAAGAATTCCAGTAATGTAAATTATATTCTGGCCCGGTAATTTGTATGAATTTTATGAGCTAAAACAGGCAGGGTGGCTGGTGGAGGGTGGGGCAAATCTAAAAATAGCGTCTTGAGTCGGACACTTACCATGTATATGTGGAAAAAATCCGTGTTAAGTGAAAGTTCAGCTCTGGTGAGGCACCGCGTATATGAAAAAACGTGTTAAGTGAAACCGCGTTAGGCGGGGTAATACTGTATATATATATATATATATATATACATATATATACACACACATACATATATATATATACATATATATATATATATATATATATATATATATATATATATATATATATATATATATATATATATATATATATATATATTATATATATATATACTATATATATATATATATACTATATATATATATATATATATATATATATATATATATATATATATATATATATATATATACATATATATATATAAATATAAATATGTATATATATATATATATATATATATATATATATATATATAAATATGTGTGTATATATATATATATATATATATATATATATGTAGTCGTCGACTTACGACCGAGATTGGTTACGGCCAACCGGTCGTAAGTTGATCTGGTCATAAGTCGGCCTATGTTATAATTACCTTACGTATATTATAATGTGTAATGATAATATAATCATCTTTAAGTCATATTTTATCAACATTTTCTTTGTTCATTATTGTTACGGTCGTCAGGTTTAAGTAAATCACTGCATATTACATTACAATTGGTTTATTATTTACACAACATACAAAAAAAAAAAAATACAGGTGCAAAACATATAAAACATTTTAGTTGCAAAACATACAAACATACAAAAAACATCTTATTGGCCGCTGGTGCTTGGCTGTGGATCGTCGGGGTCGTCAGCTGGGGCAGCCTTTGGGGTAGCCGGAGGAGTTGTTTTTTTTCATGAACATGGTGAGCTTTGTCTGAATTGTTCGTTTCTTCTTCTCCTCGTAAATTTCTTGATATGGACGAAACGAATTGCGTGCCATCCGCTCAATCCTTGCAAATCGTTCAATGTTTGGGTCCATTCCTTCAAAATGGGCAAGAAGTTTATTTAGTAGAGATAAACCTTCTGATAATCCCTTAGTGGTGAACGTCCTTTGTGGCTCCTCCTCCTCTTCGTTATCCGCTGCTTCTCTCCTTTCTTCTTCTGCTACATTTTCTTCTTCCAATTCGATTAGCTCTTCATTTGTAAGTTCCTCTGATTCTTGGTCTAGCAACTCCTCAACATCTTCCACTTTTGCCAGTTTTACTATTTTTTCCCGAATAACTTCAAGCTCATTTTCACTGTCAAATCCTGCAAAAGTATGAACATAGCGCTTAACACACTTTTTCCAGATGCCATTCATGCACTTCTCCGTCACAGCCTCCCAGGCGTTTGCCAGATTCTTGATACCCATAAGAATGTTGTACTGTTTCCAAAAGTCACGCAACGATAGTTCTGGGTCGGCATCTATAGCGGCTATGGCTTGGGCAAAGGTGGTTCGGAGATAGATAGCCTTGAAAGTAGCAATTGAACCTTGGTCCATAGGCTGCAAAATTGAAGTCGTGTTTGGCAGCATAAAAATCACTTTCACGTCCGGATGAATATCTGATAGATGAGGTGGATGTCCAGGCGCATTGTCCAGTAGCAATAAAATCTTGAAAGGAATTTCTTTCGTCAAACAATATTCACGAGCTTGAGGAATAAAACAATTTACAAACCAGTCTTCAAACAGTGCCTGTGTCATCCATGCTTTACGGTTAGAACGAAAGTAAACGGGCAGCGTGTGCTTGTTTACATTTTTCAACGCCCGCGGGTTTTCTGAATGGAAGATTAGGAAAGGTTTCAGCTTAAACCCCGCGATGTTCCCGCCAAGCAGCAGAGTAAGCCTATCCTTAAATGCTTTAAATCCAGACATGCTTTTGGCTTCTTTTTGGATGTAAGTGCGTTCTGGCATCCGTTTCCAATACAATCCCGTTTCATCCACATTAAATATCTGCTCTGCTAGATATCCCTCATCCGTAATTAATTCATCCAGACTGTCAACAAACTTGCGTGCTCCTTCCTCGTCTGCACTCGCTGCTTCCCCAGTCACTCGAACATTATGAAATTGAAATCTTTTCTTGAATCTCTTGAACCAGCCAGTACTTGCTGCAAATTCTTGACTGTAGTCTTCTCCGGCGCGCTCCTTCAAAGTCTGAAATAGACTTCTAGCCTTCGTCTGCACAGTAAAAAGGCTTAACGGTGTCCGTTTCTGGATCTGATCTTCCATCCAAATGTAAAGTAATTTCTCCATTTCGTGGAGAGGCCCAGTCCGTTGCTTCGTTATAACTGTCGCTTGCATGGGTGCAGAACCTTTCACAGCTTCACGAATCCTTTCTTTATCCTTCAAAATCGTCGACACAGTAGAGTGTGATAGAGTCAGATCACGTGCAATCTCATTCACTTTCTTACCCCCTTCGTGCTGTTTAATCACCATCATTTTAGTGTTTAAATCAATGGCCTTTCTTTGCTTCTTGGCAGGTTGAGGAGTAGATGAAGACAGTTTCCTCTTGGTAGACATCTTGGGGGGGGTGGTGGTTCAAGAAAAATTTCCGAGACAAAAGAAAGGCACAAGGCAAACAGACACGGAGGGAAGTGTGCTGTACCAGCGAGCGTGTTTGTAATTGAGCGCGGGGATGCGCGCGGCTCCAGCTCCCGGCAGCGTCAGGAGGCTGGGGCCAAAACTGTCGTACCGCCGGTCGTAAAGTCGAACAGACGTAAGTCGCATAGGTCGTAAGTCGACGACTACCTGTATATATATATATATATACACACATATACACATATATATATATATACACACACATACACATATATATATACAGTATTACCCTGCCTAACGCGGTTTCACTTAGCGCGTTTTACCGTATACGAGGTGCCTCGCCAGAGCTGAACTTTCACTTAACGGGTTTTTTCCACATATAGGTGGCGAGTGTCCGGCTCGAGAGCTATTTTTAGATTCACCCCACCCCCCACCAGCCACCCTGCCTGTTTTAGCTCATAAAATTCATACAAATTACCCGGCCAGAATATAATTTACATTGCTGGAATTCTTACAATTTGGTGATCATTTTGAATATAAACATCATAGATTTTGCATTAGACATACAAATTTTAGATATAAAGTTTACTCTGAGTAAATATGTTATCTTTTGTGCAAAATATATGACATTTATATTCAAAATATTCCTGGTCTTACAAGGAATCCAGCAATGTCAATTGTACTATCCTAACTTTAGTTCGAGTATTATTTATTAAAATTTAGTGGTTTTCCCCCAAAAATTTCTCAGAGAGGGAAGAGCCAGCAGTGTAGTGTGAGAAGAGGGGGAGGGAGTCGAGTCCATTATTTGAATGGACATTAACATGGCGACTGTATTTCTCTAGTTCTCTTAAGTATTAATTGTGTGTATGTACCATCATAAAATTAAGATGTTATTTTTACTAGAACATAGGTATTGTGTCGGAAAAAGTGGAGTTTGGGGATAGGGCCAGTTTCTATTGGAATTAATCCCATATGTTCTGTTGTTCACTTAGCGCGGTTTTCACTTAACACGGTACCCTGTGGGTTTTATTGACCCTGTTAAGTGGGGTACTACTGTATATATATATGTATATATATATATATTTATGTATATATATATATATATATATGTATATATATATATATATATATATATATATATATATATATATATATATATATATATATATATATATATATATATATATATATATATATATATATATGTGTGTGTGTGTGTGCTGATAACCACAAGGAAAGAAGATGAGAATTACACGAAAGCGCTTGGGAACTTCGTGTTTTCTTCTTTCCTTGTGGTTATCAACATATACCTAGATCACGCGCACCTACAATGATTTACTTGCATAATGGATTCCACGCGCCACTTCTTCATCCTCTCTACAAGCTGTCCTGGACTGTCTCCTTTCGTAACTGAATACTCCTCTTCGATGATCAAGGCCCACAAATTGAAAATACGCTTGAAATTTTTCCAGACATGCCTTAGTGAAAAAGTTATGCCTAGATCAATCCTCCCAGAACGTGTCCTGAAGATGTCTGACCGCCCCTTTGATGATTTCCAAGAAATCATCCTTCAGAAACATTTTGAAATAAAGAAAATTGAAGTGGATGAAGCTTTCCGTATTGTAAGACAAAAAAAAAAGCGTGCTTTTAATATGACCATACCGAGTGATTGGAAAAAGTTCATGTTGGATTACTGTTTTGATAACCTGAGACATGAGTGTTCTGATCTTCAAGCTAAGATAGACCACAAATTGGCACTCCTTATTAGAAATAGTGATTGGACTAAGGATGCCAATCACAACAGAGTAGTGAATCTCTCCTCTAAACAACTAGACAACGATACCTTGTGTGCCCTCGGCTATGGTTTAAGTTTTGATGGCTCTAACAAGGGAGTCGACAGTGTTGTCATAGCCAGAGCATTTTGCAATTTGGAGAAATTCAGTAATCTGACAAGTGAAGAAGTGAACATGTGTAAAGGTGTTGTGTATGCATCTATGTCCAAGCCTTGTGTTCCAAACTGTCCAGAAAGATTCACCAAAGCAATCCAAGCCCTTAAGAAAAATAAGGACCTACATGTCACTAGAGCAGATAAAGCCAACACAGTAGTGATTTTATACAAAGATGATTGTATTTCTAAAATGAATGACCTTTCTAAGATCATAAATAATCATCTCAACACAGTTAACACCCGGTTCAACAAACACCTTAGGTCTCTATTGAGAGGCAAAGCTATTCTCATTAAACATCTTACTTCAACGTCCCCTCCACTGCCATACATGTACGGTGTAATCAAGACCCACAAGCCTAATAACCCAGCAAGACCCATCATTAGCTCAGTTGGGTCAATCTCTTATAAATTATCTAAATGGTTAGTTTCTTTACTATATCCCCTAGTTGGCTACATTTCTAACTCTAATATTAAGAATAATATGGATCTGGTTGATAAACTCAATAACTTACACACTAATTATGAATTTAAACTGGTCAGTTTTGATGTAACATCACTCTTTACAAAGGTCCCAGTTGATGATTTACTGGAGTTCCTCATAGATTCCCTGGATAATATTTCACTGCCCGTCTCGAAAGGCGACTTCATCGAACTCATCAAACTATGTATTTAGGATTGTAAATTTGAATTCAATGGAGAATATTATGCTCAAAAATTTGGTATGGCAATGGGTAATCCACTCTCACCAGTATTAAGCAACCTATACAGTAATACCCCGATTTACGCGGTCAATTGAACCCGCGGAGTAGGGCGTAAAACGAGAAACACGTAAATGGAATAACAGAACATACGGGATTAATTGAAATGGAGACTGGGCCGAATATACACGTCATATATTTTGCACAAAAGATAACATACTTGCTCTGAGTAAACAAAATTCTTACTTAGATCTAAAATTTGTATGTCTAATGCAAAATCTATGACGTTTATATTCAAAATGATCATCAAATTGTAAGAATTCCAACAATATAAATTATATTCTGACCGAGTAATTTGTATGAATTTTATGAGCTAAAACAAATATCTTCAGTAAAAAAAAAAAAATATACTTCACCCAGACACTATCTGTCACTCAAACTACCCCACCTCCGGCTCCCCCCCTCATCCCACGCTCGCAGGGTCCCTCCCTCCCTCCCTACCCCCCACCTTCCCTCCCTACCAGAGAAATGTTTGGGTTCTGGCAGGGTACTGCCCAATAAAGCACGCGGACTTCTACATACAATCAATACCTCAACCCGCCAGGATTCGAACCCACGGCCCACAAGCCGGGGGGGGGGGGTGAAGCCAAAAAGATATTCACTGTGAGCTGTCTTGCCTGCCCTGGGGGCTTCAGAGAAGTGAACTGGATAACTTGAAACTTATCTCGTGCAAGAGAGGGTTAACCTCTAAAACTGGGAAGCTCCAAACTCAGCTCTGACACAACACTCATACATGGAACCCTAAGAATATGGGTACAGGGAGAAGACCATTTCCTGCACAATTTTTTTAATATAAAATGAAAAACCTACAGAACACTTTATGGTCAAATTGAGCCATGTGCTTAAAATCAACACAACAATCTCAGATGAGAAATACATTATGGGGAGATAGGGAACAGACAAATTTATTCCACCATTCTATACCCCAGATAACACATCTACTCCCATGTAACAAGAGATCAAAAGAATAACAAGGAACTGGTGAGATCTGACACCACTGACAAGTTCAAAGGAATACCCCAGGATCCCACATTCACCACATCTGATTGCCTTAAACATTCTGATAACCACACCAACCACTAAGAAGTTACAAAATAATAAGGCCCAAACAAGAGGAAACACTTCTCTATACCCCACAAAGGAAAACCCCCACGGTAACCATGCTGATCTTTTATGTGCTTAACTGAGTAGTACTGTACTGTAGAAAGGTAATTTTTGCCTCTCACACCTCTTTTTCAACAAGAGACTAAAGCTGCAATGGGAAATGCAGCTAATTTTCACATTAAGTCCAGTCTATTATACTGGAGTCCCAGAAACTCAGGACTTTCAGCTTGTGGACTTGTGTGGCGATATGTGAGTTGCCCAAGCCAGGCGTCAAGATATAAATATAAACTAATACAATGGTTTTGGCAAACTGTTTTTCAGTTCCACATATAAAGAAACAACTAAACCAAATAATATCGGTTAGTTTTAGAGATGCTATCTACCTTTATCATTAATGAAGTCTCATCCCAAAATGGGAATTCAAGGCATCTTCCATTTATTTCAGCAATTGCGGCTTGTGGACAATCTTGAAAGTGAAACTCCTGGATGATGTTACGACTTACATGGAAAAGACTTGGTTCTGCAAATGAACAGCTGGCTGTTCTTTTCTTTCTCTTCCTAAAGCTCTTCTTCAAGGACATATGATCTAAACTTGACTTAATATAAATACACTAGACATAAAAGTTTATCCACTGATAATGCTCTTATAATTTTCTTAGTTACTGATACTAAAACAAGGCACAATTTCTAACAATTATAATCACGTTGGATGCAAAGTGAATTCAATGAGATAACTTGAGCTTTCTACAAGACTTATAAAGCATAACATTGTGTACAACTGCTTAAATACGAACGTAGTTGTAAGAAAAATTGGTAAACAAGAATGTCAGCTTAACCAAACTGACAATAACATTTACATATATATATCTGGCATAGTTATTGTCACAGCACTTTTTCTAGTATGCTTTGCTATGGAATAAATTTTGCTAAAGCAATCTATCATATAATCAGAATACATCAACAAACATTTACTCTAAACACAACCACTCAACAAGCACAGACACACAATGAGACATTAGTCAGCTTAAATTCTGATTTGATCAGCAAAACTGATTTTTGGGTCTATATTTGCAGTCAATTATTCTTCATCAAATGACACTCTACACTTACCACTAGGATGAGCATCAGTTCCTGCATCACTTGCTTCACTAGTGAATGAGCTGTTATCTGAAGAAGCCTCAGAGCTTGTGTCTGTTACTCCTGCATCACTAAATGCATCAGCAGCGTCAAAGTATTCTGAGGCACTGAAGCATGAGCTACTCTCGTAGGACAGGGATGTGTGCAGTGACTTGTGGAGCTGTAGCAATAAGGAAAGTCAAATAATTAGTGGTTCATCATAGATAACAAGCTCAAGAAAAATTAAATACTGTACATCAAAACATTTAAGGTGGTTACTTTTTCTTCAGTATTTTTAATTAGTCTGTGGGTATGAAATTCATCTTTAAAATATAATAAACATAGTAAAAAACTACTTTTGTACTTTGCTACATTTATAACAGCAAAGAATATGTAAATGATCTTAATACCAAATGGTAGGCTGTTTAATTTTATAATGGCAGTAACTGATTACATGATAAGGATAATATAAAGGTACAGTATATATTCCTTACAATATTATTAACTCCAACACAGTAAACCCTCAACAGTCCTAACCCCGTAAGTCCGGACCTTCTAGAAACCTTAAATATTTGTCATTTCAAATTCCTGCCGTGCATTATCATTTGAAATTGTTGCCAGCAAGCAATCCCTTGGTCCATTTTCCTCCTCTTGGACCCATGAGTGAGCAGTTTATTCCCCCACTCTTAGAATGAACTTGTCCATAATTCTGCAGTCATTGGTTAGCTATAAGTTGAACACTCTGCAGTGAGTCTCTTCGGGCAGAGGATAGTTCACCATCCCTGGACTGAAGTACTTAGTGTGGCTGACGTGGACACCAAATGGATAAATTATACCAACACCACCACGGAATCTCACCACCACTTCTTCCCCGAGAAATCCGTCAGATCTCACCCAGCTGATTTGCCCTGGATCACACCTCGGATCAAAAGACTTATGCAACAGAGACGGGGCCTTTTATCTCAATGACCACAACCGCTACAGGTCCTTTCGCAGCCGAGTCATCTGCGAAGTACGCACTGCAAAGAAGTCTCACTACCCAACCAAATTGCAATACCTGAGGCAGAACTCTGTGGACAAAACAATAAGACACACCCCCTCCCCTTCCTTAGCCATCTCACTAATGTTGACGCAGTTGAGCAATCAAATAACCATTTCGCTACTACAGTAAAGCCTCGAATAACGACGTTAATGTGTCCTCCAATATTGCAGTGTAAGGTGAATCGTTTTATCGCGAATCATTAATTACCATTAAAATAAAGCAATAATAATGAGATGCGTTCCCAAGTGTGACCTTTTCATAACTTTTGTGTGGCTTTTTACCCTTTTTTCCCCCCAAAAAAACAATTAATGAAAATTGCAAACTATACAGTGGTCCCTCGGTTAACGAGCACAATCCGTTCTAGAAGGTTGCTCATTAACCGAAACCATTGTTTCAATGGGTTTTTGGGTAATTGGTTCCAGCTCACCGAAAATTGCTTAAATTCAACAATAAAGGTAGAAAAGTTCACTTACTTTGAGGTGTGTATGTAGAAGGCTCCTGGATGATGATGATGATGATGATGGGAATTAGAATGGGGGTGGAGGAGAAGGGAGAAGAGAAGGCATTGGGGTGGAAGAGAAGTCACCCCATGGCACCATTTCACCCATAAAATTTTAGTTCTCTTGGTGTAATTCAAGATTATTTTCTTTAAATCAACACTGCACTGCATTATATATTGTCAATATGTAAAATAAATTTCAAAATGACCAATAATTTGCTTGCAAACACAGAAAAAAAGCATTTAGTTGAAGAGAGTCTCAAGCAAGATGTTACCTCCACTGAAAAGACACAAAGACTGACGCCTGAATGGTGTGTTGAGAGGCTGGATGGTGACAAAAACTAGTGACCCTACCTTCAATTATGTTCAATAATTGTTAAAATGATTAAAAAATTTAATATTAAACTTTTAAAATTATTGAATAGTATAAACTTCTTGATATTTGCTAAAATGGTAAGGAATTTAAGCCCTAGAACCGATTACTGTATTGGCGGAATAATACTACAGCTGGTGGACCGCCAAATGCAAGCGAAAACATGTTCAGGTCGGCTCGTAAGAAACTCGTTAATCAAGGGATTGCTTGTTAACCGAAGTTAAGAATCTTATGGAGGTAACTCGTTAACCAAAATCTCGTTAACCGAGGCGCTCGTTAACCAAGGGACCACTGTATTCTTTAAATAATGTTTCTGAATGCACCTTATACAATATAAATGAATAATAATATGTACAAGAGATTCATTATTGTTTATTAATGAATACGTATTTGATTGAATTAATCTTTATACTATATGCGAAATGAACAATACAATTCATTAATAATACATAGAATATTAAAACACACAAGAGGATAAGAGACTGCATTGTTGTCATTGTTTACACCCATAATGTCAGTTATCCACCTGAAACTGAAAAAAATAAGACCCTGGTTGTTGTTGCAGTTAAATTAATTTAAAAAATATGTATGTTTTAATTAATGTTATTTAATGTACAGTAGAAGTGACCACTGATATTAAAGAAAAAGTGAGACATAGTGGAATGTATATGTGCGCACTCAAGGAAACAGTCATTTATCTTAAGAATATGCACAAAAGATTCATTATTGTTTAGTACTGAATATGTATTTGATTGAAATAATGTTTATAAAGGTGAAATGAACAATGCAATTCATTAATAATACATAGAATATTAAAACACACACGAGAAGACAAGACTCTGGCTGAAGTTGTAGCTTTCTATAAAGCTGTTGCTGAAACTGTTACAGGACCTGAAGTTGATGTTGAAGCTGCTTATGATGCTGAATTTGATGGTGCAGCTGAAGTTGATGGTTTAGGCCTTCGAATAATAAAGCTGTCGAAAGAACCTTGCAAAGCTGCTTTCTTTTCTTATTATATATCTTTATGTAGAGGTCATTTGTGTTTATTTAAATTTTAATGCTTTGTTCTGTTAATGGATCCACTTCAGAAAATATGTTCATTGCTTGCTCCATAAAATATCACAGACCTCTCTCCTTTTTCACATCGTTTTAACACATCTAGTTTCTCGACTAAGCTTATACACTTTTTATTAGCTTTTGAAACGACACTACCATCACTTGCTCATGTTGAATAGGGATGCAAAAATGCTGTAAGAAACCTGAGAAAGTTTTTCTCCTGTTCCTGTTCCAGATGTGTGAAAACAAAAGGCCCGCCAAGCTCTGACTGTTGTTTACCAATCATTAGCAAGGCAGCTTCCTTGCGCAAGGCACTCCTTAATTTTTTTTACAGTAGTTTTTTTTTATAATACATATCAAGATTTAGTTATTATTTTTATGAAAATGAAATTTTATTTTATATTCTTTTTATATTTTGGTCGTAAATGCATATGCAAGACGCTCCCCTGGCTTGACACAACCAATCTCCCTGCTTACCTACCAGCCCCTTTACCCATTGACTTAGTAGAAGAATTTGAAGTAGCAAAACGTCTGGACAAACTGAAGTTAAAACGCTCCACCACCCCCATTGACTTACCAATGAAACTCTTCAAGTTCTCCCCAGAGCTTGCTAAACCCCTCTGCTCCATCATCAATGCTTCCCTCAGTCAAGCCAGATGCCCAACTGACTGGAGAACTTCATATGTCACCAGTGCCCAAGTCAACCAGCCCACAGTCCTTAAATCAGTTACAACCCATTGCAATCACCCCAATACCCAGCTTAATCTGTGAAAGTTTTGTTTGACTGGCTTATGCTGATATTGCAGGAGCCATAGATCCTCAGCAATTTGGTTATATGAAAATTTCCTCCACCACTCACTGTCTTGTCAGCTTTCTCGACTACATATACCGCCATCTGGAGAAACGAAAAACGTCTGTAGCTGTCGCCTTCATTGACTTCACAAAGGCATTCGACCTAGTCGACCACAATTTACAGAAATCATCAACAAAGCTATCGACCTCGGGTTTCGAAGAAGTCTTATACCATGGCTTACAGACTTCCTCAGTAACTGACGCCAAGCTGTACACTTCCGAGGGGCTGTCTCCACCTTTCAGCCACCCACCTGTGGTGTCCCCCAAGGCACCAAGATGGGACCACTGCTTCCTTATGCTTATCAATGATGACCAAAGAGAAACCCCTGCTCGCTGGAAATATGTCGACGACTCCACCATTGGGATCAGTGTCAACAATTCTGCTCCCGACTATACCGCCCTTCAGGATTTATTGAACAGTCTCCAAAACTGGGCCACCAACAACCACGTCACCATCAACCATACCAAGACCATGGTTATACACATCAACCTCTCCTCCGACGTTGTCCCGCCCCCTTCCATTACTTTAGGTCCCAACACACTCCAGGTTGTAGATTCCACTAAGCTCCTCGGCGTCACCATAGACAACAAACTAAATTGGAAACCACACATCAGTGAAGTTGTCAAATCCTCCAGTTTCCATCTCCACCTCCTCCGCCGACTCAAGTCCCTCGGAGTTCCTGCACCCGAGCTCCTCAGTGTTTACTCAACATTCATACTTCCCAAGCTCACCTATGCCTCCCCTACCTGGTCTTCCTCCCCAAATGCCACACAAAATAAACACCTATAAAAGGTACAAAAGAAGGCTCGCAAGATAATTCTCTCCCCTTCCTACTCCACATATCAAGAAGCGCTCAACACACTGACCCTCTCGACTCTCACTGACCATCACCACGACCTCATCTGCAAATTTGGTGAGAAGCTTCTGCACTAGGGTGTGTCAATTTAGGGGGTGAACTGGCTAAATTGAAAATCGAGGAATTTGGTAGCAATTTATTGTAGTCTTTAAGCATGCAAAACAATATTCTGGCATAAATTTTTTTTTATAATAAGTCCTACCTACATCAAATGGATTTTTAAATGTACATATTTGTGAATTTATAACATAACCAGCGTTTGCACACATGTTACTGTTTCAAGTTTCAAATTATTATATTTTATTATCCGTAGTCTATTTGAAAGTAACCAATGCCTTCATACTCTCTTTGCTTTGGTTTCTTGTCATCAGTAGTCTGTTTGCTATTTGTGCTTTGATGTAACCTTCTCGCCTCTCGTGGCTGTAAACATGGACCCGCTGCTTCTGTGACCATTTTCACACATCTCTCCACACTTTGAGTGTGGGAAGGCCACTTCGGCACCTGCATTGGAGTCTCTTTAAGGTTTCTCAATTCTTGGCTAGTTAGACTTGTTGTCAATGGTGGCTCTAAGACTTCCAAACTCAAGTCAACCAATTCTGACAATTTGGTGGCATTGACGTTTATTGGGGGAACTTTTCTTGAATGAAACGAACAGTCTCCCAACTGGTCGTCATCTATTAGCGTTCCTCTAATCTTTAGAATGACTTCTAGAGCCTCGGTTCGGAGATTGGTACATTGACTGCAAAGCATTGCTTGCAAAACTGCTTCTGATCGAGCATACCAAGCGGACCTTCTTGCCACAGGTAACACGATGTCCCTCACTACCTTCCTCTGTGTTCTTACTAGCTGCAATTGAAACAAAAGGTGATTGGGCCCATCCACCCACATAGTATTAAGTTTCACACTAAACCACTGGGGAAGATAAACTCCAATAATAAATTCAACAATTAACCTCAAATTCTTCAGCACTTTGCCCTTCAATTCGTGTTTGGAAATCCAAATCCTGCAGAAACGAAGAGCTGTAGTTAACCAACGGCTGTGACTGACAGGTCCAATCTCCAAGAGAGCCAATGACTGAGGCACTTCTCCTGATCTTATTGCTTGGGCAATACGATAAGCATAGGATTGATCTGTGCTGAGATCTTTGATGACTCCTTCAGACAACGCCGGAAGGGGAGGGCCAACTTCGACCTTTGGAAAGGTTGTATTTATTTCTAGTTGTGTTGCTTCATCCAGCATGATGCCAAGGGGACCTGACCACTTGTTGTTGCTCTTTGTAGGACCATCAAGTTCCTGGATGAGATGACGAAGAGGTAGCTCGCCTGTATGTAAATCACATACAATCCAAACAAGTCTTCTTCCTAGTTTTTTCTCTAAATGCGTCATTACACCCCCCTGCCATCCGGTGTTCACTGCAGTTGAATCTCCACCAACAGCCTGCAGTGAACTGCCAAGTCCTCTCTCCTGAACCCAACATAAAATATGATCAGCAAAGACCTCTGCATGTTTCTTCCCTTCTAATTCAGTTTCGGGAGCAAAGTGAAACAAAAACCGACCACCAGGCTCAGAACAGACAGAGTAGTGTTCTTCTTTGATGAGACCTGAAAACTTTCTGTTCACTCCCTCTACTTCTAGCAAAACTTTTGTGTCATCTATTCTTCCATCAAACAAAAGACAGGAGAGCCCTCCCTCGCTTAAATCTTTTTCATGCTGATCAGATATTTCCTTCATTATTTTTTCTTGTGCTCTTCTAATTTTATTATGATCTATCACCAAAGATACATCCTCTCGGCTGATGAGGCCTGCATCTATCCAAGCGGCAGTTGCAATTTCTGCAGCCTCACGAAGTCCAGCATGGTGGCGAATACTAGCTAAAGCAATGTTTGAAATATTTCTTGTGTTGTATTTCATTTTCTTTGGTAAAGGTTCAGATGGCTCTTTGGAACTATCATCTGATGTTGCTTCCTGTTCATCAGAAGAACTATCAAAGAAGTGATAGACATCTTGACACAGCTCTTCCTCTCTTTGGATGGCTTCTTCACTCTTCATTTTCTTCTTTTGTTCCCTCTCTCGGATTTGTTCTCTCTTCTTGGCATTAGCAATCTGCTTCTTTGTTTCTGAATAATCTATTGAACCCATTTGCATACTTCCTTGGCCTTCTGCCTTTGTCCTCTGTGCCTTTATAAATTCAAGCTCTAAAACAGGGATCTTCTTTTCAGGAGGACAACCACAATCAATGTGGGAATTATTTTCTCTCTTACCTGAGTGAGAACAGTTGGATTCAGAACATAATTGTATGGAGCACTTGCAGGTCAAAATGTCAAACAGAGTATCAAGTGTGTGCAGAAATTCATTTTTCCTGGCCAAGTTTCCTTTACCAAGTGATGTTTCAACTGCTTTGCGCCATAATTTCGTTAGTTTTAGCTCAATAGTTCGACACTGATTAATCACAGGTGGTTTGAATAGTGCATTAGCTTTTGTCCATTGATGCAGAAGAGGGACCATCATGTCATTTATGAGTTCTTTATCTGTATAGTTCCTTCTGTCCTTTGCATTTTTTTCTCGAAGGAGTAACCCTAATCTTAGCATGTCTCTCACTGTTGGAAGTTCTGATACAGGAAGCTCCTTCCCTTTACCAACTAGCAGGCTCAAGTGGGTTGACAACTGACTTCTTGTCTTCAATTTTGACATCTTCACACTATCTGACAAATAGAAAAATATTTCAATGTTTCATAATTCAATTGTTGTTTCAAAAAATATCAATTTGTTTATCAAAAATGCTGTAACAGAAATAACATAATAATTTCTTAGAACATAATGTTTTATACAATGATATAAGTAACTGCGACAATCAATATGCCCTACTTACAATAATTAAAATGTAGAATTCGTCTGGTAGAGTAGGTGCAAGTGCAATGAGAGCAAACCACCGTCTATGATATCTAGAAGGAGAGTGAGCCGGGCGCCTTATCCTCACGCTTGGTACAAGTCAAAACAAGAATTAAACTGTCCCACACGGAGAGCCTGTTCATGTTCATGTTCTGACATGCATATTGTACACAAGCTATAGAACCATAAAATACTCCATAATCCATATGCTTACATGAGATTAGTTAATATCAAGTGAATAATTCTAATCAAGTCTCATTAATTTGTTGAAATACTGATATTTGAAACTTTAAGGTATAATTGATGTAGGTGAGGGTTATTTCAATTCATTTTTGTTTGCTAATCTCAAGTTTAGACATAAAGAGGCACAATATTTTGACTACCAAATTTGATTTTTAACATGTTGACAAAATTGACACACCCTATTCTGCACCATCCTTGACACCGGCTCCTATACCACCCGAGATCCCTCGCCCGAGAATTGCTGTTAGACACCACAACCGCATCCAGCCCATATGAGCACGAACTGATTGCCATAAGAACAGCCCAGTCCCAACCATTGTAAAAATTATCAATAACTTGTAATCAGCCAGTGTATTCATTCCCAGTCAATCTTACTTTTTACACTGCCACTATGTTGAAATGCCCTTCAGTTTGAGCTTCTCCCCACCTAGTTATTATATAATCATGTGCCGGTTAACGTCCAACCGAACAACGTCCGTAGCCCATGAAAAAAAAAAAATCCCTCACACAAACAACCAACACTTCCTTCACACCCACACCTCCTTCACACCCACACCTCCCTCACACCCACACCTCCTTCACACCCACACCTCCCTCACACCCACACCTCCTTCACACCCACACCTCCCTCACACCCACACCTCCCTCACACCCACACCTCCCTCACACCCACACCTCCCTCACACCCACACTTCCTTCACACCAACAACCAACACTTCCTTCAAACCCACACCTCCCTCACACCCACACCTCCCTCACACCCACACCTCCCTCACACCAACACCTCCCTCACACCAACACTTCCTTCACACCAACACCTCCCTCACACCCACACCTCCCTCACACCCACACCTCCCTCACACCCACACCTCCTTCACACCCACACCTCCCTCACACCCACACCTCCCTCACACCCACACCCCTCAACCACACTCCCTCACACCCACACCTCCCTCACCCACACCTCCCACACACACCTCCCTCACACCCACACCTCCCTCAACCCACCCTCACACCAACACCTCCCTCACACCAACACCCTCACACACCTCCCTCACACCAACACCTCCACCAACACTCCTCACACCACCCTCACACCCACCCCTCACACCCACACTCCCTCACACCCACACCTCCCCAACACCTCCCACACACCTCCCTCACACCAACACCTCCCTCACACCAACACCTCCCACACACCACACCCCCACCTCCCTCACACCAACACCTCCCTCACACCAACACCTCCCTCACACCAACACCTCCCTCACACCAACACCTTCCTCACACCAACACTTCCTTCACACCAACACCTCCCTCACACCAACACTTCCTTCACACCAACACTTCCTTCACACCAACACTTCCTTCACACCCACACCTCCCTCACACCAACACTTCCTTCACACCAACACTTCCTTCACACCTACACCTCCTTCACACCCACACCTCCTTCACACCAACACCTCCCTCACACCAACACCTCCCTCACACCAAACACCTCCCTCACACCCACACCTCCCTCACACCAACACCTCCCTCACACCAGCACCTCCCTCACACCAGCACCTCCCTCACACCAACACTTCCTTCACACCAACACCTCCCTCACACCAACACCTCCCTCACACCAACACTTCCTTCACACCAACATCTCCCTCACACCAACACTTCCCTCACACCAACACCCACACTTCCCTCACACCAACACCCACACCTCCCTCACACCAACACCAACACCTCCCTCACACCAACACCCACACCTCCCTCACACCAACACCCACACCTCCCTCACACCAACACCCACACCTCCCTCACACCAACACCTCCCTCACACCAACACCCACACCTCCCTCACACCAACACCCACACCTCCCTCACACCAACACCCACACCTCCCTCACACCAACACCAACACCTCCTTCACACCAATACCCACACCTCCCTCACACCAACACCCACACCTCCCTCACACCAACACCCACACCTCCCTCACACCAACACCCACACCTCCTTCAAACCAACACCCACACCTCCCTCACACCAACACCCACACCTCCCTCACACCAACACCCACACCTCCCTCACACCAACACCCACACCTCCCTCACACCAACACCCACACCTCCCTCACACCAACACCCACACCTCCCTCACACCAACACCCACACCTCCCTCACACCAACACCCACACCTCCCTCACACCAACACCCACACCTCCCTCACACCAACACCCACACCTCCCTCACACCAACACCAACACCTCCCTCACACCAACACCCACACCTCCCTCACACCAACACCCACACCTCCCTCACACCAACACCCACACCTCCCTCACACCAACACCCACACCTCCCTCAACCAACACCCACACCTCCCTCACACCAACACCCACACCTCCCTCACACCAACACCCACACCTCCCTCACACCAACACCCACACCTCCCTCACACCAACACCCACACCTCCCTCACACCAACACCCACACCTCCCTCACACCAACACCCACACCTCCCTCACACCAACACCCACACCTCCCTCACACCAACACCCACACCTCCCTCACACCAACACCCACACCTCCCCACACCAACACCAACACCTCCCTCACACCACCACCAACACCTCCCTCACACCAACACCTCCCTCACACCAACACCAACACCTCCCTCACACCACCACCAACACCTTCCTCACAGCACCACCAACACCTCCCTCACAGCACCACCAACACCTCCCTCACATCACCACTAACACTTCCCTCACAGCACCACTAACACTTCCCTCACATCACCACTAACACCTCCCTCACACCACCACCAACACCTACTTCACACCACCACCAACACTTCCCTCACAGCACCACTAACACTTCCCTCACATCACCACTAACACCTCCCTCACATCACCACTAACACTTCCCTCACACCACCACCAACACCTCCCTCACAGCACCACCAACACTTCCCTCACAGCACCACCAACACCTACTTCACACCACCACTAACACCTCCCTCACAACACCACCAACACTTCCCTCACATCACCACTAACACCTCCCTCACAGCACCACCAACACTTCCCTCACACCACCACCAACACCTCCCCCACAACACCACCAACACTTCCCTCACATCACCACTAACACCTCCCTCACATCACCACTAACACTTCCCTCACACCACCACCAACACCTCCCTCACAGCACCACCAACACTTCCCTCACAGCACCACCAACACCTACTTCACACCACCACCGACACCTCCCTCACAGCACCACCAACACCTCCCTCACACCACCACTACACCTCCCTCACAGCACCACCAACACTTCCCTCACAGCACCACCAACACCTACTTCACACCACCACCGACACCTCCCTCACCCCGGTCACTTCTATTAAATTTTATAAGCAAAAAACAAAAACTCAAACTAACGAACACAAATTAACAACTACAGCTAGACCCTGACTTACGACAGGGCTAGGGACCCAAATCCAGGGCGTAAGTCCGACGTAGATAATATAAAAAAAAAAAAAAAAAAAAAAAAAAAAAAAAAAAAAAAAAAATAATAAAAAAAATCTACAATGAAATACAGTACAGTGAAAGTAATAAATAATAAGGAATGGATACAGTGTGACTGAGCACTTACCTTTAATGTAGTCAGCTGAATGCACATGGGGCCCCCATAATTTTCTAATTATACATGGAGATTACATTAACTGGAAACGTTTTGGTATAGAAATTGCGTGTGTCATTTAAAGAAGAAAAAAAAATAAAAATAAAAAAAAATAAAAATAAAAATGGTCACAACTGCGGCGGTCGTAAGTCCCGACGGTCCTAAGTCAAAGCAGTTGTAAGTCGGGGTCTAGCTGTAAATACTTCACACCACAGGCGACAATTGTCAAACATGTCACTGCCCCCCCCCCCCTCCTCCCAGCAAAGGGTTCTGGTTATACAATAGGCTTTAAGTTTGGATCTTATATAAAATCACAGACTAAAGTTGGGAGAATATAATTTGCATTGCTGGAATCCTTGCAAGACAGCGGATGATTTGAATATAAACGTCATATATTTTGCACAAAAGATAAAAATTTTGCTCTGTGCAATAAAATTCTTAAATTAGATGCAAAATTTGTATGTCTAATGCAAATTATAGCAATGTAAATTATATTCTCCCAGGTCACTTCTATGATATTTTATGAGCAAAAACCAAAAACTGATTTAAATATAAATAAACAAATACCGTATATACTCGTGCATAGTTCGAGTTTTTAAGACCAAATTTTTGGGCAAAAAATTGGGGGTCATCCTATACATGCGTAACAGTTTTGTTAGATTGAACCCGTCCATGATGGGAAGGGCGAGGAGCAACCTTTAGCTTCAGACATGAAAAATATTTACCATTTACTGCCAGTAAACAATGGAAACGTAAAATATGTACCAATTAGTAATGAAAAGTTGTGCAGTTCCTTCAGTAAATGAAGCTCACCAACTTAAAATAGGCTAAATTACCTTACAACGTGTTTTCAGTAGTCTATGTTGAAGTTCTTAGCACAGGCTAACTTATCATATCATATACAGTATCACAGTTCTCATTGATCTACAAAAAATACCGGTAATAAAAACCTTTTCTATAATTCACACTTAATATAATACCCGGTAATCTACTTCAACCTCCTATTGTTTACAACGACGCATGACGCACCACCAGCTGTTGAGTATCAGCTAGACGGTACACGTGTTTTTCGAATCTTTTTCAGTAAAAAAAACTGTTACGTCACACGTATATTTTACCTAAACTGCGCCTAAATGAATAAATAGTAGTTTTGCTGAAACGTGATGTATTTTAATGTAAAATAGGATAAAATACATGCCGAAAACAAAAGATTTTACCGAACCTTCCGATATTCAAGAGAAGTTACTCGTTTTTTTAATAGTTTTTGGTTAAAATATTGTTATATTACAATGGTATTCTATTCATTCTGTGCTTGATATAATGCATTCACGGAAATGTAATATTTTTGCTGAAATGACGTACATATTACAGTGGAAAGTGGGATAAAATCGTGACGAAAACAATGACTTTCGCTTTCGTTCGTTCAAAAGATGTTACCATAATCGCTTTTCGAATGGTTTTCAGTTAAAAAACTGTTGTATTACAATAATATTCTATCCTAATTGACTTGAATAAATACTACGATACCATATTTCGGAATATTTTCATTAAAATCCATCAAAATCATTTTCCTTGTCATCGTCTGCAGCACCAAACATCTTCTCCCAGTCCTCTCCTTGAACAGGGCTAGAGGGTACGTGTTTTTCGAATCGTTTACAGTTAAAAACTGTTACATCACACGTATATTTTACCTAAACTGCGCCTGAATGAATATATTCTCGGAAATAAATAGTAGTTTTGCTGAAACGCGATGTATTTCAATGTAAAATAGGATAAAATACATGACGAAAACAAAAGACTTTACCTAAGCTTCCGATGTTCTTGAGATGTTACTCGTTTTTTTAATAGTTTTCGGTTAAAATTCTGTTATATTACAATGATATTCTATTCATATTGTGCTTGATATAATGCATTCACGGAAATGTAATATTTTTGCTGAAATTACATACGTATTACAGTGGAAAGTGGGATAAAATCGTGACGAAAACAATGACTTTCACTTTCTTTCGTTCAAAAGATGTTACCGTAATCGCTTTTTGAATGGTTTAGTTAAGAAACTGTTGTATTACAATAATATTCCCTCCTAATTGACTTGAATAAATACTTGAATGGAAATATACAATAATTTTGTTGAAACTACCCTCGTTTCAGTGTAAAGTGTCGTGTCGTAATAATAAATGGTAAACAATTTGCCTTCGGCACTCGGTGTTTCGGGCACGGCGAGCCTCAGTTTATAGGACGTAGTGTTTTTACTGAAGGTTTTGTTGTTCCATTACCCTCAAAAACTTGGGTCGACCTATAAACGAGGAATATCATAAATTAACAATTTCTTGGTCAAAAAATCAGGGTCGACCTATACACGAGGGGGGGTTATAGACGAGTATATACGGTAAATACTTCACCAGACCTTCGCGCTAACTGTCAAAGTACACCTCACTTCCCGCTCCCTCCCTCTCCCCCATCTGCCCAGCCAGGGTTTTAGGCTTAAAGTTTTATCTTATATAATATCTCAGACTAGAGTTAGGAGATTATAATTTGCATTGCTGGAGTCCTTGCAAGACAGTGAGTAATTTGAATATAAACGTCATATATTCTGCACAAGAGACAAAAAAAATTTCCTCTGTAATAAAATTCTTAAATTATATCTAAAATTTGGGTGCCGAATGCAAATTATAGCTTGTTTATATTCAAATTGGTCGCTGCCTTGTGAGAATTCCAGCAATGTTAATTATATTCTCCCAGGTCATTTCACTGGCATTTTAAAATGAGAGAAGCTTAGTATGACTGTTCGGTCGGTGTGCTGTTAGATTCCGGTTGGTATTGGTTGGTATATCAAGGTTGAAATGCTTGACCCAAAAAACGTACCCCAAAAAAATTTATAATGAAAGTTGTAAAATAACCCGTGTACATATTTTATTTTATTACATCTATGCAGTACAGTACCGGTATATATCAACTGTTGTATACATTTATAGTTATGGAATGTCAGGGTTATCCAACAGCTTGTCACCAAAGAACTGGGCCGGTGAGATGTCAGGTAATCACATCTACTAATCACTCTGTACTAGCTGGTAGTCCAGTTAAATACGGATTTTTAACAGAAAAAATTTATAAAAAGTTAAAATTTTGCACACGTACTCCTGAAGCCTATGTAAATACAGATCAAGGGTTCCCCTCGGTCAGACTGCAGCATCCCCCATGAGGGGGACCTTTTTACTATATTTTCCCTATTGTTTGGAAAACGGTGCATCACACGAGAAAAGTTTATGTAGAAAAAGAATATTGGAAAAAATTCTAAACACGATTGTCTACATGCAGTTTTTTCCCTAGGAGTTATAGTTGTTGCGTAAACAAGATCAGCTGGAATGTCTGTCTGTCTCTTTATTGATTAAGAGTCTGTTTGATCTAGACGGAGGCTGGAGGGGGTGTTGGGGGGCTGAGGGGAGGGGGTGGACCGTGTGGGGGGATGGAGGGGGTGTTGGGTGGAGGTGGGGAGAGTAGGGGTACCAGGGTGAGGTGGCATGGTGTGTGTATGTGTCACATAATCAGCTGCTCAGGGAGAAAGTACCACCCATCATCACTACATATAACACCACCCATCATCACTACATATAACACCATCCATCATCACTACATATAACACCACCCATCATCACTACATATAACACCACCCATCATCACTACATATAACACCATCCATCATCACTACACAACACCACCCATCATCACTACACAACACCACCCATCATCACTACATATAACACCACCCATCATCACTACATATAACACCACCCATCATCACTACATATAACACCACCCATCATCACTACATATAACACCACCCATCATCACTACATATAGCACCACCCATCATCACTACATATAACACCACCCATCATCACTACATATAACACCACCCATCATCACTACATATAACACCACCCATCATCACTACATATAACACCACCCATCATCACTACATATAACACCACCCATCATCACTACATATAGCACCACCCATCATCACTACATATAACACCACCCATCATCACTACATATAACACCACCCATCATCACTACATATAACACCACCCATCATCACTACATATAACACCATCCATCATCACTACATATAGCACCACCCATCATCACTACATATAACACCACCCATCATCACTACATACAACACCACCCATCAACACTACACATAACACCATCCATCATCACTACACATAACACCACCCATCATCACTACACAACACCATCCATCATCATTACACACAACACCACCCATCATCACTACATATAACACCACCCATCATCACTACACATAACACCATCCATCATCACTACATATAACACCACCCATCATCACTACACAACACCATCCATCATCACTACACATAACACCATCCATCATCACTACATATAACACCACCCATCATCACTACACATAACACCACCCATCATCACTACACAACACCACCCATCATCACTACACATAACACCATCCATCATCACTACACATAACACCATCCATCATCACTACATATAACACCACCCATCATCACTACACAACACCATCCATCATCACTACACATAACACCATCCATCATCACTACATATAACACCACCCATCATCACTACACATAACACCACCCATCATCACTACACAACACCACCCATCATCACTACACATAACACCATCCATCATCACTACATATAACACCACCCATCATCACTACACAACACCATCCATCATCACTACACATAACACCATCCATCATCACTACATATAACACCACCCATCATCACTACACATAACACCACCCATCATCACTACACAACACCACCCATCATCACTACACATAACACCACCCATCATCACTACACATAACACCACCCATCATCACTACACAACACCACCCATCATCACTACACATAACACCACCCATCATCACTACATATAACACCACCCATCATCACTACATATAACACCGTCCATCATCACTACATATAACACCATCCATCATCACTACATATAACACCATCCATCATCACTACATATAACACCATCCATCATCACTACATATAACACCACCCATCATCACTACATATAACACCACCCTCCATCACTACATATAGCACCACCCATCATCACTACATATAACACCACCCATCATCACTACATATGACACCACCCATCATCACTACATATAACACCACCCATCATCACTACATATAACACCACCCATCATCACTACATATAACACCACCCATCATCACTACATATACCTTCACTACCAGTAATACCTTCACCATTAGTAATAACTTCTGTACAAGTAATAACTTCACTACAGTAAGATCTTCATTTCTTTTAATATCTCCACTGCTAACCAGCGTATACAGGTTGTACCTCTCTAGTCCGGCAACCTCGGGACCTGACCAGTGCTGGACCATGGAAATTCACCCTTTTCCTGGATAGATAGTGACTTGTGCATACACTTGGAAGCACTAGCACCACCTTCATTGCTTCGTGGTCTCTTTGAAGACATATTGAAGCGTTAAATGTTGTACAATGGGTTCTCAAATTTCGCAAGTTTTTAATTCAACGTTTTTTATTTGGACACAAAAAAAAAACACTGCACAATTTAAAATTACGACGGCGAAAACTCGAATTTCGACCGGTTTGAGCGGCCCGCCAACTTGCAGACATGCACAATTGTGTAAGCAGCGTCATTTCTCGCTGTACAAAACATTCTTTATTGTTTAATACTCAATGTCTTTTTGATTGAATTAATGTTTATGTGTGCAAAATGAACAATACAATTCATTAATAATACGTAGAATATTAAAACACACGAGAGGTACAACTTGTACCAGGACCAAAGTTCCAACCTCAGTTTATAGTACCATACTTTTTGAATTTGATAAGCAAAAACTTACCTCAGTAGACGAACCAAAAGACTGACTCAACATGAACATGATGTTGACCCCCAGATGATGGAGATGCTATTCTCCGACACCGACAGCGGCTACGACTATGATGAATCTACCGACGTCTCGGATCTGGAGGATGATCTTCCTCCAGTCACCCTAGAAATCATCGAGGAGGCCTTCCATGGCATCAGAAACCTTCAGCGGTCAATACGTCAGCGCATCCAGCATGTCTGCGAGCTCCTCCAGGATCTACCTGAAGACCTCCAGCTGTGATGTGGCCGGCGGGCAACATCTGGTGCAAACACCGACTGATCCCCACTAACCGTTATACTTTTTCTATTATAATGAAATATATAAAATAAAATAAATGAAGAAAAAAATATAAAAAAAAACAAAAATAAAAAAAAAAAAAAAAGAGAGAGAGAGAAAATCCAATGCATGATGTGGTATATCTAAACTTTAGCAAAGCCTTCGATAGAGTACCCCACGGAAGACTAATAAGAAAAGTGGAGGCTCATGGCATTGGAGGAGATATTCTAAAATGGATATGGGCGTGGTTACAGGACAGGAAACAGCGAGTGAGCATTAACGGCACTAAATCCGACTCGACGCATGACAGGGATACGTTCCTGGACCATGATCGAAAGGCAATTAGTTCAATGTTAATTCCATAGTTTAATTTAGGTTAAAGCTCAACGCTGTCCATACAAAACATATCCCACAGATAACAAATAATGTAAATACTGTAAACTAAATGATGTTAAACAGTATAGAATAATGAAAATAATGTAAAATTGGGTTTTTAATTAAAAGTTTTTGTGATGAATGTACAGTAAAACCTCGATAAATCAGACTTCAATATATTGGAATTCCCTTTTTTCGGACTCTTGAGATGTTCTGGTTACCAGAAATACTGTAAAAAATCTACACTAATCCATCTTTTAAAAAATGGGGAAAATTAATAAAAAAAATCTAATGAAATGAGCCACACTTACTGAATACTGTACAGTGGCCTAATCAGATTTGCTATAGGCCTACTGAGAACTAAGACACTTGAGTATGTGAGCAGGCTGGGGCTGATCAGTTGTGCTGCATTTGTCAGGTTTCTTTATTAATTCATTATTATATTCTCATATAATTGGCCTCTCATGGTTTATGGTTATCCATGATTAAAATAGCATCTACAGTAATAGAGAAAAAATACAATACTGTATGTAGTTTGCAATACGACTTGAAAATAAAAGGATAAGCTGTATCAGAAGGTTATCTAATCAAGATGCATCCATGTGAGAGCTTTCTGCAAACTAGCTTACAACAGGGGTCACTATAACACACTGTATAGAATTTGATAGGAAGATAGCTTCTTAAAAACGTTATCTACTACCTTTGAGTACTTGTACACTTAGACAAATGATTAATAAATAAACCTGGGTATAGTCAACCCTCACTTTACTCGGTCCCACATTCCGCGTTTCCACGTTTACGCGGTACCCTGCCAGAACCCGGGATGCTCACATTCCGCGGTGCGTGTACCCCTTTACGCGGGTGAAGTATAATTTTTTTTATTTAGCTCATAAAATTCATACAAATTATCCGGCCAGAATATAATTTACATTGCTGGAATTCTTACAATTTGATGATCATTTTGAATATAAGCATCATAGATTTTGCATTAGACATACAAATTTTAGATCTAATGCAAGTATTTTGTTTACTCAGAGCAAATATGCTATCTTTTGTGTAAAATATATGAAGTGTATATTCAAAATATTCCTGGTCTTGCAAGGAATCCAGCAATGTCAATTATATTATCCTAACTTTAGTCTGAGGTATTATTTATTACTAAAAGTTAAAATCTAGTGTTTTCACCCAACATTTCTCTGGTAGGGAGGGAAGGTGGGGGGTGGGGGGGAGGGTTGGGACCGACCGACCATCTGGCGCGGATGGAAGAGGGGGGTGGGAGGCAAGGTGGGGTACTTTGATTGACAGATAGTATTGTGAAGAATATATTTTTTTTTTTATTAACTGAAGATATTTGTTTTAGCTCATAAAATTCATACAAATTACCCGGCCAGAATATAATTTACATTGCTGGAATTCTTACAATTTGATGATCATTTTGAATATAAACATCATAGATTTTGCATTAAACATACAAATTTTAGATCTAATGTAAGTATTTTGTTTACTCTGAGTAAATATGTTATCTTTTGTGCAAAATATATGACATTTATATTCAAAATATTCCTGGTCTTACAAGGAATCCAGCAATGTCAATTATATTATCCTAACTTTAGCTTGAGGTATTATTTATTACTATACCTTAAAATCTAGTGGTTTTCCCCCAAAAATTTCTCAGAGAGGGAAGAGCCAGGAGTGTAGTGTGAGAAGAGGGGGAGGGAGTTGAGTCCATTATTTGAATGGACATTAACTTGGCGACTGTATTTCTCTATTTCTCTTAAGTATTAATTGTGTGCATGTACCATCATAAAATTAAGATGTTATTTTTACTAGAACATAGGTATTGTGTCGGAAAAAAGTGGAGTTTGGGGGTCAGCCGGTCTCTATTTCAATTAATCCCATATGTTATGTTGCTCACTTTACGCGTTTCTCACTTTCCGCGGTACCCTGTGGGATGAATTAACTGCGTAAAGTGAGGGTTGACTGTATATGCAGATGCATAATACTGTACACTACAATATTACTTACTAAGTAATGATAAATACACAATAGTAATTATTAAATGGTGATAAACACACTACAATAGTATTAATTAAGTGATAATAAATGCATGACAGTGCTGTACTAATTTACTAAGTGTTGAAGACAGACATTGTGGTTAGCCAATCAGCTGTTTGCTCTTTCTAAACAGAGACTCATTGTTTTCAGTGTGGGATTATTTTTTCAGGAAAGATGATTCTTTTAGGATAATATTTTATCAACCTGGCACCAAATGATCCTAAATTATATGAAAATTGTGGTGTAATCACATAAAGAAGTGTTACAGCATATCTTGTGGGAGAGAGTGGGAGGGAGCCACCCACCCATGCTAACCCCCTCTGCCAACTGCTCCCAGATTAACATTCGTCTTCCACGTACAATAATTATACTCCTACATTTATTTGTTCTTATTTTTATCTTGATAGTACTGTACAGTATACAGTTTTCTCTTTATTCATAAGACAAATTCTGTGGTTACTTGCATATAACACTTCACAGTACAGTGCATCCTCGTATAACGTTGCCCTGCTTATCGTTGTTTTGGTACTACGTCGCTAAACTTTAGAGACCAAAATTTTTTTAAAAGTCCCGGGGATCCGATACTACGTCGTTTTGCATGGTCACTGACTACTTTCTATGGCGCATCACTTGCTTGTCTGGCCGTGCTACGCTATCTCGGCTCGGCGCACTGCCCTCACTCGCAGAACGTCACCGACGCCAAGCCAGTCTCATTCATTTGTGTTTAAGTGCTTTTGCTCTAAAACTGTACTACATTCATTTGAAATGGCTTCCAAGCGCCCATCAAGTGCTACTGATGCTAGTGCAGTGAAGAGTCAACGTAAGACCATTACCCTGCCTACGAAAATGGATGTATTAAGCCAATTTGAAAAAGGGGGACGCGCTGTGCTTGGTCTAACCCACACAATTGTGTGTACTATTCGAACCAATGCTAACAAGATTAAGGTTAGTGCTGGAATTGGTACTGCTCTAAGTGCAACTAAAACAACTCGTACTAGAAGCACTATGATAGAAAAAGTGGAAAAGATACTGGCTATGTGGATGGAGGACCAGAATCAACGCAATGCGCCTGTGAGCCTTATGGTTATCCAGCATAAGACCAGATCTTTGTTTGACGACATAAAGGAAGAAGAGGGTGAAGGATCGAAGGAAGAGACCCCTAAGGCCAGGCAAAGGCTAGTTTCAAGGATTAAAGCGCAGGTATAACTTCCACAATATTAAGATGACTGGTGAAGCTGCCAGTTCAGATAAGGTTGCTGCCGAGACATTCCCGCCAGAATTCAAACGAATTATCTAGGTAGGAGGCTATTCATCGAAGCAAGTCTTCAATGTTGATGAGTCTGGTCTCTTTTGGAAAAGGATGCCTGAGAGGACTATATTTCCAAGAAGGAGAAAAAGAGCGCCAGGTTTTAAAGCAGCAAAAGACCGCTTGACGCTGCTGCTTGGCACGAAAGCTGCCGGTGACTTCAAGCTGAAGCCTATGCTGATTTCTCACGCTGCTAACCCACGGGCCCTGAAAGGTTACTCTAAGGATCACCTTCCTGTCATTTACAAGGCAAACAAGAAGGCATGGATAACCGGCTCCATATTTAGCCAGTGGTTAAACGTGTATGCCGTCCCTGCAATGAAGGAATACTGTGCCAAGGAGAACCTTGACTTCAAAATTCTTCTGATGGTTGACAATGCTCCAGCTCATCCTCCCAATCTCGACGACTTGCACGAGTGTAAAAGTTGTATTCCTGCCTCCCAACATGACAGCACTGATGCAGCCTATGGATCAAGGCGTCATCGGCACATTCATGGCGTATTATTTACACCGTACCATGGTCCAGCTGCTCAAGGCTACAGACGGAGAAAATAAACCTAAGATCCAAGAATATTGGCGTGGCTTCAACATTCTTCATGCAATTGACAACATTGGCAGGGCATGGGAAGAGGTTTCAGAAAGTTGCCTGAATGGTGTGTGGCGTAAACTGTGGCCCGAGTGCGTCAATAGTTTTACAGGATTCACGGACTTAGTAACAGTAGTGATTAGGGATATCCTCAGCTTGGCTAGAGAGGCAGGCTTTGATGAGCTGGAATCAGAGGATATTGAGGACATCCTGGCATCCCATACAGAAGAGCTCACCAACGAAGATCTGCAACAACTAACAGAACAGTCCCATTGAAGACGACGACGAAGAAGAACCTCAACGAACGCTAACTACCAAGAAGTTGGAAGAAACATTCAATATGTTCCAGCAAACAATGCAAATCCTTATAGATGACGACCCTAACAGAGAACGTAGCTCAAAGGTTCAACGCAGCATTGATGATAGTCTTGGTTGTTACACTGAAATGTATAAGGAGAAGAAGAGTAGCACCAAGCAGTCAACACTGGATTCATTTGTTCGTCGTGGGACAGCAGAAGCAGTTTCTTCACAACAGCCAGCAGCTCAGGAGGAGTAAACAACAACGGAGGGGGAGCAAACAGCGGCGGAGGAACCCCAGTCAGTGCAGGAGGAGGAGGATGCAGCTGTAGTCTCAGTGACTCACCACCCTCCTCTCCCGCCTGCCTCCGCTCCCACCCCCCTCCTACTCCTCCCCTCCCTCCATCCGCTTCACTACCCACCACCTCTGCCCATCAGTGAGTAACAATACAAACTTAATACGTAGTTTTATATATATATATATATATATATATATATATATATATATATATATATATATATATATATATATATATATATATATATATATATATGCAAGTAAATCACTGTAGGTGTGCGTGATCTAGGTATATGCTGATAACCACAAGGAAAGAAGAAAACACGAAGTTCCCAAGCGCTTTCGTGTAATTCACATCTTCAGGGGTGAGTACAGACTAGAGAGAGTAATACAAATCAAGTTGAATATATACAGAGGAGGGTGAGACCAGGTCCACAATGGTCAGGTAATTAGGTAATGACCCTACTAATCTTTAAATAGCACACAACGGTTGGTGGTCAGGTCAGATGGGCCAGTGACCCGCCCTCTCACTTGATCACAAATCTTCTTAATTACAAAATTGTCCAGCTTGTACAAGCCGTTACTCAAATTCATGTTGAATGCTTCGGTATGTTTAATAAGACTAGATTCTATGATGTTCCTACTATCAATTGAATTACATGGTAATATTGAGGAGGCATTATCCCAGTCAATGCAATGCTTGTTATCCCTCAAATGAACAAACAGAGCATTGGATTCCTGGCCTGTCCTAACACTGTATTTGTGTTGTTTAATTCTAGTTACAAGATCTTTACCTGTCTGGCCTAAGTAAAACATATTACATTCCTTGCAAGGGACTTTATAAATGCAACCAATTGTGTTGTTGGGGGAGTTCTTGATTAACATTTGTTTAGCAGTGCATTGACTGGCCCATCTGACCTGACCACCAACCGTTGTGTGCTATTTAAAGATTAGTAGGGTCATTACCTAATTACCTGACCATTGTGGACCTGGTCTCACCCTCCTCTGTATATATTCAACTTGATTTGTATTACTCTCTCTAGTCTGTACTCACCCCTGAAGATGTGAATTACACGAAAGCGCTTGGGAACTTTGTGTTTTCTTCTTTCCTTGTGGTTATCAGCGCATATATATATATATATATATATATATATATATATATATATATATATATATATATATATATATATATATATATATATATATATATACTATTTTCTGTAGAAATGACAATGATTTTCTGTATATGTAATGTTTTTCATGGGGCAAATGGAGGCTCAGGAACGTAACTCCCATATTTTATCTATTTCTTATGGGGAAAATTTATCCGCTTAAACTCGTTTCGTATAACATCGAGTTTTCTGGAACATAACCCTGACGTTAAGTGTGAACTTACTGTAAATAAAAATCATCTCGGTGACAACCAGACTTACCTGTATGCGTATGTCTGATTTTCAACCCAGAGAGTTCTGTTTCATAATTTTTTTGTTGATGTAATATTCTTTTAATAACCTTGTTATACACTTAAAGATCTTAGTTGTTGAAGTGCAGTAATAACATAGCAACTGATTTTCTTAAAACAGTTCAGATAAGCAGTGTTATCTCCAACACCCCCCCATCCCCACCCATATACAGTATTCGCCTTTTATGGACTTTCGCATTTTTCGGACTGGGGTCTGCCCCAATTAGTCCGATTTATCTTAGTTGTACTGTACAAGTATTTTGCTGGGTGGAGGCACACTGCTACTGCCCCCTGGTGGCAGGTGGCATCACCTACAGGTACACCGCCATGATAACTCACGTTTTACTAAATCAGCCATATCTCAGCTTCTACTTAATATTTGTTCACCAAGAAGATGCTCTAATTAACATTTACTGAAGATGAAATGATATGAGCAAAATTTTTTTTTGTCAATATTTTCAAGATAAAAAAAAATAATAAAAACTTTAAATTTTTCATAAATTGTATACAGAGTTACCCCGCTTAACGCGTTTTACCGTATACGCGGTGCCTCGCCAGAGCCGAACTTTTACTTAACGCGGGTTTTTTTCCACGTATACGCGGTGAGTGTCCGCCTCGAGAGCTATTTTTAGATTCGCCCCACCCTACCTGTTTTAGCTCATAAAATTCATACAAATTACCCGGCCAGAATATAATTTACGTTGCTGGAATTCTTACAATATGATGATCATTTTGAATATAAACATCATAGATTTTGCATTAGATATACAAATTTTAGATATAATGTTTACTCTGAGTAAATATGTTATTTTTTGTGCAAAATATGACATCTGCATTTAAAATATTCCTGGGCTTACAAGGAATCCAGCAATGTCAATTATATTATCCCAACTTTAGTTTGAGGTATTATTTATTACTAAAAAGGTAAATATTCTGGTTTTCCCACACATCTGGTAGGGACGGTTGGTGGGGGGTGGGGGGGAGGGAGGGAGGGACCGACCGACCATCTGCTACCGTGTGAAGAATATTTTTTTTTTTTTTTATTAACTGAAGATATTTGTTTTAGCTCATAAAATTCATACAAATTACCCGGTCAGAATATAATTTACACTGCTGGAATTCATATAATTTGATGATCATTTTGAATATAAACATCATAGATTTTGCATTAGACATACAAATTTTAGATGTAATGTTTACTCTGAGTAAATATGTTATCTTTTGTGCAAAATATATGACATTTATATTCAAAATATTCCTGGTCTTACAAGGAATCCAGCAATGTCAATTATATTATCCTAACTTTAATCTGAGGTATTATTTAATACTAAATGTTAAAATTTATTTTTTTCACCCAAAATCTCTTGAAGGGAGGGTTGGGACGGACCGCGCGGTTGGAAGAGGGGGGAGGCAAGGTGGGGTACTTTGATTGACGGATAGTGTCGTGAAGAATATTTTTTTTTTATTAACTGAAGATATTTGTTTTAGCTCATAAAATTCATACAAATTACCCGGCCAGAATATAATTTACATTGCTGGAATTCTTACAATTTGGTGATCATTTTGAATATAAACATCATAGATTTTGCATTAGACATACAAATTTTAGATATAATGTTTACTCTGAGTAAATATGTTATCTTTTGTGCAAAATATATGACATTTATATTCAATATTCCTGGTCTTACAAGGAATCCAGCAATGTCAATTGTATTATCCTAACTTTAGTTTGAGGTATTATTTATTAAAATTTAGTGGTTTTCCCCCAAAAATTTCTCAGAGGGACGAGCCAGCAGTGTAGTGTGAGAAGAGGGGGAGGGAGTTGAGTCCATTATTTGAATGGACATTAACCTGGCGACTGTATTTCTCTATTTCTCTTAAGTATTAATTGTGTGCATGTACCATCATAAAATTAAGATGTTATTTTTACTACAACATAGGTATTGTGTCGGAAAAAGTGGAGTTTGGGGATAGGGCCAGTTTCTATTGGAATTAATCCCATATGTTCTGTTGTTCACTTAGCGCGGTTTTCACTTAACACGGTACCCTGTGGGTTTTATTGACCGCGTTAAGTGGGGTACTACTGTATTTTCTTTCAGCTGAGCAGCACTTTACCAATGTAAAATACATTTTGTATTGCTTATATGTTGCAAAACACTTAATTTGGTAAAATACCATCTGTTCACTCATTTTTTCTCTGTGGGGTACAGAGAGATGGTCTCTTTGAGTTGTTTATATTGTCCCTTTCCAAGTTTGCTCCATGGTTTTTGCTCTAGATCAAAACCATTATGCAAGGTGACTACCAACTCTTAGTTGGGACCTGTCCTCCCTACAGGAAAATCATCCTGCTTTGGCTGCAGTTTCATAGTGGAAGATTTGTCATCCACAAGACAAATAATTACCCATCTGGTATTGCCTTTGATCAAGGGGAGGAGCAGAATATTGGACATCTGAAAGGCAGTGGTGGAGTGATTGGCCTGACACAGTCATCATAATACAGCATTCAGAAGATGGCAAGTGGCTGCCCCTGAGTTAGTCCCTATCCCTGAGGAGTTTGAAGGCAATCTTCAGAGACAAAAAGAAGGAAAACCTCCATTACCATAACAAACTCACTCTGTGCAGGAATTATTTTACACTCAGCTGTCTTCTCTTGTGACAACAATAAAAGGAATGGGTAACCCTTTTCAAGGACAGTCCTGATCTGTTAGTATTAGATACAAGAGATATTGTAGGCAATCAAGGAGTTCAGTCTGTAAAATCTGTTGAAGAGGTGAGAAAGAGTATACTCAGAGTTTTGTCAGGATTAGTAGATCAAAACCAGTCTCTGAGATTATCCCCCAAAACAACCTTGCTTTGTTCAGTCGGCATAGACCCAAATCCCCAAAAATTCACAGCTGCAGGTGACTGCACTCCAAGATGATTGTGACCTCTTGGCATGTCTTTGTGCCCTGTCAATCAAGAGCTCTCAACCTTGAAGACTTCTTTATTCATGAGAATCATGTCTACCCACCATCAATCTCAGATCATGGTAACTTTAGGTTTTGCAATAAGTCTGATTTACTCCAGTGTCTTGAGTTACACAAACCAAGTGACACAAACCCAGCCAAAGATATCTTTGTTCCATACATAAAAGAGCAACAAGAGAAAGTTCACCATGTTGATTTAGTCTGGGATGTCTATATCAGTAACAGCTTGAAGTCAGCCACTCATCAGAAAAGAGGAAGTGGTGTAAGGCGACGTGTGACAGGTACAACACAGGTGCCACAGAATTGGAGTCAGCTTTTGCAAGATGAGAACAATAAGAAAGGGCTATTCGACTTTCTTGGCAAACAAATTATGATTATGTGTCTGAGGGCTGAAGCAGAGCTGTATGTGACTGATGATGAAAATGTTGAGCTCTGAAGATGCAGACTTTAGCAACCTGTCTCCCTGCAGGCATGATGAAGCAGACTCAACAATGATTGCGCATGCAGCTGAAGCTGCCAGCAAAGGCAGCAGGAAGATTATAATTAAAACTGTAGATACCGATGTGATCATTCTAGCACTTGCATTTTTTGACAGGCTGAGTGCTGATATGTTATGGATTGCATACATGAAATTGTTGGTACTATTGGAAGTCAAAAGTTCAATTCCTTCTCGGATTTCATGCCTTCTCAGGCTATGACACAGTGTCAGGTTTCTGTGGAAAGGGCAAAAAATCAGCCTGGGATGTATGGAAGGTCTTTCCTGATCTGCAATTCTAGCAATATCATCACCCAGCAATGGCATATCTGCCAATGTTCATGCTTTGCTCGAGAGGTTTGTTGTCATTCCATATGACAGGACAAGCTGTATGGTAAATGTGAATGACTGTAGAAGAGATCTTTTTACAAGGAGAGGCAGGACTTCCATGAAAATGCTGCCTCCAACCAAAGAAGCCCTCACTCAGTATATGAAGAGGCCTGCTTTCAAGCTGGACACATAAGGGGACAGGCTTTGGTGGCAGATATTGGTACACCTTCTCCATCAGAATGGGGATGAGTGAAAGAGAATGCTGTGTGGGGATCTTTCTGGACAAGACTACCAGAGGCTTTTAAGGGCTGTAGAGAGCTTGTAAAATGTAGATGTCTGTATGCCGAGCATTTAAATGACAGGTTAGATCTGTGTCACTAGAGTCATATAGACTACCACAAACCATCATGTACACATTGTACAGTTGGGGAATAATATTCTGCCCCACACTGCTCTGGCTTGTGGAGATATCCGGCAACTCTCCTAATAGTAAACAGGGCATCAATGAACCTTTCAGGGATTGTGGTGAGGGTGCTATTTGGATCAAAACTTGCTACACTCCAAGCCCTCTTCCTTCATAATAGTAAACTACGTGCCCAGTTTACGAGAGATGGCAGATGTCTCCACTGGCCACAGCAATGTGGAGCGGTATATTACTTCCCAACTGTACCTGTAAATATGGAAAAATATGTCTAAATAGTATGATTTTCATGTCTGGGGTTTTACTATTTATGATTGTATTATGAAGTAGAGTATTAATCAATGTAAATAATCTAGCTATTTTATACTGACGATTGACACTAGTAGTAACAATGTTTTGCCACCTGGGAGCATAACCAGTAATGTCATATATCATTTTGATCCACAATAATGTTGTACAATAATATCTGTTAAGACAGAATGCATTTTTCAATGTAAAGTTGTTACTGTCACAGAGAATAAATATAATTTGCACACATTTTCATACCGTTTTAAGCATTTTTCCCATTTGGGTGATATTGAAAAAAATCATAATCAAGAAATGTTATTTATAGCATCTTCTTAGGAGTCTATATCTGAAAACAAAGTGAAAAATATTAAGTAGAAGCTGAGATATGGCTGATTTAGTAATACATTGCGAGTCATCATGGTGGCGTACTTGTAGGTGGTGTCACCTGCCATCAGGGGGGCAGTAGCAGTGTGCTTCCACCCAGCAAAATACTTGTATTATCAATATGTACAGCATGTGTGTGTGCCAAATATGATACTTGTAAAGGAAAGTGCACACACATGCCCCTCTGGAGCATTATGCTACTAGACTATAGGGTATGTGGATTGACTTAAGTACTTGTTCGACTTAAGAACTTCATGGGAATGGAACTCGTACACAACCCGGGGACTGCCTGTATTTTCGAGTCAAATTACGAATTACATATTGCACTTTTTCTATTATTTCATATTTTATATTTTTGATAATGATACATACACCATATGAGGCTGATCATATGAGAATATAAAGAATAAATAAAAACAAATGCAAACTTGACAAGGCCAGTCCCACTGTACGGTTCATTAGCAATAATTTATTTTCTATATAATATATTACAGTAATACCCCGATTTACGCGGTCAATTGAAACCGCGGAGTAGCGCGTTAAACGAGAAATGCGTAAATGGAATAACAGATCATATGGGAATAATTGAAATAGAGACTAAGCCGACTCCCAAACTCCACTTTTTCCGACACAATACTGACACAATACCTATGTTGTAGTAAAAATTACATCTTTATTTTATGATGGTATGCACACACAATTAATATTTAAGAGAAACAGTCTCCAGGTTAATTTCCATTCAAATAATGGACTCAACCCCCCCCCCCCCTCCCCCGCCTCTTCCCACGCTCGCTGGCTCCTCCCTCTCTGAGAAATGTTTGGATGAAAACACTAGATTTTAAGATACAGTAATAAATAATACCTCAGACTAAAGTTAAGATAATATAATTGACATTGCTGGATTCCTTGCAAGACCAGGAATATTTTGAATATAGACATCATATATTTTGCACAAAAGATAAAATGTTGGCTCTTTGTAATCAAAATTCTTACATTAGATCTAAAATTTGTATGTCTAATACAAATTCCATGATGTTTATATTTAAAATAATCTCAATCTTATAAGAATTGCAGCAATGTAAATTATATTCTGGCCGGGTAATTTGTATGAATCTTATGAGCTAAGACAAATATCTTCAGTAAACAAACAAATTATACTTCACCAGCGTAAATGAGTAAATTTACCGCGTAAATCGGGCATCCTGGTTCTGGCAAAGTACTGCGTAAATGACAAAACGCGTAAACAAGAACCGCGTAAATAGAGGTATTACTGTACCTTATTTATTATTAAAATATATATAGTACTTTACTGCATTTTCTTTAATGGGGATACTGTACAGTGGTCTAACCAGATTTGATATTGGCCTAAGAAAAGCTCATAAGTACGAGAGATGACACTCGTGTAAATGTGATGGGGGGGGGGGGGGGGGATTGGCCTTGCCACTTTTACCAATTTGTTTTTGTTTTCATTTATTCATTATTATATTCTCGTCTGGTCAGCCTATTATGGTGTATGTTTCATCATAAATAATATAACATATTCTACATTATTATAAAAGAAATAAGATATAATGTATAATTTTACTTAAAAATAAAGGAAAATAATTAAAGGAAACACTCACATGACATTTATTGCACATTAAAATACAAATTTCTGGGTCATCGAGGAGGGGGGGGGGGGGCTAATGAGTGACTGATAAGTGCACAGAGGCCCCCAGGACCCACCAAAATAAACTTGGTAAAGGTCTACACACCTCCCCCCCAAAAAATTTCTGGACTTTCAAAGGTTTACTGCGATTCCCTTACCTGTATGTATCTAGGCTGCTCCATAGTTAATCAAGGTAAATGGTCAAGGATTTAATTCCTAACCATAGTTGATCAATAACCACACTGCACTCATCAATTAGCATGGCCACTCGAGTATTGATCAGCACACTGATGGTGGGGCAACCCTTCAATGACCTAACAACCTGCCAGTAAGGAAGGAACAAACCACTAGCTGCTGAATGTCGAGTATCAGGAGATTAGTTACTGTCTGGCTACCCTTCACTATAACAGGAGAGGTTTATAGGCAAGCAAAAAATCTAGGATGTCAATAAACCCCAGGAGCTATGTTTTACACCAGCAATATCCAAGATTCTTCCCAAAGAATGGAAGTACTGTACTGTATGCATTAAATTAATAGTCATTGTTCAACAACTATCTTGCTAATTAATAGAAAATGTACAAACATTAGTCAATTAAAATGAAAAAAAGATAAAGGGAGCAAAATCCAATTTTGTGGATGATGTTGAACAGAGTTTGTAGACAATGTCACTATGATCTAAAAAATGGAATATTGTATAGTAGAGATACAATCCATAATTAATGAATAAAATTATGGTTTATAGTGGAAAGTAAGAACAGTTTGTAGAAGGTAACTGTCTATATAGGAGTAGTAATGTGGATAAAAAGATCCACTGCACAAGCAAAAGAACTGCCCGAGACAGCTTATCTGGACTTAAACAATCATCTCATCTTAAAGGAACAGCCTAATAATAAGTCCTCCATAACGCACGGTCAACATTATGATTCGTGGGCAGTCTTACACAGGTACATGTTAACCCCATGTGTGTGGGGGGTTTCTGTGCTGGAAAAAATTGTATGGCATTGGCCAGAAAAAATATTAAAAGAGGCATCCCAAAAGTGAAGGGGTGAAAGCATTTTCTTCCCCCATTGCAATTTCCTACAAAATAGCCTAATTTCCTTAATTAAATTTACCACGTTTAATGAGAAGGAAGGTAAGGCAGAAAATACTTTTCCTTTTCTCACCTTCTAAATCTGGTTGCAGCCTTTTCTCTTTTTGAGAGCAATGCTCTTAAACAATTTGGAAAAAAGTGTAATGAGAAATAATTGTTGTCCATTCCTATCTGAAGTATTGAACTTTCTAAGTTCCATTTGGCTAACAACAGTATACTCTTGATTTAACGGAATCCAATATAACAAACTCTCGATTTAGCAAAAGGAATTTTTTCTTTATTTTTCACTCGATTTAATGAACTAGTTCACTAAATCGAGATTAATTCCGTTAATACACTCACACTTACAGAGATACCTTAGACACATGATATGTACATAAAACCATTAGAAACATTATTATTGACTTACCTTAAACTAGGGGGTTCAATATTTGTTTTAAATTTTTTCATAAATTCCCCCCAAAAAATTTCCGATTGATAGCCACACTCTTTTAACTTTCTCCCCCATACCACTTCCTTTCTGAGACTTGAGAGATTTTCAGCATGATGTCTAAGCACAGTATACAGTAATACCTCGATTTACGCGGTTCTCGTTTACGTGTTTGGTCATTTACGCGGTGCCTTGCCAGAACCGGGATGCCCGATTTACGCGGTAAATTTGGTCATTTACGCGGGTGAAGTATAATTTGTTTATTTACTGAAGATATTTGTTTTAGCTCATAAAATTCATACAAATTACCCAGCCAGAATATAATTTACATTGATGGAATTCTTACAAGATGGTGATCATTTTAAATATAAACATCTTAACATTTGCATTAGACATACAAATTTTAGATGTAATTTAAGATCATGAATATCAGCAAATATTTTATCTTTTGTGCAAAATATATGACGTTTACATTAAAAATATTCCCTGACCTGCAAGGAATCCAGCAATGTCAATTATATTATCCTAACTTTAGTCTGAGGTATTATTTATTACTATACCTTAAAATCTAGTGTTTTCACCCAAACATTTCTCAGAGAGGGAGGAGCCAGCAAGCATGGGAAGAGGGGGGGGGGGGGGGAAGTTGAGTCCATTATTTGAATAGACATTAACCTGGCGACTGTATTTCTCTTAAATATTAATTGCATGTGTATACCATCATATAATTAAGATGTTATTATTACTACAACATAGGTATTGTGTCGGAAAAAGTGGAGTTTGGGAGTCGGCCCAGTCTCTATTTCAATTAATCCCATATGTTCTGTTATTCCATTTACACGTTTCTCGTTTTACGCGCTACTCCGCGGGTTCAATTGACCGCGTAAATCGGGGTATTACTGTAGTTAGTTAACCGAGATATAAACCAAGAGGTAGCAGTGAACAACACACGCGGTGGTGGCAGGACACAAGACTGATTGGGTGTAAACAAACCCCATGCGCCAAGCAGTGCATTTGGCATGGAATTTAATGGAATTATATTCGATTTAGTGAACTAGTTCGCCAAATCGAGCGAAAGTGACGGAAATTTCAATTTAGTGGAAATTTCATCTTAACGGAAAGGGGTGGCTCGAATTAGTTCGTTAAATCTACAAAATACTGCATTCAACCTGTGACAGAAAAATAAAAATTGAAAATTTTATATCAATGTGAGTGTTTCTATTACTGTACTACGTATGCTTTGAACATTGGAACTACCATGTTTCATTAAACAAACTGTAACTGAGTTTTTGAAAACTATACTAGGTCAGGCCTATCACTTCCTCAGGAGAATTACAGTCCACCCTCCCAACCTATGTCTTTAACATTACTTCCTATAACCAAGAGTTCAGCCTCAAACCTAAACCTTCCACCCACAGGACGCTTACCGTATATGGCGGCGTATAAGTCGACCTTTGAAGCCAATTTTTTAGTGTTCAAAGTTAGGGGGTCGACTTATACGATGGGTATAAAATAATGACCATAAATGAGAGTATTTTGCATTACATCCTTCATATTTACCTTTAATATAATTGTTCTATTTCTATTATGGATGAAATAAATTTTTTCTCAGTAGTTTTACTTAAACACCTTTTGCTATTGATGGCTGTGTGTGGACTGTGGTGGAATGAGCAGGAAGTCAACCGAGTTCAGTGTTGCTGTGATTGTTGGGTCAGTCACTAATGACGTTGTGTGTGACGTCATGTATAGAGTGGCTTGTTTGACTGTTTACCTGTTTATGTGTTTTGATTGTTGACTTGGTCCTTCACAACACTTGACAGCTGCTGGAGTTGGGGAGTCGACTTATACGCCGCCATATACGGTACCCATTTGGTTAACAAAATACAATCCCCAAGGATAAGCCGACTTACACTGCTACTCTTATGGCCCTAAATTCAATTAAGTTATACATCTTTTTATTATACCAATAAAGCAGACATGTGGCTCACCCATAAAGCTCCCCAGGTGTTAAAGACAATGTGAATACAACTTACCTCTACTGTTGAGATGAAATTATTCAGGGTACAACCTGTTTCAAGCAGGAAGATGACTAGACTAAGACTTATTACTAGAAATAAAAGATGATCAATGAAGGACAAAAGAGGGCTACAGTGTGCAAGCTGCTGTAGCTCCAAGGCTCAATTAGTTCTTAATCTTGAGTGGTACAGGTATAGGGTTGTGACATGAGAGTTGTGCTAATTGTTTCATTAATGTTCTGCTGATGTATCAAAGGTTATACTGTCATGGGTTGCGACCTAAAAGACTTGATGAATACTACACAGGCATATTGAACCAAAGTTTATGTGATGCTACAAGTCATAATATGTGGCATGAGATCCTTGAAATAAATGGGGATCTTGGGGTGTAACATACAGTATAATAGATCATCACCATGTAAGTAAGGTAGCTAAAATAAATATAATCATTGGAGATAAAAAGTCCATTGCTTACAAGTTCAGACATTGATGGTGGTACAGAGACATCGGACAAGTCAGAGTCAGCATGGATCCTGGCCAACCGACCTCTCAGTTCAGCATTTTGTTGCAAAGCCTGAAAATATTTTTATGGAAATATAAAACAAGACATTATTTTCCAATTTTACTATTATAAGTTATCTTCACCAGTCCAGTACTGATGGTTTATAATGCACTGTGTGGGATAAATTATGACCATAACAGTATTTTGAGTGTTTTCTTTATGATCAAACAGACTATAAGTGGAGGAAGAATTCTGAAACTATGATGGCCATGAGTAACTCCCACCCTCCATAAGCCACATAATAAGCTAGTACTGTACAGAAAGATACCCATATGAAAAGGTTTCGTTCCTAAGAAACCTTTTGTAAACCAGTATTTCATAAATCAATACTGTACATGTGTTCCCATTACAGTGGTCCCCCGATTTACGCGGTCAATTGAACCCGCGGAGTAGCTCGCAAAACGAGAAACGAGTAAATGGAATAACAGAACATATGGGATTAATTGAAATAGAGACTGGGCCGACTCCCAAACTCCACTTTTTCCGACACAATACGTTACGTACGTTGTAGTAAAAATAACATCTTAATTTTATGATGGTATGCACACACAATTAATATTTAAGAGAAATACAGTCGCCAGGTTAATGTCCATTCAAATAATGGACTCAACTCCCCCCCCCCCCCCCCGCCTCTTCCCACGCTCGCTGGCTCCTCCCTCTCTGAGAAATGTGTGGGTGAAAACACTAGATTTTAAGGTATAGTAATAAATAATACCTCAGACTAAAGTTAAGATAATATAATTGACATTGCTGGATTCCTTGCAAGACCAGGAATATTTTGAATATAAACGTCATATATTTTGCACAAAAGATAAAATTTTGGCTCTTTGTAATCAAAATTCTTACATTAGATCTAAAATTTGTATGTCTAATGCAAATTCCATGAAGTTTATATTTAAAATAATCACAATCTTATAAGAATTCCAGCAATGTAAATTGTATTCTGGCCGTGTAATTTGTATGAATTTTATGAGCTAAAACAAATATCTTCAGTAAATAAACAAATTATACTTCACCCGCGTAAATGAGTAAATTCGCCACGTAAATCGGGTATCCCGGTTCTGGCAAGGTACCGCGTAAATCGAGGTTCAACTGTATATAAAGGGTAATGGATTCTTATAGAAAAAAATCTTCCCTAAAATATAATAAAATGACATTGAATGTTTTTAATGACGTTTATAGGAAACAATGAGTGTAAGAAAATAATTGTAATAAAAATAAATTTGTATTCAATAGAAATTTTACCTAATTAAAATTAATTTAACTTTTGATAAGTTTATTTAATTCTAACTAAAAAGGCATTATACTTATGAAAGACTGAGGTGGGTAACACCCATGGGGCAGGATGTGTCTTGTGTTAGCCTTATCATCATCAGTCTCCTACACTATATATTTGTTGATTATAGTATGCAAAAAGTGATAGGGATTTATTATCACAATTAAGATATTTCCTTTATCATAGTTTTCCTGATCATTGTCTTTTACATTAAGCACAATTTTTAAAGAACTTGGTGGTGAGTCTGTCTTTCTCTATGTGGCAATAATACACACTAAGGTATTACTGCAAGGGTAGCCAAAACATCGATCGCGATCTATCAGTAGGTAGCAAAGTAATTTCTGGTAGATCGCGGGATGGGCAGTAGTGATGTAGCCCATCAACAGGGATCCTACAGGCACAGTACACATCACCACAGCCAAGAGCACAACCTGTGCAACATGCCTTTGCATCTAACAGTCATTTAGCAAGGAAGGACACATTTAAATAATTTGGGGAATAATTAATTAAAACAGTGAACCCTCGAAGATTCGGACTAAATGGGGGTCCACTTGTCCGAAAAAGCCAATTGTCCATATCCATTGGCAAATGTACTAGATGTTTAAAAACGATAAATAATTATATAAAAAACACCAAAAATACAGTTCCGAATTTTATGGCAGGGAGTATTTAGGAAAAAACTTTTGTGTGTATTTTCCTCATGTCCAGTAGTCATAATTTTCTAAAAACAATATAGAAATTACACAGAAATGTGAGGAATAAATAAAAATAATACCAATATATAAGTAACAAAAAATACTGTCTTGTCAAATCGGTAAATAAAAGCCTAATGAAAGTTTAACGCAGTCGCCATTTGCATACACTCCCTGCTTTACCATAGCAACGAAGACCAGCTGGGATGTTGATTCCCTAGCAGTGCTCCCCACCCTCTACACTCTGTGCTCTCCTCCTGTTACATGTTTGCCCTTAAGACAATTATTTCTTTTACTTTTTTTCACAAAATGCATACAGGATGGTGTGTGCATGGAACCAAGTAAAAATAAATGAAGAATGTTACGTATATCTACCCGGAAATAAGAGTTTAAAAACCATAATACCTCACAGCTTGGGCCAGTAGCCTGATGGTTATAGTGATGAGTCTAACCTGGCTACAATGCCATGATTAAGCACTATTATATCAATAAACACTAATTATAACAGTAAATCCAGTAAAACATAGCAGGGAGCAAGGAAACTTGAGCTACAAGAGCAGATGATTCTCTAACTTGTAATCACTCACTTGCTCCCATTGCCAGGCGTACGTTCGAAATAAGTGTAGGAGAAATACATATCTTGTAGTGTAATTTGAAAATGGTTATGGATACAGTGATAAGCAAATTACATAAACTACTGTATGCATTTACCTACGATAACATAACATGAAACATTGTATCATTACTAGAGTGAATGAAATAATATTCCCACAAACAACAATTGACAACTCTGTTTATCTTTCCCGCCTCGGGCACCCGTGTCCCACGTGCTGACATTATAGTTACACGGGCCTACACGGGAGGGTCCTTAGCCCCCGAAACCCCAAAATTTTGTCCAACTCTTCCGAAATCTGGATTTACTAGGTCTGAATCTTTGAGGGTTCACTATAATGTCTATGAAAATGATACCGCTAACATAAAAATCCGCAAAATTTCACCTGCTGTGAGCCTGTGAGCAGTGCAAATCACCACATCAGTCAAGTAAGTTCTTCCTCATTCTGTTCTTAGATGTATGATTATGCAACAAAAATTATATAGGCACTTGGCAATATTGTATATGTATGTATTCATTTAATTTTATTTTTGGTTACTCTCTCTCTCCATTAACTCAAAATTTAGCTATTACCTGCTGGAGGTCAGGAAAATTCGTGCTTGTAGATCACATTTGGAAAACCATGGAAAAAGTAGATCCAGTCACACGAAAGTCCGGAAAGCCCTGTATTACTTTATAAAAATGTTCTGATCTACATAATTAAAGTAAAATAGCAATAACTAACATTGGCATTACTACCTGTAACTATTCCATTGGTTCTCTTATCTGTATTTGTGTATTATTTCCTGAATATACTGTACAACACATCATCTTCAAAAACAATGCTACAAAAATCAAGTGTCTAGACTATACTGTAAACAGATGTCTGGGTCAGCACATCAGCATCATCTAACGATAAAACAATGAAAAAATATTTGTACCTTCAGGGTTTTCATTCGTATAGAAAATCATATGAATCACAACTGTCAAATTTATAAAAAGAAACAAGGTAAATCAAAGCCTGACTGTACGTTTTGTTGTAGGTATGACTTTGATATCATGCACTAGCACCAGCCAAGTAAGGAAGTAGCTAAATAATAAAACTGATAACTATAAGTACTCTTTTAAATCGTTGACTTATTAGGGAGGTAATACAACTCAGCTTGGAAGAATTCAATCTTCTCTAATTATACTTTCATTCTGAGCTGACTTGCTACTCTTGCTGCTTATTGCCTAATGACAGCTCTGTTATGAATAACACAATTATCAAATGGTAACAGATGACAGAAAATTTTTTTTGATGACTCACCTGATTAAGAGAGTTTCTTAGAGCAGCAATAATTGCTGTTGTGTTGTGAGAGGCCAAGAGGTTTGATTCTGACTCAAGGGCTTGGCGTAATTTCTCTCTCTCAGTCTGAATCCCACGAAGTACCTGTCCAATTTGACTCACAACTGCAAGCATAAAAAATTTGGTAGAAAACTGAATAAGTGGTTGACAGAAGAGCAAAAGAAGCAACTTGAGTTACTTTAGCAAATAAATCTGAAGATATTAATCACAATATGGTGTGATTACCCAATTAGTTGTGTGAATACAGTATTCTGCCAAGAACACAATTTATTATACTGTACAGTCTCTCCTTGACTTACGACATATTCGACTTACGACAACCTGGACATACGATGACCATGGTCGTATTAAGTATTTTTCACATTACGTATTTTCGAGTCCCGACGTTAGTGATCGTGCTGTGTACTGAAATTTTTTATTTTTTTTTTAAATTCCCTTTAAAATGGCTGGCAAGCGCAAAAGTGAGAGTTCTCATGGTGCTGAGAAGAAAAAAAACACCCATTTTAGAATTTCTATGTATTATATTCTCCTTTTCGACTTACGAACTAGTCATCGGGACAGAACCCTGTCGCAAGCCGAGGAGAGACTGTATATTGAAAAAATGAGAATACAGACTTATCATACTCTTACCTTCTTTTGCCAAAATTGTAAAATCTTCTCGAGATGTACTTTCCATAGACAATGTGATGGTTGGAGGATTAGGTGCTTGATGGTGGGGTTGTGATGTTGGTGATGGGGTATTTGGAGGTTGCGCACCACCCACAACGGCCGACGAAGCATCAGAACAGCTATGAGGTCGTGAAGCTGATGGATGCCAACAAGCACTGTGTAGTGCCAGTGTTGGGTTGCTGCTACTCAATGGTCGTAGTTCACACAGGTTTCCATCTACCTGCTAAAAACAAAATTTCACTTTAAAAGTTTTTAAACTCAGAAGTATTCATATGAAACATACAACCTCTGCACCTAGTGCAAATCCTATCATTCACAAATCATTTGATATACAGTTATGACACTCGGATTCGCTCTCACACAACAGCTTGAGCACATTCAACCACATATTCCAAAAGACTTTCCTTGTTTCACTGTTTTTTTCAGTGATTATTCTAACTGTTATCTAATCGAGACCTAAATGACCTTCTATAATCTACCAAGTTCCTCTGACTGCCAGCCACTTTAAACCATCAAATTTTCTAAATTAAAATTTTCACAGCCTAGCATATCCTTGTTTGCTTAACCCAACACAGTAGCCATAACATTTCTCAGTCTTAAAATGAAAGGATTAAGTGAGCCAAATTAAATCTGTGTATCCCAAAGTGGATGAGCTTTGTGGCTTGTGTTCACTGCCAGTTCTAAGCCTAAGAATGGGGAATGCATCAGCCTATTTATACGCTGCAGCCTCAACCATATAGCCTGAGTCAAGACAAATCAAACCATTGTTATTAACCATGTAGAATTGGTGACGTTATGCATATGAAAGTTATTCAATTTATTCACACCTTTGACTCTCTCTCTCTCTACAGTTTCTACTCCTTCACAGGTTGTCATATTAGGTTCACTCACTTAGTCTAATCATGAAACCATAACACACTTCATAGTTCTTAAGTCCAATTCTACATCAAACAATGTCATTATCTAAGAACCATAAACATTTCAAGAATATTTCTTCTATCTCTTGCTCATGTCCTTTAAGACTCAATAACAATTTATACTACTTACCATTTTCCTTTTCTTGACACTATATACAGTACAGTATACTGCTTGGTAAACTTTACTTCATAAAGCCCTTCTGTTTCTCTCCTTTACCCTACAGGCCATTAATATCACCACCATACTACTACAAGTATTACCACAATCACTAAAACTAGAGCCACCATTAACTCCATCATGATTAACACCCCTCTTTATTATATACTGTACAGTACTCTCCAAAGTTATTCACACAAATCCATCAACATTTGGCCTTCCAGTTGGAGGCTGCAATAAAAATGAATCTAACAATGAAATAATCAACAGAGGCAGAAAGATAATCTTAATTTTCTTCAAAAGTAGAGCTTGTGCAGGTGAACAAGGCTATTTGGTTAAATAATCCAAGGGTTGAGGAACATTAAATCATTTAACAATTATATCTTCTTTCTCTTATACATTCGGATACAACCTCATTCCCAGATCTTTTACGGACACTTATAGACACCTACAGGTATACAGCATCTTAATTCTCACTCAAGTGAACTACTCCCCTCACGTCACTCTCCACTCTCATTCTAGCATTATAATACACACTAATGCAATGTTTACAACCTTGAATGATTCTATCTCTGACTGATATTAAAGATACCAAGGCCCATAAAGCTATACAAAAATCATCAAGCACTACCAGTATACACACAAAATATATTATCTATCTTTTCAGAGCATTATTAATATATGCTGTCTATGTAAAATTATATAGTACTGTATCTAGTAATAAGCATTAACTCCTTTAAACAGTTTAAGTACTGTATACAAAAGCCATGATTCAAGTTTACATAAAAAAGATATTACTATATCCAATATGCTTTTCTATGTCATAAATAACTTACATACCAATTCGCTCCAAAACCAATAAGGATGCTGAGGAAAAATGGAGATACAATGATAGAAGTAGAACAATAATCTACTTTCAGTTGGATATATACATACAGTACACACTACATGTACCTGGAAGTATGAAAGGCATCTACATGTATATGTATCCTATACAGTCAGACCCCGCCCAACACGACGGTTACGTTCTTGAAGAGTACAGAAATGCATTCCGTGATTTGAGTAAGGTGAGCTTCAGGACAGAATATATGGGTATTATAGGAAGTTGGGCATTTGATTGTCAGATGAATCCAGAAAAAAAGTAAGAGTTTTATGTTACTAAAATCATTTAACACAGTACAGTATTCGTAATTAATCAAAGAAAACACCGTACAGTATATACAGTACTCACATCAGGGTCAAGTTTCTAGTACCAAATCTATAGTTAGGCAGACAATTTCTGTAGAGTCGAAATTCATGCCTGCACATATGTTAAGGTATTTTGAAAAGGGGAACAAACTGTTGGATATCTCTAGTACCCAAAAAAAGTGACTAAACTTGACTTTACGAGTTCCTTTTCTTACTAACTAAAGCACCAATGAACATTAGACTCGAGAACAACAGTCTGTTTCAATGTCAGTATCAATATGAAGGAACACCAGGCTAGGCAGCTGACGCACCATCCTGGAACACCAGACTCGGCAGTAGAAGCCACACTGCCACCCTCACTTGACAATCCAACACCTACATAAACGAACACCAAAAATATTAGTTACAGTATTAAATCTTTTCCATTAAGCTTTCCATTTTCTTCACTTCAGTTTTCACGTCACTAGCAACCCATTTACACTCGCCTTAGAAATCGTAATCTGCAGCAAAATTGGCTGCTTTCTAGTCACTCACTCAGAAAGACTGAGCGTGCAAGCGTGAATGCGTGAGTGAGCAGCCACGGTGGCGCCTCAGGTGACCAAATAAAGCATTTGTTTGCCATGGTGGTACATTTAAAAAATTTCCTGCCCGATTTCCCCCACGAAATAAAAAAAAATTATCGCTATACAGTCATGCGCCGGTTAATGTCCTAGATACGTTCTTGGAAACGTGACGTTAACCGAAATGGACGTTGTCCGATCATCACATAAACTTTGTATTTACACTTACGTGTATGTGGAATACTATATACGTACACATACACTTTTACTCTTAACTCACTACTGTAATGTTAAACAGTGATTAAATTTTATCTCTTGTGCAAAATACATGACGTTTATATTAAAATTATTCACTGTTTTACAAGGATTCCAGCAACGCTGGGCAGATGGGGGAGAGGGAGGGAGGGAGCGAGCAAGGGGGCGTGGGGGGAGGGGAGGTAGTATGTTTGACAGTTGGCACAGGTCCAGGTCTAACGCGTGTGTATTAATCAGTTCTTAAGTGACTAAGCTTCTCTCTTATAAAAAGCCAGTGAAATGACCTGGGTGAATATAATTTACATTGCTGGGATTCTTGTAACATACTGATTAATTTGAATATAAACATGCAATAATTTGCACTAGACATAACAATTTTAGTACCGTAATCAAATTAGTACATGTGCACTCCAGCTTTGTACTAAGGGCATTTATTTCTTTTACGTTTCTTTTAGTATGGTGTGTGCATGTAAATGGATGAAAATAAATGAAGAAATTTATGTAAATCTACCCAAAAATACAGATGAAAAAATTTATATTATAAATGTACTACAGTATTGTACACTAATGTACTACATTTTTTATATCTTGATCAAAATATATGACGCTTATTCTTAAATTAATCTCTGTCTTGCAAGGATTTCAGCAATGCAAATTATATTATCCTAACTTTAGTCTGAGATACAGTAAAAGTCCAAAAATCCGGATGCCAGAAATCCGGACTTTTCAAAAACTAATTTATTTTATTTTATTTTATTTTTTAGCGGGCTTTTGTGTGTATGTGCGCATGCATGAGCGCCACAGCTGCACAGCGACAACAAGCGACCACGTGGTCGCCACTTTAAAACGAGCAATCAAACTGTGACAACATACCGTATATACAGTACTCATCTAAAACCCCCCTCGTTTATAGGTCGACCCTGATTTTTTGACCAAGAAATGGTTAATTTACGATATTCCTCGTTTATAGTTCGACCCACGTTTTTGAAGGTAATGGAACAACAAAACCTTCAGTAAAAACGCTCTACGTCCTATAAACTGAGGCTCGCCGTGCCTGAAACACGAGTGCCGAAGGCAAATTGTTTACCATATATTATTACGACACTTTACACTGAAACGCGGGTAGTTTCAACAAAAAATTGTACATTTCCATTCAAGCATTTATTCATGTCAATTAGGAGGGAATATTATTGTAATGCAACAGTTTTTTAACTAAACCATTCGAAAAGCGATTACGGTAACATCTTTTGAACAAAAGAAAGCGAGTCATTGTCTTCATTACGATTTTATCCCACTTTCCACTGTAATATGTACGTAATTTCAGCAAAAATATTACATTTCCGTGAAGGTATTATATCAAGCACAGTATGAATAGAATATCATTGTAATATAACAGAATTTTAACCGAAAACTATTAAAAAAACGAGTAACATCTCAAGAACACTGGAAGCTTAGGCAAAGTCTTTTGTTCTCGTCATGTATTTTATCCTATTTTACATTGAAATACATCACATATCAGCAAAACTACTATTTATTTCCGAGAATATATTCATTCAGACGAAGTTTAGGTAAAATATACGTGTGATGTAATAGTTTTTTAACTGAAAACGATTCGAAAAACACGTACCCTCTAGCCCTGTTCAAGGAGAGGACTGGGAGAAGATGTTTGGTGCTGCAGACGATGACAAGGAAAATGATTTTGATGGATTTTAATGAAAATATTCAGAAATATGGTATCGTAGAATTTATTCAAGTCAATTAGGATAGAATATTATTGTAATACAACAGTTTTTGAACTGAAAACCATTCGAAAAGCGATTACGGTAACATCTTTTGAACGAAAGAAAGCGTAAGTCATTGTTTTCATCACGATTTTATCCCACTTTCCACTATAATGCGTACGTCATATCAGCAAAAATATTACATTTCAGTGAATGCATTATATCAAGCATAGTATGAATAGAATACCATTGTAATATAACAATATTTTGAGTCCTACTCTTTCCATTTACAGAGTACTGTACAAGCCCATAATAATGGCTCCCAAAGTAGATAAACTTCGTTGTGTGAAGAGAAAGAAGAACACGTTGAAATAGAGTGACAAACCTGAAATAATTAAGAAACTAGAACGTGGTGTAAGCAATACTGTTCTAATGGAAACATACGACATTGGAAAGTCTACAATTTATGATATAAAAAATGCAAAGAATAAAATTCTAGATTTCACAGCTTTTTCTTTAAAACTGCTCATTTTGATAAATGAAGCATGCTATATTTGCTAATGAATAAACTATCAAAATGTACCTGTTCATCTCTTCTTTATTCCTCCTTAAATTTGAATTTTAAAAGTACTGCCTCAGAATTTGGAAAATCCGAAAATCCGGACCGACCCAATCCCCAAGCAGTCCGGATTTTTGGACTTCAACTGTATTATATAAAATAAACATAAAGAAATCACCAATCTTTTGTCTGGGAACACAAGGAGGGAGGTAGCCAGTGAGCGTGGGAAGAAGGGGGTCGCAAGGGGGGGGGGGGGGTTACAGGAGGTGAGGTGACAGAGTGTCTGGTGTTTGTTTATTTATTTGAGATAAGATTTGACAGTTGGCGCTGAAGGCCTGCCACCCAAATGACCTGGGTGAATATACGGTAACTTAAATTGCTGGGATTCTTGTAAGATAGTGATTTATTTGAATACCTGTATAAACAATCTATATTTGCAATAGACATAACAATTTTAGTACATGTACAGTACAGGTTGGCACTTAGGTCCACTGTTAATCGAGGGACCACTGTATTGCAGTGTACTTGTATTGTACAATATTGACTAAATTCACTAGATAACATACACAACTAATGGTTGGTAAAACTTGTCAAATAAGTGAGTGTCAAGTCTGTCAGTATGAGTGTGAGTGCTTGTGACCCCCGTCATAGGAGTCCGTTTTCTCTTGCTTCAGGACGCCTGAGTCCGTTTTCTCTTAATCTTAGAGTGCAGTGCACCAGAGACTTCGTTATTCCTCAGTAATGAGTCAGAATTTGAAATTGCAACCCCAATTTCAACTGGGGTTGCAATTGTTGAGGCAACTAGATATGTCTGATTACAGCAAATGTGTTATTGTCAATTTGTTGGTGAAAGATTTTATCCTCAATAGATGTAGATTAACATTACACCTGGAGGCAAATGCTTAAAAAAGCCTAAGGAAGGAAGCATATTCCTTTAACACATAATATCTGGCCAGTATGGAGGGAGGATCATCATGTCTCCATCAGGGGGTCGTGGAGTGGTGGTCCAGCAGGCGTCAATGAAGTTAATTTTTTTATTTTTTTGGGGGGGTGGAGGTGGGGAGGGGGGGGGGGTTATATATATGCGATCGGACATTGTTCGGTTGGACATTAACCGGCGCATGACTGTCTGTCTGTCTGTATATATATATATATATATATATATATATATATTACAGTGAACCCTCACTTTACGCGGTCAATTGAACCCACGGCGGCCCGCGTAAAGTGAACAACATAACATATGGGAATAATTGAAATAGAGACCGGGCCGACCCCCAAACTCCACTTTTTCAGACACAATACCTACGTTGTAGTAAAAATAACTTCTTAATTTTATGATGGTATGCACACACAATTAATAATTAAGAGAAATATCAATAATATTAGGTTTTTTAACACTTACATTAGTAGAAAAGAGGACTGGGCACACGGGGATATGGGGCGGGGGGGGGGGGGGGTTCGTTCCGAGGCAGAGGGCAGATTATTGGCCCCTCACCTGTTTCACTTGTATCACTATCCACCACAGAGGCTTGCAGGGCCTCTTTGTCAAACCCCTCAAAGTCCATATCCTCACTATCACTGACTTGGGCCGGCTGTGGTGGGTGAAGAACTCGGTAATGTTTTGATGACTGGGCGACCTTGTGTGCACCCTGCTCGAGCAGCTCTCACTTTACCCGGTCGATTGAACCCACGGAGACCCAGAAACGCGTAAAGTGAACAACATAACATATGGGATTAATTGAAATAGAGACCGGGCTGACCCCCAAACTCCACTTTTTTCCGACACAATACCTATGTTCTAGCAAAAATAACATCTTAATTTTATGATGGTACATACACACAATTAATATTTAAGAGAAATAGAGAAATACAGTCGCCAAGTTAATGTCCATTCAAATAATGAACTCAACTCCCTCCCCCTCTTCTCACACAAACTGGCTCTTCCCTCTCTGAGAAATGTTTGGGGGAAAACACCAGATTTTACGGTATAGTAATAAATAATACCTCAAACTAAAGTTAGGATAATATAATATAATGCCTTGCAAGACCAGGAATATTTTGAATATACACGTCATATATTTTGCACAAAAGATAACATATTTGCTCAGAGTAAACAAAATACTTTCATGAGATCTAAAATTTGTATGTCTAATGCAAAATCTATGATGCTTACATTCAAAATGATCATCAAATTGTAAGAATTCCAGCAATGTAAATTATATCCTGGCCGGGTAATTTGTATGAATTTTATGAGCTAAATAAAAAAATTATACTTCACCCGCATATATGAGTAGATGCATCGCGTAAAGTGGGAATTCCAGTTCTGGCAGGGTACCGCGTAAAAAACCCCACGTAAAGCGCGTAAAAAACCACGTTTAGCGGGGTATTGCTGTGTGTGTGTGTTCGTTAACCGAAACCATTGTTTTAATGGGTTTTTGGGTAATTGGTTCCAGCTCACCGAAAATTTCCTAAATTCAACAAAAATGGTAGTAAAGTTCACTTACTTTGAGGTGTGTATGTATAAGGCTCCTGGATGATGATGATGGGAATTAGAATTGGGGTGGGGGAGAAGGAAGAAGAGAAGGCATTGGGGTGGAAGAGAAGTCACCCCATGGCACCATTTCACCCATAAAATTTTAGTTCTCTTGGTGTATTTCAAGATTATTTTCTTTAAATCAACACTGCACTGCATTATATATTGTCAATATGTAAAATATATTTCAAAATGACCAATAATTTGCTTTTTAACACAGAAAAAAAGCATTTAGTTGGAGAGTCTCAAGCAAGATGTTACCTCCACTGAAAACAGAGAGAGACTAACGCCTGTCTGGTGTGTTAACAGGCTGGATGGCATGCCAGAAACTAGTTTCTTTACCTTCAATTATGCTCAATAATTGCTAAAATGACTAAAAAAAAGTTAATATTAAACTTTTAAAATTATTGAATAGTATAAACTTCTTGATATTTACTAAAATAGTAAGGAATTTAAGCCCTAGAACCGATTACTGTATTGGCGGACTGATACTAAAGCTGGTTGCCCGGCCAGTGCAAGCGAAAACATGTTGAGGTCGGTTCGTAAGAAATTCGTTCACCGAATTGAAGATTCTTATGGAAGGCAGTTCGTTAACCGAAATTTCGTTAACCGAGGCGTTCGTTAATCGAGGCGTTCGTTAACCGAGGGATCACTGTATACACACACAGGTGCTGTACATAGCAGGATTTAGATATTATTTACACAAAAATTTAATATTATTTTATATTTTTTTCGTATATACAAATAAAATAACAGTGTAAATTGAATTGGGTCCTAAATTAACCAGGGTTTTAAATATGAATCAATGTTGGTAGAACCGTCGTTATAACTTTCAAGCTGGAATTTGTCCTCGGTAATGTCTCTGATCTTGGTAGTGACTCCGGCCCCCCTCCATTCTCAGCAGCTGCAGCCTTTGCTATATACATTGTATTTTGTGGGGTGTAGTCAGAGATGTCATTGTTTACATGACACTTGCCTCCTCCTGGGTGAGAAGTAGAGCAGGTGAGGGGTGTCCCACTCTCCCTTGACTGTGTGCTGGCGCTCTAGCTTCCACTACCCTCCCTGTGGATATTACCCCGTTCCTCCTCGACTCCTCCCTCCTCTGCGTCAAGTCCTGTAGGAGTTTCTTGTGCTATTCCCTCTGCATTACTGTACGATCTGGGTGAATGAATATACGTATTCCGAAATGCATCGCTCCTTGCTTAGTTTTTTGCCTGCTGAATAACTTCCCACTTCTTTTCCTCACTCACTCGTGTGATCCTGAGGGGGGGAGGGGGAGGGTCTGACATATTCAGTGCCTCTGTACAAATATTCTCAAATTGTAACTTAACTTGTGTTTTCCTACTCTCAGCTTTCTCCGATTGGCTCTCAGTAACTCCAAAAACTATTATGCTTTTCCTGTGCGGAAATGTTCCAGTTGTTCCTCCTCTCCCCAACAGTAGGTCCTGCTGCCTACACTGTGACAAGCTCAGATGCATATACAGAATGTGAACTTTTGGGCACATTGCTGGAGTTTTGTTGCAATTTTACTTAAGCTAATGTTTGATTTTGCTTATGTGGAGATGTGTTGGGCAGGTCTGACTATATACTGTATGGTATGTACGTATATTTCATGCATTGTCATGAAGTAAAAAAAACAAACAAACAGTATTTATATGCAAGATGTTCAAAAGCTTATAAAGTCCAACAGCATATTGTATGGCATTTTGTAATTATAATTTCTGAAAGTGTGCCAATAATGAACAGCATCATCAAGGTTGATTAACCCCTCTCCTTACTTAAAGCAAAAACCAAGGTACAATCAAAGATAAAAGTCGTGTCGCGGTTTTGTCCGAAGATTAAATATAACTCGTGAAACATTATGAGAGCCCCGGGCCTACCACAAGGCAGAGCGCACCAAAAGTTTAGCTCTTCGGCATATGTTTTCACCAAATTTCACAACACAACTTTTGTCTCTCATTGTACACACGAACTGCATCCAAACTGCATTCAGCTGCACTGCAATGCCAAGCTAAGGTACAGCTGCTTCCACAAGAACATACCATAGCCTGGGAGTGTGTGTGTGGGCCTGGGTATGAGATGTGGCAATGCAGTGCCATAGTCAGGACTGAATGAATGGGTGTGAAATAGTGAAATTATCCAGTTTACTACAAGCTATAAACAGATAAACAAACCCTGTCATGTGTATTATGCAGCACTGTTGTGTAGCCACGACCGAGGGACTACGACTGAACTACGGGGAACTGGCAAACAGGGTAATCCACGATTTCACGCCCATGACTACGGCACTGCATTGCCACAACTTGTAAATGTAACCCCCCCCCCCCCCCCGCACACACACACACACCTAGGCCGTGGTACGTTCTTGTGGAGGCAACTGTATAATACATACTGTATATCCCATAGCTATCATGTTTTAGCATAAACTTGTTTAAAGCAGCTGTTTGGCCCTTAATGTATCACACAGAGGCTTTTATGCCATTTAAAACTATTCCTGTTCTATTGGCAATATCAAACAGTACTATTTATCATCAGAGGTCATCCTATGGTAATTCTTGATACCCCTGTATCTATTGAATGGATGCCTTCAGCCTTTCAGTTGTTGTCTGTATAGCAAAGTAAAGATGGAGTTAACACCTTTTACAGCATTAGCAGAAGGTAATATTGAGAATGAAATTTAGTGGGATTTCATTAAATTGTGGTAGGAGATTGAAAGCTGGTACAGTTATTTTCCACATAGGGTGTAGCTTTGTTTGAGGTTACATTATGAGTACAATATTGTTGAATTATGGATTACTTTCATAAAATAGGCAGGACACTCATAAAGATGGAATGCAAATTAAGGTTCCCTTCTCTTTGAAATGAGATGAAACTTCAGATAATAGGTATATGATATAGAACTTGGGCATTATTCAAATATTTAGAAATACATGCAATATTAAAAAAATAGATAGCAGTGGGATATCAAATGCTGGGAAAATTCATAGAAAGCAGAGATAAAATTGTCTCAGTTAAGAGGCTTAAGGAAAATCTTAAGTTGTCCCGAGACAAAAGTGAAAATGGAGAAATTTATAATAAATCCTGAAATACCATTTTATTGCTGAGCCTACACAACATGATTCCCACATTATGCCCACTAAGTCTACAGCTTGAAATCTCCCAATTTTTGTGGTTGAGACAAATTTATTAATTAGTGATTCCTTCCCATTATAGACAAATCCATGAAAAGGGATCCTTATTAAATAAAACAAGTCTTGAAGTTACACCGGCCAATAAACACTGCAACTGCTACATGGCATATGATAAATAAAACAAATAAATTATTTTTCAAATCTCTGATCAAGTCACCTTCATTAGTCGCTTAGTTTGTGGTAGGTCATAAAATAGGATTTCAAAATAAACTTCTATTTATGAACTAATGCCCAGCCTAAGTGACTCATGTACCTAAAGACAGATAGATAAAGGAAAGTGGTGCACTACACATACAGTTCGTCCCCGAATTACGTACATCCGAATTACGTACAAACGGCCGATACGTACATCGTTTCTGAAGTCTTTAATTGCAAAAATATTGTCTTAAAAGGGCGAGCAATTTTTAAATTTGGCGGGCGAGCCAGCCGCACCGCGCCGCCACTATCACTGACCATGCAGACGACACGCTAGACGCACCAAAACAACAAGTGTGGTCATTGTGCATACAGTACTTCTCCTGTGAATTTCTGCCCTATTTTGTACACTTTACTCTGTGTGCAATGACTGGTGTAAAGCGTAAGAGTGGTGAAGCCAGTGGGAGTGCTACGAAACGTCAAGCAATCTCACTAGAGGTAAAAATGGACATAATAAAACTGCTTGAAAGTGGTGAAAAGTTGACCAATGTTGCCCGCAAATTTAACCTGAGTCGGTCAACTGTTAATACAATTGATAAGGGCAAAGAAAAGATCAAGGAACATATGAAATCTGCAGTGCCAATGCAATCTACGATTAATCGTAACTAAAAGAAGAGGGAAGGTTCTGGAAGAAATGGAAAAATATCTTGCGCTGTGGATCGAGGACTGCACACAAAAACGTAAGCCTCTGTGTCTCAGTATGATTCAGGAGAAAGCCCTAAGTCTTTTCAACGACCTAAAGAAAGATCACCCTGATGATACTGTGACATTCAATGCTAGCAATGGGTGGTTTAACCGATTCAAGGTGCGAAATAAGCTGCATAATGTTCGAGTGACTGGTGAGGCGGCGAGTGCTGATTGGAAAACAGCACAGGATTTTCCAAAGAAACTCGCAGAAATTATCGAGTTACGTACATTTCGAGTTAAGTACAACCTTTTGGTCCCCATTATGTACGTAACTTGGGGACTTACTGTATTCCAAATGCTAATGTGACTTGAATCCCACGAGGTGAATTGTGAACCAACAGCAATAAAAAGCTAATTTGAAACTAACTTTACTAACCCACCAGTGCCATGCAGTCCACCCATATTATTAATTTACTTCTCTATTGGGTTGTGGCTAATAAATGTTTCAGTCAATGTAAATGCAGGAAAATACTTCCTCATATGCAAAGAATAGTTGGAATTAAAGTTTGAAGCCTGAAATGACAGGTTGTAGCCAAGCCAAGTGACAGGAGCAGTGCACACAGGTTAACGTAAAATTGCCATCTACCTTGAATGGCGACTGTTGTAGATAAAGTTCCTTTTCTGACACCTTTATGATGGGAAGTGGTATCGCATTTATAACTTGATCACAGCAACAAATGTTATAGAGTTTTCTGGGTTTTCAGCCTTTAGCATTAGTCAGCATAAAGGTGCGTCCACATGCGCGTCCATTTTGTTGCGAACGTGTGATCAAGAAAACGAAATGAGGCACAGGCTTCTGACTCTGGTGCAACCGTGTACACCAGATGGGTGTGTCCCCTTTTTGATCATATGTTGGCGACAAAATGTACACACGTGTGGACGCACATTTACATACAAGTTGTTTAGGCTAGATATCAAATCATAAATATGAAAAGTGCAAGATTTTTCTCAAATGACTATTTGCTCCAATTCTTTTGTATGGTTGTAAAGCTCTACAATTCCAAAGAAAAAAAAATTCAGCCAAAAGGCAGTGATACATCCATAAAAATTTATAGTACTTTTGCGTTTCTGCAGACTTGGTGAAAACATGAGGGAAAAATCAAGAGAAAGGGTGTTGAAGGCCTCACAAGCCACTTCTTGATAACTTATGAAAATAGAAAACTGTTGTATAATGGAACCAGATATCTAACCCTCTTGTTAAAATATTCTATTTTTATGAATCATTAATAGTGCATTTTGAAATTTACATAAACTAAATTTTTTTGTTTTGTTTTTCAGATTTTTTAAAGAATACAACAAGGCACTGTATCTAATTTTGACAGACTTACCACATTCAATGAAAATGAAATTAGTCAAGTGCAGAATTTCAACTCAAGTCTGGCAACATGACAACTGAAACACCTGGTACAGTAAATCACTTATTTACACGAGTTTGATCTCTGCACAACACATTATTCTTATCATTATCTGTACAAGGAATACAAGTAATTGAAATTCTGTTTTTGAATGTAAATCATATAAACAGGATTAACCCTCAAATTTACCATTCATATTCAATTAATGTCTTCCTTTAAGCAAGCATAAAGTATAATGTTCCAAATAATGAAGAGAAAGGAATAATAATAATAGTGCTGCAGCAGTTAGATATCATGCATACTAGTTTGGGCTTTATTTTGAAGAAGATGTAGAGTAACCAAATAAAAATTTCAACCACACCGCCTGTACAGTGCACAGTGGTAGTAAGTGTATAGTACCGGTTTTGCTTCCCCATCTGTAAGTCGCATGTTTATTTTATTTTTTTTTATTAATATTTTTTTTTTTTTTACAAATTCTGTAAAAATGTCAATCCCCACAGAACAACCTCTAAGTCCTGAGGGTTCATGCTGGTCCTGGTTGAGATCACCTAAATATTGCAGGCAAGTCAAATATAAACAAACAGATGAACTGAAAAACAAACGCATTATCGATAGAGGAATAATACAAGCTTCAGGGAACAAGATTAATTAAAAGGCTAAAATGAAAAAGTACTGGGTAAATCACAATGTAAAAAATAAAAAGTACACAAAATTAATTATCCGGATAATTCCCCCAAAAGTAGCCAAAATATATTTACCAGTGAAGGTACCATGGCATCCACCTGATCTGGAGCTCCTTTCCCTGGACTTGTGCTGATGGTGATCTCTCCACTTGTCGACTTGTTGGACTTGTGTTTACGCAAACGAAACTTTCTTCTTGATTTTGTCGAAGGAGTTGTCGGCTCCCCATGCTGCTGATAAAAGTACTTAATAAAGCTTTCAACAGAAATGCTGAATCTATCTTATCTGTGCAGTATATCAAATGTGTTAATATGTACACAATGTCACAAATCTCTAACTAGAGAATGATCCAGCCTCTAATAAGCCAACTGAGAATGAATCTCCCTCAAGGGTTCTGACAGTGCTGCCATTTATAGAAAATTAAATATTCAGAAAAGATTCCACACCAACCCTTGACACTGCACAAAGTGCTACAAGTTTGTATTTGTGCACTCATTACACAGCATGAAGTCAGAAAAGAACTAATTTATTGGGAAGTTTGTAGAATGGGATATGTTTAGCGGAGAAATATTGATAAACTGGTAGAGAACTTATAATAAGGTGGGTTGTCCATCTAGCATATATGAGTGTAGTGGTCAGGCTAACAAGCGAGGCAAACTAAGAGAATAACAAGGTAAGCTAAGTTAAATTTAATAGTTAGGGTTTCTGAGTAAATTACTGCTTCTGGATGGTACTGATACATTATGAGGTGTCAATAATATATTTCATAACAGGTAGAGTGTGGTATTGTACTGAAGAAAACAATTGACATTAATAACCTTATGAAAAAAACTGATGTGATGAGAATCAGTAAGTCATGAAAACAGAAGTTGCCATCAGCTGCTACTAAACACTCGTGCTCTTAACCCTCTCGCGCATGATGACATGATTCGCATTATATTCATGATAACACCAACTTCACAGTGAAGCAAATCGAGTCACCAAATTCTAAAAAATTCGCCAAAAATTAAGTTTTCAACAGAATTGCCTCAAATTTTGATATTTCATTGGAACAAGTAAGGTTTATCAAATAAACTAATTGGCAACTCTCGAGGCCCACAGGAAGGGAAAACCAGCACAGTATTATCTCAGCAGTCAGACCGTGAGTATGAGCTGCGACTATTTAAATTTCCATAACTCCGTGCAGGTTGCCTCAACTCCTGGATTACAGTGCTTACCATACTCCCTGAAATAATTTATTTTTAGTGTTAGAGAAGTGAAGTGATGGTTGTGTAATGTAATATTTTTCTCATATTTACAGGGAAAGTGTTTAGTTTTCAAAAGATGTTACAATATCAGGCTATACAACCTCGTTATAGTGATAATGTCTCGAAACAAGTCTCTGAAAGAGAATGATTTTCGAGACTTATATGAATTTTATCAGTACTAGTCTCTTCATTACAGTGTTGGCTACAAGTCCCAATATACAGTCATTTATATCAATATAAAACATTGTCGCAAAAATAATCAGATTTTCTTCTTTTTTTTTCTGAAAAAAAGTTTTTGTGATATAGTCAAGAATGCGACGTTTAGCTTTAAAAGAAATTTGAAGCCAGTTGCTTCTGCACTGCTGCTTGAACAATTTAAATTTAGGAAGTTGGCAGCAGACATTTGGTCTGCAATTATGATGTGTCAGTTATTGACTAAGTTTATGATGGACTATGAGGACAATTCAGAAGTACAGATGTTTTGCTGCTGCTATACAAGGGATTCCATATTCCCTGTGCAACTCATTTTTGGAAATGTTGTTGAAAGCCCTAAAACTAAAAGCCCAGCTAAGGAAGCAAACCACTAATAATGCTTCAAGTGGTAGTGCTTATTTATTGCTACATTCTTCCCCTCTTTCTCCTGCTTTGTTTGAGGAACAAACATTAGTTAAGTATAGATCAGCTGTTGAGCAAGCTGTTCATATTACTGTTCTCTTCATATTACTGTTCCCAGGAGTTCTAAGACCTTTTGGAAATTTAAAAGGAAGGTCTAACAGGGGAACAGGACCAGCTGCTAGGTTCAGTTATTAACCTAGAGGAAACTTTAGAGGAGGAAACAATTCAAGACGTAGTAGGGGAGGCCGTTTGGTCAGAAGAGGAAGGAAACCTTATTCCACCACATCAGTGACCACTCCCTCCCAATGAAGCCAGACAGCTGGGTCGTCTAGGGGGTTGGGAGAACAGGTGGACTTCTTCCATACGGGCTTACAAGACAATCAAAGGGGGGCCTCACATGGACTTGGTTGAGGCACCCTCCCCTAGTGTTACCAAAAAGGGGTAGAAAACCAACCCCCTTACTCACAGAATTTGTAATTCATCTGTTAAACAGAGGTGTGATAGAACTGTTGCAGTCAGAGAAATGTTTTATGTCTCGCCTATTCCCAGTCCCCAAGAAAGGCAGTGACAAATTGAGGTGGATTTTAGATCCTTCCTTCCTGAACAAGTTTATTACCCAAAAAAAGTTTCAAGATGCTCATTTACGATCATCTGAGGCTTCTACTTCCACCCAATGCTTGGATCTCAAAAGTGGATCTCGAAGATGCCTATTATCACGTGCCTGTTGCTCCCAGGTACAGCAAGTTTCTAGTGTTTGCAGTGGGGGATGTAACTTATCAATTCACCGTGATGCCATTCAGCCTGACAATTGCGCAAAAAGTGTTTACAGAACTGGCAAACATCCCCATAGAGATCTTTGCGAAGGAGGGCATAAGAAATTTTCCTTATTTAGACGATTGACTGGGAAACTCTTTCGAAGATTGTCAAAGGGCGACCCAACGTACACTAGTACTATTTCAAAACTTAGGATCAAAGATAAACCAGGTCAAATCAAATCTCATACCATGTCAGAAATTGGATTGGTTAGGTCTCCATTGGGATACAAATCAGCAGTCAGTCAGTCTACCAGAAGCAAAAGTAACAGATGTGATAAACCAATTAGAAGCCTTTTGTGTAAAGCACGAGGTTTCTTGGCACGATTAGGAAAACTACTGGGTCTGTTGAATTTTACCACCATAGTAGTTCCTTTGAAAAAAAGAAGAAAGATTTTACCATTTGAGAATCGGCTTTTTGCTATTTTCTCAAAACTCTTGCTCATATCATAAATCTGATTACTGTGTTAGAAAGCTTATAGAATTCTGCTTCTAGCAGTGTCCAGTTCCTAAACAGTTGGCTCAGACAATTTTGAGCTAGGAGGTTGTGATCGTATTGGCGAGGATTTTTTTTTCTCATGTTTATTAGAAGTGACGAAAAATAGCAATATATAGTATTTGTATTATTAATTTTGGGGGCTTATGTTGCAGAGCAATCAGTTAAGAAGCCAAAGACATATGGTTTATACCTTAGGGGAGGGGAGGGGAAGGAAAAAATAAAATAAATTCACCGTGCACTGTCTCACCTGCCCTGGGGACCTCACAGATGTGATCTTGGAACTGGAAAACTTAAAACTTATCTCGTGCACGAGAGGGTTAATATGAATATATATCCAATAATGGTCATGTATGGAGGAGACTACACACTGCTTTAATAGTGCACTAATATAAACATTTAATAGAACTTATACAGGTACATAAAAAACTGACACTCATATCATCTTGATGTTCAATCGAATCTAGAAGGCGGGCCAACTGCTGAACATGATGTTGTGTTGTGGTGATTTCCTTAGTAAGATGGTCTAGTCCTGTGCTATCCATCAGCCATGATCGTAATGTTCCTGCTCCTGTAGAAAAAATAAATAAATAAAAAATTATGCTCCTACATACAAAACACAAAAAAGAGCATTAAGAACCATTCACAACTGTCTTTTTCAAGTTTGGTTTTAAAAATATTTATGCTCTAATGAAAGCTCATTAACTATCATTTCACAAATGCTTGTCTGGAATATATACAATGCAAACTTTGGTGTGAAAAATTGTGCAAGATGAAATACTGACAACAAAGGTATGGTGGATGCAAGGTGGTACACTAAGTTTAATTCATTAAAACATTGACAGTAAACAAAATGATGACATATCCCTGCAAATGTATAATGCTGGGTGGTTTTTAGTAAAGCAATTACTGAAGATTGTTTTGATGGCTTTTCCTTCATCAAAATGAAAAGGTTTAGTGCCACAATTACACATCCAGTCCAAAGATGAGAGCAGTATTTGAACTGTGGTTTACTTAAACAGATGCCAACTGTTTATCACTAAAATGAAACCTGGTTTTGAGTAGCCACGAGTCTACGTTTCATTAAATTGGCGTTGGCCATAGGTCTAACAGTTTGTGGTAAGAGTGATGATGGGGTTATTTATGATGACTCATCCTTCCAGGGAGCTCAATTAGAAGGGGTGGCCACAAGAATTGAGCCTCCAGGCTGTCCTTTCACTACATATCTCCCTTCCACTTATCACCTCTCACTACAGTACAGTACTTCACCTTTCCCTCCCAAGATGTAGACGGTGTTCCTCTTCCCATAGCACCTGTACATCCCCTGTACTATCCTCTCCTCCAGCATCCTTCTTTGCAGGTTCATACTATCCTAGACAATCTCTCCTTATCCATTGCATATTATGCACCCTCTGCTATTTCATATACCCTGTACTATCTTTTTCACACACGCAGGCAGAGAGAGAGAGAGAGAGCTGCACCTTTAAAATGATTACTTTAAAAATCTTACAATTTACAGTTCCCTGACATTAATACTTTACTATGACAGTACTGTATATATTTTTAAACAAACTTTAAGCTAAGTAATACAGAAGTATAGTATAATTAACAGGTCCTCTACCTGCAGCAGCTCCAGTTAATGTGGTGCCTGTGTTGGATTTGCCTTCCCGACCAATTGTGCCAGGATGTGACCCTGGTAAAGATCCAGGCAAGGAATTCCGACTACCTGGCACAAGCGGATCTGTCAAAAAATAGTCACTGAAAATTTTCAGGGAAAAAAATACAGTAAGAAGTTCTAAATCATTAGAAGCCTGGAAAACATTATTCCGCAATTAACTTTAACCCATTAAGAGTCACTGCCATTGCAAAATGGCATCGTCACTTCAGTGTCACCGCCATTTACATACACCGCTGTTTTTACAAATTTCTCACACTCACTAGTGATATCTTACGGTCTAAATAAGTGACAATGGGACTAGTGGTAACTGTCCTGGGCACCCCGATGGGTTGCGGGGGTGAGGGGGAAGAGGGAGAGGGATAGAGCTAGCCTGCCAGCCTTATCCCATATTTATTCCTCCCTTGTTCACCGTCTCGTTGACGCTGACACACTAGCATACCACGCTCCTTGGCTTAGAGGTCCCAACAACCTTAATTCAAGTGTCTTTGCATTGCCACATATTAATTTGATGACATGAGGTAGTGTGGTGACATGTGTTGAGTTAGAGGTGTTGCCATTATCATGTTTTTTTTATCAAGTGTTTACATAAATAATTTTTTATATTTTCTTGAGAAGTCATAAAAATCAATAGAAAAAAATAAAATTTATGTAAACAGCCAGAAACCATTGATATAAAATCCAACTTATAAAAAGAAAACAAAAATATAGCATTGTTCATGTTCAGTCAGATAGTCAAGGGGTGTTGTTGTTGCTGCTGCGTGTTCCTTGTTATTCTATATAAAAGCATTCATCGTGGCAAAATAAATCAGTAAAACCATAGATATTTTATTTATTGCATAGTTTTCCATGATCATGTGAGTAATGAAAGGAAATAAATAAAATATTTATAAATGCAAAATAGAGAAAAATCCTTTTACAATCCCATTTGGCTCACTTGCCTGAGAGGTCCGGGGAAAATCCCTCTGATATACACACTCACATTCATGCATAGTGAACATTTAAATGCCCAGAAAACAAAATTATTCAAGTTTTCAGTCTTTTGACAACAAAATACACCATTAAAAAAATATTGGACCCAACAGGATGACTTTTACCAGAAATGGTGGATGATTAATGGGTTAATATTCTCTGTGGCAGCACCTCTTCCTGATACCTACCCAGCTAGGACAAAGCAGTGAAGTCCATTTTAACACATCTAAGAACAATACAGGTACAGTCGGGGTCAAAATTCCAACACTTGACAGTATTTGGCATGTAAGTACCCGAAGATCTTAGGTATTAAGGAGAGTTTTATCCCATTTTGTGGTTCAGGCCTAATATGTGATGACCAGTAGTGTTATTAGTGTATCCCAGTCATATATGTATAACTCAGAAGTAGATGCCAGATATTGCTAAGTGCTCAAGACTTTTAACCCCGACTGTACATGAAATATGTAAATATCAAGGTTAAATCCTCAAAAGCCTGAAACCATTTGACATCACATCAAAATAACACTGACCTGAAGAACTCATTTAAGAATCCTTAAATGATCCCATCCTGTGCATTTCTCAAACTGTTAACTAAAAATATTAGTATAGGTATCATAACCCATTCCCATCATGGCTTGTAGGTATTTTCAAAACATATTAAAATTTTTGTAAACTTTTTACAACTGTAAAGCATCCCCTTGCTCGCTGTCTGCCAGTACATAATCATCTAGAAACCACTGGCTCAACAGGTTCTAGCCAGTTCCTCCCATCACCTCCTCATTGCTCTGACATGTTTCCAGAAATCTCAGCTGACGCTACCACAGGTCGCTTTTGCCAGTGCAGAAGTCTCTAGAATTCATGGAGTGACAGAGTGGAACCAGTCAGTACCTCCCACTACCACTATCATGCTAAGTGTTTCCAGAGACATCAGCTAATGTTCCTACAGGAGCCAATCACCGCTGAGTATCAGAAGTCCCGCCTCCACAAGCTCCACCCCAATACGAGGTTTTCTAAGCTATTGCATGGATCGGGAGCTCAAGAAAAACTTCTACAGATTTACTTCCCCCACATCTTCCTTCCCACAGCCAGCATACTTATGCCAAGTCCTCTTACTTATTCTTTTAGGTCTAGGGACGTGTCAGCCTTAGGTACGGGCTTAGCATAAATGTTTGTCCGATCTTGTGTACTTCTCCAATGAAAATTCACACTAAGACACAACACTGCCTGGCCAGTGATCCTAGTGTTACGTGCGTTGCTTCCATTACAACCATCACAGAGTTCTTTAACTGTTTGTATAACTTCTTATTGGTGTGTTTGTTCATTTGTTTGTTGTAAATATTAACTTGAAGTATAGTTTTTAAGAAAATTACTATATGTTTAACTACCCCCTCTCATAAGGGATTTAATCTAAATCCAGTAATATTATTTACATTCCTTTATTTCTTAAATTCAAGTGGATCACAAATTTATTTGTTCACATGTGTAATTTATGGTTAATGTTCTTGTTTAACTTTAATTTTTTAATAAGTATAGAGTTCTTAATTTCCTGTTCAAGTATTTAATTAGTTAACCATAAAATTTAACCTGTGACACAATTATATACAGTAAATGAATTACAGTGAGTCTTCGAAGATCCGGACTAAAAGGGGGGACTGTAGTGGATCCTCTCCCCTACAACTACAGACTGAGCTCCTGCTGTGCGCTTACCAGCCAATCGGCGTACAGCCAGCTACGCCGAGAGACTAGGTCTATGGTGAGGACGTAGGGGTATGATCGCCAACCTAGTCTTGACCTTCCACCTCAAGCTCAGGATCAGGGAGCTTCACACCTTTCGCTTTCTCCCCCTTGATTGGCTCTCGCACTACGCGCGCCTCAATTCCTGATGCGGCAGAATCACATAAATACAGGACAGGCTGGCCGGGGAGGTCATTCTACTCTGACCTACTGGACCAGCAAGACTCTCTCAACAGCGCCTCACCACCCAGCTCCCTCATAAAGCTCCTTGCCCAACAGGACCTCTGAGCAAACTACTCATCACCTAGTAACTCCTTAGCACTGCACTGCACTGTACAACAATATATACACAGAAAAAGCATTGTGAGTTTCTATTCTACCTCAATCCTGAGTGTGAGATATCTTACATGTACGTACGTATGTGAGCCCATACAAAGAGATAAGAGACAACCAGAGAGAATTGACAACTGGCTACATACTGTACACTACAGGACCATCTGTCCAAAAAAGTCGATTGTCCGTATCTCCCTAAATACCAGGGAGTATTTAGGAAAAAATTGTGCGTATTTAATCCTGTAGCCATAGTTTTCTTAAAATAATATATATTCGGTACCAGTAAATGTGAGGAATAAAGCCATTTTTTTCTAAAAACCAGTTTTTGTGGTAAAGTCCAGAATGTGACATCTAGCTATGATTACCCAAGCAGGAAGTGGAGAGGGAGGTGACATTGCATATAAGGTTCCACTAACTTAGGTCCAGATAATAATTATAAACTTTTTTGGAATATTTTCCAATATTAGGAACATTTGCCGGAAGGTAAAATTTTAATTTACATATCCCAATTAGGATACTCACTTTATTCTGATGAGGAAGAAGAAGGTCCTGGTTGTATAGATTAACTAGGTGGGGGAGGGGACGCCAGTACCACAACATGTGAAGCATCTTTCAGAGATAGATGAAGATAGCTATTTTGAAAGGTTTTTGAAGATTTCCAAAAGCCCACTTCTTTGATCTGACTGAGGCTCATATACTGCAGAAAGACCACAGACCCTGCATATTTCCTGGTGTCATGTGCCAAAATTTTCTTGCCAGCGTCTGCTCACCGAGATAAATATTTTGTCATTTGCCTATGAGACAATTTCTTACCATACTGTGATGAGAATACATAGGGGCCTTGATTAGGGAATCTGGTGAACCACTCTTGAAGTTTCTTAACTGGGCACAATATATAAGGAACCCTTGTCTCAGCGGCGTAAAAATCCTCCCTTTAATTTTTTCTTAGGATCTCCGTAGGAAAAAGCATGACATCTTCCTCAGAAAATACCAATAATGATGGGTTATTGGAAATTGAAATCAGCTCACTGATTCTCATACCTGTTGCTATTGCCAGAAGGAAGGCTGCATTCTGGAGCAATCTATCCCGGTTCAGATTTATATTGTAATTATGCCACAAAAGAAATTTAGTAACTTTATCTAGAGACCAAGGTGGGATTCTTTTAGGCCTAAGGGGTCTCTGAATGAAAAAGGACGATCTGAGAATTTGATAAATTCTTGGGTTCAAAGTAATATTAAAACTCCATGCCAGAGGGTCAACCAATGCTGATTTATAAGATGCAATTGTAGATCCTTGAAGGCCTTTAACTCTGAACAGAAAATCTAAAAATTCTAACACCACTGTTTCCGACAATGTGATTGGAGTCGTTAACTTAATAAATTGTTGAAAAAGGCTTCAAGCTTTCTCATATTACATTGAAGTTTGGAGACTATGACCTGCTATCACTTGGTTAACTACAGCTCCTCCCCGACTCACGACGGGATTAGGGACCCAAATCCAGGTCATAAGTTGAAATGGTCAGAAGTTGAAAATGCTTAAATAATACATAGAAAATCTAAAATGGGTCTCTTTTTCTTCTCAGTACCACAAAACTCTCACTTTTAAGCTTGCCAGCCATTTTAAAGTGAATTACAAAAAAAATTTTCTCTGTGTACTGACGTTGGGACTCGAAAATACGTCATTTGAAAAAATTTTGGTACGACTGAGGCAGGTCGTAAATGCAGGTGGTCGTAAGTCGAGTAGGTCGTAAATCGGGGAGGAGCTGTATATTGGAATTACCCAACAATCTATTTAAACATCTTTTGAGAAACTCCAAGCATGAAGTGCCAAGAAAATCTCGAACTGAGGGTGCAGTATTTGATCTAGACATCCTTGTTGCAATTGTAGTGGATGCGGGCATCATTCCAACAGATCCAGACACCACGGTTGTAGGTTCCAATATGGTGCAGTCAAGAGGACCTTTCCCTGGAAAGATCTTTGTTTGTGAACCACTTTGGACAACATTTTCACAGGTGGGAACAGATAGATTGAATTCCAACGGTTCCAATCTATTAGTAGAGCCTTTCTTAAAAAATTTGATCGTTCCAGAGATGCATAAATTGGCATCTTGTGATTGTTTTGTGAGGCAAAGAGATCTATTTGTGGAATCTCAAACCTCCTCACTAGATTCTTGAACTTCTATGTCTTTAGGGACCATTCTGTTTCCGTCGACACTTGCCTGAGACGGGACAAAGCATCTGTCCAATTGTTTTGTACACCCACCTCTCATTATACGTGGGGGTTACGTTCTTGAAAACCACCGTTTAATTAAAAAATGCGTAAATTAAACATAATTTTCCCATAAGAATACAAGTAAATGGTACAGGTTAGGGGAACCATCATATACCACACAGGATATGAACAGTGCTCTCACTTAAACCATGCACGTGGCCAACCTCCGACACACGCTCTTCTCTCTGAAGGCAGGTGATCACATTTAATTTCCCATCCATTGTGATTGTTTTTCGTGCCTTTTTAGCTTTAGGCGCCCAAGAGGAGGCAGATGGATGTTTGCCAGACATGCTCAATAGGAAAAACAGCGTTTAAAACTAAAAAGGTACATGATAAACACACAATGCAAATGAGAGCACAGAGAAAAAGTAGTGCTGGTGTGAACTGAGAAAGTGATACACGGGGAAGCTTGCAGGACGTCGTCAAAGTTGTTGTACAGAAAACTTCATTATCATCATTATCGTCATCATTAGTAGTAATAATCTTTATTATTACATTATTATAAAACTGTAATTATTAATAATAATAATAATAAAATTGTTGATGCCGATATGACAGCAACTTTATAGTAATAACTTACAAGCATCACACGAGACTCCACTGCCAGGCGAATACGAGCGGCAAATTTAAACTGTCTTGAGCGCGTTATTTCAAAAATAGGTGCGCATAAATTAGCTTTTGGTATTAATTGAACAACCGCGTTATTCCAAAAATGCTTAAATCAAATGCATGTAAACGCGATTTACCTGTACTCCCGGTATGTGAGTTCCTTTGAGGAATAGTTTTTGTTACACAAACCTTAAATATTTTTCCTGAATGTGAGAAAGGGCCAAGATCTGGTTGAACCTTAATAATTGAGACAAAACACTGTCGCTCTGTTGTCTATGGCAAACAGAATCATCATGTTTTCGAAGTTTGGGTTTGCCAAAAAAAAAGAAAAAAGAATAGGACTACTGCTAATTCTTTTATGTTTATGTGTTGGTCCCAAAGGGAGTTGCCCCACTTCCCTTGACGGAACTCTCCTTTTACTGAATGGTATCCCCATCCTACTCGGAAGCGTCCATACAAACGACCAAGTCTGTTTGAAAGAAGCAGCAATATTTCTGTTTCTGTGAAGCAACTTCAACCCCAGATAAGTTACTTGCTTTTTCCTTAACGTGCCCAAAGGAACTACTATGGTGGCAAAATTAAAAAAAACCCAATAGTTTTTCCAAATCGTGCCAAGAAACCTCTTGCTTTACACAAAAGGCTTTTACTTGGTTTATCACATCTGTTGCCTTTGCTTCTGGTAGACTGACTGACTGCAGATTGGTGTCCCAATGGAGACCTAACCAATCCAATATTTGACATGGTAGGAGATTTGATTTGGTTTATCTTTAATCCTAGGTTCTGAAATATTACTAGTGTCCGTTAGGTCACCCTTTAACAGTTTACGAAAGAGTTTCCTCCTATCAGCCAATCATCTACATACGCAAAATTTCTTATGCCCTCCTTCGCAACAATTTCCCTGGGGATGTTCGCCAGTTTTGTAAACACTTTTGGTGCAAGTGTCAAGCCAAATGGCATCACTGTGAATTGATAACTTACATCCCCCACTGCAAACACTAGAAACTTACTGTATCCGGGAGCAATAGGCACATAATAATCATCTTCAGGATCCACTTTTGAGATCCAAGCATTGGACAGAAGTAGATACCTCATATGATTGTAAGTGAGCATCTTGAAACTTCTTTTGGTAATGAACTTGTTCAGGACACACATAGATCGAGAATCCACCTCAATTTGTCGCTGCCTTTCTTTGGAAATAGGAACAGGCAAGGACATAAACACTTCTCTGACTGCAACAGTTCAATCACACCTCTGTTTAACAGTTGAAATACATATTCCGTGTGTAAGGGGGTTGGTTTTTTACCCCTTTTTGGTAACACTAGTAGAGGGTGCCTCAACCAAGTCCATGTGAGGCCCCCTTTGATTGTCTTGTAAGCCCTTGGATCTCCTGGGAACAGTAATATGAATAGTTTGCTCAACAGCTGATCTATACTTAACTAATGTTTGTTCTTCAAACAAGGCAGGAGAAAGAGGGGAAAGTCGTAGCAATAAATAAGCACTACCACTTGAAGCATTATTTGTGGTTTGCTTCTTTAACTGGGGGCTTTCAGTTTTAAGGCTTTCAACATCATCTCCATAATTGAGTTTTACAAGGAATATGAAATCCCTTGTATAGCAGCAACAAAACGTCTGTCTACTTCTGAACTATCCTCATAGTCCAGCACAAACTTAGTCAATGATTGACATATCATTATTGCTAAGTAAATGTCCACTGCCAACTTCCTAAATTTGAACTCTTCTTGCAACAGTGCAGAAGCAACTGGTTACAAATATATTTCATGACTTATGTCAGCATATTTTGGAGCCGACAAATACTGGTAAAGTTCATATAAGGAACTCTTTTTGTCATTGCATTGGAACTTCAAAAAACTAAACTTGTCAGCATTCCTATCTGATGGAGTGAATGTTAAGTAAATCAATATGTTAGCCCAGACTTCATCTATTTCAGAGATCATTTTTGGGTACACAGTTGCCTTGCCTTCCTGTCTCTTTGTAAGTGCTGGGAAATCAGGAAGTTTAGAAACATTTTCACAAAATGCCTTGAATAAGGAATCCACAGGCTCAGATGTGGTTAAAAATGAGAAGACTTAGGCCTGTTTGGGTCATCCTCACACTCATTGTTCTCCATCAGCTGCAAGGGAGTTGACAGCAGGCTGGTTCCACTCATAGTAACCAACATTTTTGCCCCAGGTGGAAGAGGTTGCCCAAATGGGGACAGGATGAAGTCAGTCTCACAGGTTCTCCCTGCTCTAGTGACTGAACACTATGATAAGTGCCAACTTCCTCATCCTGATTCTGCCCAATAACCTACTTATCTTAACAGAAGCAGGTTGGTTCTAACTGAGGATTAAGTCTCTTACCTATCACCCATAATTATAAACTTTCTGCCAACTTTGGATCTTTCCATTGTTTTACATTTAGGAATTTACTCTTTAATGCGTAATTCCATCAATTTCTAATTTGGCTTTTCAAAAATTCCTTCTTATTTCCTGCAGCTTGATTAATTTAAAAAATTAGATCATAACAAATTGCACAATCCAATGGTGAAAACAGGTTGTCTTAGACACAGCTGCTATGAATTATGCAAGACAAATGAGGATCTAACTTGGTAATCCAAGTGGCCCTACATCCTTGATAATACATGTAGTATGGTCCACTTGGGTCCTGGGTGAAACTACTACTACTGAATTCATATCTTATAATGACAGAGCCTTCCTTGTTTGTAGTGTATCAGCTAAACCATCCAATAATTGTAGCTCTTCACTCAACACTAACTCCAGAGACAGTTCCATGGTCTCCTCTGTCATCTAGCAGCCCAGACAACTGTCTTTCATCCTCCTGTGACACATCACTCATCTAAACTAGGAGGAACACCATAAGTCACATTGTATCATCATAATACAAGGGAGATTACATTTTCTCCCAAACATAATCAATATGACTCATACCTGTGATATTTCATTATTATCCCATTAATATCTCTTATTGTTCTATGAGTCATCAGTGAGATAACCATAAACAACTAACTCACTATATCATACACCTCTCCCTTCTCTTATTTCAAATGTCCCTCAGCTCACTGAACTTTGTTTCTTAATCAAGCAAACTTCATTTCAGAGCACTCATTTTTGAGGGATCATCAAGTTTTCTATTTGTTGCCAATCAGGGTGCAGAGATATCACCGCCTCAATTAATCATGCTTGAGCAATGATGCCTGAGTGAGCATAAGTCACCCGGAAGGGTTGACAGTACTGAGCTGCTACCATAGCGCTCCATTAGCTAACATCGTTCACCATTATACTATCAAGATGTATTGGGCTGAAAATTCCACCATTTGAATGGTTCTCATTTAACCATACTGATGATACAAAGTTCATCCCAACATAACTCTAGATTGCTAGTAAGACCGGAAGGTCAGCGTCCGAAAGGATCACTAACACTAGCAACCTCGTTAAAGTTCGCCTGGATAGGATGAACCCGCTACTCAGGAAATGAATAAAATAGAGCTATGAAGAGAAAACTTTACTCTGGCCTGAATGCTGAGAGTAATCAGAAAATCCAGGGCAGAAGCCCGAAAAGTTTTGTGAACGAACATGAGAAGAGGGAGAGGGAAGGCCACATATATCATGGTATTTATCATAACACTTGCATAGTAAAAATTTGGGTTAAAATATATATATATATATATATATATATATATATATATTCAGTGAAGACATACCCGGAAGGGCGAAAAACAAACGTCATTCACTAAGTGACTTGAAAGCAAAGAATTAATAGTCACCATGTTCAACTGTCTACGTATATAAAAGACGAGCCGCGGTCGCCAGGCTTGACCAGACCGTATAAAAAACTACCCCAAACACAATATTTGAGACATAACCAAAATAAAAGTCACTCAATTTTCTCACCGTGCTAAGATGTATAAATACCGAAAGTAAAATCCTTGTGGCACTTAATATTTCAGCTATTACAACACAAATTAGAGGAGCCTTCTTTGTGCGCGTTCACAGGTGATTCGCCAGGCAAAAGATGACGGTAGTGATGCAAGTGCGGGAGGGGGTTTTGAGAATCGCAACTAAATCCCAGGTAGCGACGTGTCCTCCTAATATTACGTATTTAAGTATTTATTAGATGTTTTAACTGTCTGTATGTTGGGCTGGCGAGTTTATGCTAGACATCGCATTCTGGATTGAACAAAAATAAAAATAAAACCAATAAATAAGTTAAAAAAAATACTGTACAGTAAGTTCTGCTATAACGCATGTTTTGACAACGCGAATTTGCTCGAACGCGATTTATGAATTGAGGAATGATATTTGTAAAACGCGAACTCGTTTACTCGAACGGTTGTTGTGGCTTCAGTTCATGTTCGACATCACATGTTCAATTGAGTTATGTGTTTTGTTTGTGAACAATTGCAGAAATAATGTATGTAATATTTATGTATACAGTATACCTATATATTATAAGTAAATTGTAAAATTTTACATAAAAGAGAAAATCAAATTACATTGCGTTTTACACCCGCACTCTCTTTCCATCACACACAGTGTTTACAGTTCACGTTCAACATCACATATTCAATTGATTTATGTGTTTTGTTTGTGAAGAATTGCAGAAATAATTTATGTAATATTTATGTATACAGTAAACCACTCACAAGGTCCTACAGTACCACTAATTATTTTATACTGAAACTTACGTTTGGGAAGCTGGATTAAAATGAAGATTACCGGTATATTAAAATAATAAAAATGTATTATAAACCAGTCTAACATAACGTAATAAACACAGCTGCTATCATCCCCCCCTCCACCCCCATTTGCCAGTGACAAGAAAGGGAAAGTGAACTTGACTGTGACCGCCTGTGGCTATTTTTAGTCGTCCTTGTGTTCAGAGGTGGTCAGTAATGCATATCTGTATATTTACTGATCATAATACTTATCTCTTATAAATAATTCATTTAAAATTTATTTTTTTGCAAAGAATATTCAGTAAATGACTGCATTAATTCTTGAAACTACCGACAGTGGTAAATTTAGGATATAAATAATGAACAGAAGTCACGTCATGGATTCGGAGTTTGGTCCTTAACGATCACCATAAATGTAGCCTCCCTTTTTCGCGAAACACATATATAAATTAAAGAAAATACTTGCAGTATATTTAATATATTACAGTATATTATATATAAATAAATAAACAAATAAATTCAAATTCTCTTATCATCCTGTGTCATATACAGAAATACTTGAGTCCCTGAGCGAGTACACAAAAAGAAAACGGAGGACTAAGACATCCTGAAGTGGCTAGAGAACGGACATCTCTACTGGGGGACTCAAACGTTTCTCATGTTTTGTGGGCGCTCTAGCATAATATGAATAATATGTAAATTACAATTTACTTATACAGGTATATACAGTATATGTAAATTGTAAAAATTTAAATAAAAGAAAAACTAAATACGTAGCGCTTAAAGTGTACTGTACAGTACAGTGCTGTGGCTTGGCGCGGGGTTATGCAGTGTTTACAGTTCACGTTCGACATCACATATTCAATTGATTTATGTGTTTTGTTTGTGAAGAATTGCAGAAATAATTTATGTAATACAGTCAATCCTCATATTATGCGGTTAATGTAACCCGGAGGGTACCGCGTAAAGTGAATAACATAACATATGGGATTAATTGAAATGGAGTCCGGGCCGATCCCCAAACTCCACTTTTTGACGACACACAACTATGTTGTAGTAAAAATATTATCTTAACTTTATGATGGCATGCACACACAATTAATAATTAAGAGAAATATCAAAAATATTAGGTTTTTTAACACTTACATTAGTAGAAAAGATGGCTGGGCACACGGGGATGGGGGTTGGTTCCGAGGCAGAGGGCAGATTATTGGCCCTCACCTGTATCACTTGTATCAACTGTATCACTATCCACCACAGAGGCTTGCAGGGCCTCTTTGTCAAACCCCCCAAAGTTCATATAAGTCCATATCCTCACTATAATTATCACTATCACTGACTTGGGCCGGCTGTAGTGGGTGGCGGGTGAAGAACTGGTAATGTTTTGATGACTGGGCGACCTTGTGCGCACCATTTTCGCCCTCTTACACAACATGGCGGGAGGTTTGGATCCAAAAATGGCGCAGCTTGCCAGCCGCTCTCCGCGTAATGGGGTTCACGACCGCAGAATGTGAGCATGTTAGGTTCTGGCAAGGCACCGCGTTAACGGTGAAACGCGGGACCGCGTAATATGAGGATTGACTGTATTTATATATACAGTATACCTGTACAGTATATGTAAAATGTAAAATTTTAACTAAGAGAGAAAAACTAAATACGTAGCGTTTAAAGTGTTAAAGTGTACTGTACAGTGTTGTGGCTTGGCTCAATGTTTACAGTTCACGTTCGACATCACTTGTTCAATTGATATATGTGTTTTGTTTGTGAAGAAATACCTGTACAGTATATGTAAATTGTAAAATTTTAAATAAGAGAAAAACAAAATACATAACATTTTAGACCCGCGCGCTCTGTTTACTCCACACTTTGTTTGAAACACGTGTGAAGTTTTTAAGTGTCCTCAGTGAATTCTGATTACTGTTTCTCCAATTTTGTGACTATGGAAAAGAAGAATATCTCCGGGAAGCACTCTGGTGATCGTAAAAGAAAGGCTATAACACTTGAAGAAAAGCTTGATGTTTCATGACTCCTCAGCCTCAACATCAACCTTCTCCCCCATCAAGTTATATTCATATTTTTTCAAGGTAAAGTGTAACATTTACTGTATGATTTCATTATTAGATATGAATGTAACATTCATTTAGACTGTGCTATCCTTTGTGTTAGGGTAACTACGAAATTTTTTTTCGATTTGGAGTAGTCTGCACCTAACCCTATTTTCTCCATAAGCCCTGTTATTTCTATTACACGAATTTCTATAACACGATGTTTTACAAGAACACAACTATCGCGTTATAGCAGAACTACCTGTATTGCCAAACCCGTAAATAAAAGCCAAATGTAAGTTTATCACATTTGCCATTTGCAAACACTCCCTGCTTCATCATAGCAACAGAGACCAGCTGGGACGCTACCTCCACCAATTCCCTAGCAACGCTCCCCACCATTACACTCTGCAACCTTCACCCGCTCCCTCACTGAGCCAGCTAACTTGTGTGTAAAGAAATGTATATTCGTATATTCCCTTATTTTACTTTTTTCACAATATGTATGTAGGATGGTGTGTGCATGTAACTGAGTAAAAATAAATGAACAAAGTTATACATATATCTGCCAGAAGATATGAGTAGAAAAACAACCATAGCACATCACAGCTTGGCCCAGTAGCCTGGTGGTTACAGTGTGACGAGTCTAACATGGCTGCAATGCTATTAAATCCGTAATCACTAATAATAACAGTAAATCCAGTGAAATATGGCTGGGAACGAAGAGTTACAACATCAGACGACTCACTAACTATCGATCATTCACTCCCCTCCTCGCTCGTGCCAGGCATACGATCAAAACATGTGTGGGAGAAATACAAATCTTGTCATCTAATTTGAAAACGGTGACGGGCACAGTGACGAACAAATTATATAAACCATGCATTTACCTAAGTTAAATTAATAAGAAACATTGTATCATTAACTCTTTTTCTAGTAAATCCTGCTGGTCCTTAACCAAAAACATCTGTAATAACTTTGCACTCCATCTTTTCCTCCTCTCTTCTGATCTGATAACTCTACAGCCAACTCTCCCCTGATAAAGCCAATCTCTTTGTCACCTTATTCTCCTCTAACTCCACCTTAGACAATTCCAACTCTACCCCCCCCCCCTTCTGAACCTAGGTATGTACTTTCCTATAATCTCCACTCGTAGGGTTGCCGGTGTGTTATCCAGGTTGGATGTGAGTAAGGCGCATGGACCGGACGGAATACCCCCTCGTGTTCTGAGGGAGTGTGCTGAAGTTCTAGCCCCTGTGCTTGCTTGCCTCTTTTGCCTTTGCCTCAAAACCCAAACTTTTCCTTCTTCTTGGAAGAATGCCTTGGTTCAGCCCATCCCGAAGAAGGGTGACCATTCTAATCCCTCTAAATATTACCCCATTGCCCTAACTTCATCCCTCTCTAAGATTTTCAAAACTACCTACAACTCATTTTCTCCGTCCCCTTGAACGCCATTCTCTTTTGTCAGATCACCAGTATGGCTTTTGCCAGGCCAGATCTACTGATGATCTGCTCTCCTACTGCACCCATCTTTGGTCATCCTCTCTTAGGGATTATGGGGAAACTTTTGTCGTGGCCCTCGACATCTCCAAAGCATTTGACAGGGTATGGTACAAGTTTTTGCTTTCTAAACTTCCCTCTTATGGTTTCTTTCCTCCATTTTGTTCTCTAATCTCTAGCTTCCTTGAGAACCGATCCATGGCAGTTGTTGTCGAGGGATCGATCTCTCGCTCTTTCTCTACCAATAGTGGTGTCACACAGGGTTCTGTTCTTTCACCAACTCTCTTCCTTCTGTTTATCAATGATTTACTTCACACAACGATTAATTCTATCCATTCTTACGCTGATGATTCTACTCTTCACTCTTCTTCACATTTTTCCCTTCTTCCCAATTCTTAAACTAGATCTGTTTCTAGAGCTGATATCATTTCATCTATGAATGCGGATCTGTGCAGCAACTCCAAATGGGGAGGTAGAAACTTGGTTAAATTCAACAGTAATAAAACACCGTATTTACCAATTCACTTTCCAAAATAGAAGATCTCCCACCAATCACATTTCAGGATACTGTACAATCATTCTGCCAAATTCTAAAATATATATGCTGTACAGATGCCATAGCTACTTCACTCCTGAGCAGTTGCTTCAAGTTTATAAGAGATTTATTCATCCTAACTTGGAGTACTGCTCTCATATCTGGGGTGGCTCTTCTTCCATCCAACTGTTAGATAGGGTGGAATAAAAAGCATTTTGTCCTATTAACTCTCCTCCTTTAGTTGATAATCTTTCTTCCCTTTCTCTTCGCCACAATGCTGCTTCACTCTCTCTCTCTTTTACAGGTACTTCAACGGGCAATGTTCGGTGGATTTGGCATCCTGTGTACCGCCGGCAAGGCCGTGGCCTCATAACACTCGTCTTGCTGCGGTGCCCATCGTTTCTGTGTGGATGTCGGTCACACTAGAATAACCCGTATTAGTACATCCTTCTTTTCTCACACAGCCAAACTGTGGAATGCTCTGCCTTCTTCTGTGTTTCCATACTCATACAAACTATCTCACTTCAAAAGGCTGGTTTCCTGGCATTTTCGTGATGCAGAATAATCGTGTTTTCCTCTTCTATTTTTAATTTCTTTTTACTCGTGTTTTTTTTTTTTTTGCCACCCAGGCCCCGTTGTGGGTCAATGATCTGTGCCCGGGTGGGTTATTCCCCGTAAAAAAAAAAAAAAGTGAATGAAATACTGTAATATTCCCACAAACAATAATTAACAACTCGATGTTTTCTGCCTTCTCGGGCACCTGCGTTCTGCTCGCTGACTTCTTGGTTACACAGGCCTATAATGATCTTTGCTCTGTTTTGGCAATGCTTCTTAGGGAAGTTAGTAGCCCCTGGAACCCCCAATTTTTGTCCGAATCTTCTGAAATGCAGATTTACCGGGTCCGAATCTTCGAGGGTGCACTGTACTGTAATAGTATACCGATAAGTTATAGAATCAAAGTAATAAGCCCAAAAATGAATGAGCACTGAAACAAGCAGACAAAGAAGGAGCAAATCATATTTACGGCAGTGACAGGACGGATTTACTGTACAGTAGTACCCCGATTTACGCGGTCAATTGAACCCACAGGGTACGGCGGAAAGTGAAATCCTCGTAAATGGAACAACAGAACATATGGGATTAATTCCAATAGAGACTGGCCCGACCCCCAAACTCCACTTTTTCCGACACAATACCTATGTTGTAGTAAAAATAACATCTAAATTTTATGATGGTATGCTCACACAATTAATATTTAAGAGAAATACAGTCGCCAGGTTAATGTCCATTCAAATAATAGACTCAAATCCCCCCCCCCCCTCTTCCCAGCTCACTGGCCCCTACCTCTCTGAGAAATGATTGGGTGAAACACTAGATTTTAACGTTTAGTAATAAATAATACCTCAGACTAAAGTTAGTATAATATAATTGACATTTCTGGATTCCTTGCAGGTCAGGGAATATTTTGAATGTAATCTTCATATATTTTGCACAAAACATAAAATACTTGCTTTGTGTAAACCAAATTATTACATTAGATCTAAAATTTGTATCTAATGTAAAATCCATGATGTTTTTATTCAAAATGATCATCATATTGTAAGAATTCCAGCAATGTTAATTATATTCTGGTCCAGTAATTTGTATGAATTTTATGAGCTAAAACAAATATCTTCAGTAAATAAAAAAAAAAAATATTCTTCATGACACTATCTGTCAATCAAAGTACCCCAACTTGCCTCCCCCCCTCTTCCAACCGCACCAGATGGTCGGTCGGTCCCAAACCTCCCCCCCCCACCTTCCCTCCCTACCAGAGAAATGTTGGGTGAAAAAACTAATTTTAACTTTTAGTAACAAATAATACCTCAAACTAAAGTTAGGATAATATAATTGACATTGCTGGATTCCTTGTAAGACCAGGAACATTTTGAATATAACCGTCATATATTTTGCACAAAAGATAACATATTTACTCAAGAGTAAACATTACATCTAAAATTTGTATGTCTTAAGCAAAATTTATGATGTTTATATTCAAAATGATTATCAAATTGTAAGAATTCCAGTAATGTAAATTATATTCTGGCCGGGTAATTTGTATGAATTTTATGAGCTAAAACAAATATCTTCAGTTAATAAAAAAAAAAAATATTCTTCACACCGTGACAGATGGTCGGTCGGTCCCTCCCTCCCCCCACCAACCCTCCCTACCAGATAAATGTGTGGGAAAACCAGAATATTTACCTTTTTAGTAATAAATAATACCTCAGACTAAAGTTAGGATAATATAATTGACATTGCTGGATTCCTTGTAAGACCAGGAATACTTTGAATATAAATGTCATATATTATGCACAAAAGATAACATATTTACTCAGAGTAAACATTATATCTAAAATTTGTATGTCTAATGCAAAATCTATGATGTTTATATTCAAAATGATCATCAAATTGTAAGAATTCCAGCAATGTAAATTATATTCTGGCCAAGTAATTTGTATGAATTTTATGAGCTAAATAAAAAAAAAAATTATACTTCACGCGTGTATGGGTAGATGAGCCACGTAAAGTGAAAGTTCGGTTCTGGCGAGGCACCGCGTATATGAGAAATCGCGTAAAGTGAAACCACGTAAAGCGGGGTACAACTGTATACAGGTAGTTTGTTTTCGGCTCATCACATACCATCTTAAAAATTCAAAATTTCCATATAACTTAAATAATCTCAATTCATGAGTTTTCTTAAATCAGCAGCAAGGAAAACTTACCTGTTGGAGAATCATCTGAGGGTGATGTAGGTGAGGTAAGTTTGGCTTGGTCTTTGCTGTATAGGATCTGGTGTTGCTTGTGAAGACGATGCTGTTTTAGCTGCTCAACCCACTGTAGATATACTTCACGCGATTTACACTGAAAAAAATAAATAATAAAAATTATATATATATTTAGGTAATACTCAGAAATTTCAGTGTAATTTCAAACACCGCGCCATTGGCGATGCCGAGTTCAAGGTCGTCTGAGGGAAGACCGCGCTCCCGCACGTAGCGAGAGTTTGTGGAACTAGGCCTATACGATATTAAATGTAATTTACCGAGTTAATAGGGACGCGAATCATGAAATTAAATATGTTATTAAATTGAAAATAATTATAGATCGTTTCCCAGTCTGAAAATGTTGCATACAGGTTGACAACCCTTTATCCGAAATTCCGAAAACCGAAAGTTTTTTGTGGAGCATTATATATATATATATATATATATATATATATATATATATATATATATATATATATATATATATATATATATATATATATATATATGCTGATAACCACCAGGAAAGAAGAAAACACGAAGTTCCCAAGCGCTTTCGTGTAATTCACATCTTCAGGGGTGAGTACAGACTAGATAGAGTAATGTAGAACAAGATGAATATATACAGAGGAGGGTGAGACCAGGTCCACAATGGTCAGGTAATGACCCTACTAATCTTTAAATGGCACACAACGGTTGGTGGTTGGGTCAGATGGGACAGTGACCCGCCCTCTCACCTGATCACAAATCTTCTTAATTACAAAGTTGTCCAGCTTGTACAAGCCGTTACTCAAATTCATGTTGAATGCTTCGGTATGTTTAATAAGACTAGATTCTATGATGTTCCTACTATCAATTGAATTACATGGTAATATTGAGGAGGCATTATCCCAGTCAATGCAATGCTTGTTATCCCTCAAATGAACAAACAGAGCATTGGATTCCTGGCCTGTCCTGACACTGTATTTGTGTTGTTTAATTCTAGTTACAAGATCTTTACCTGTCTGGCCTAAGTAAAACATATTACATTCCTTGCAGGGAACTTTATAAATGCAACCAATTGTGTTGTTGGGGGAGTTCTTGATTAACATTTGTTTAACAGTGCATGAGTTTTTAAATGCCACATTGACGTTCCAAGATTTTAGCTGTGCCGGAATGTGTGAGAAATTTTTGTGAAATGGTAATATTAAGATATTCTTATGGTCATGGGTGGGCTTGGGATCAGTTCTATAAAAAGTTTTCTTAGTAATGTTTAAGCATTTGTCTATGAAAGATCTAGGGTATTTAAGGTTTGAGCCAATATTATATATATATTTGTATTCCTCATCGATGAATTCCGGACTGCAAATTCTCAAGGCACGTAAAAACATTGTTGTAAATACTGACTGTTTGACTTTATTATGGTGGGCAGAATAATAATGAATGTATGAACACACATTGGTTGGTTTTCTATAAATACTGAACTTGAAAGTGTTACCCATTCTGTGTATCAGACAGTCTAGGAATGGCAATTTACAGTCTTGCTCTAATTCCACAGTGAATTTGATCGAGGGGGCTAAGTTGTTAAGTTGTGGTAGGAAAACTTTTAGGTCCTCATTACATGGCCAGAGACATAATACATCATCAACATATCTAAACTATCTAAATGGTTAGTTTCCTTACTAAACCCCCTAGTTGGCAACATTTCTAACTCCAATATCAAGAATAATATGGATCTGGTTGATAAACTCAATAACTTGCACATTAATCATGATTTTAAACTGGTCAGCTTTGATGTAACGTCACTTTTTACAAAGGTCCCAGTTGATGATTTACTAGAGTTCCTCATAGATTCCCTGGATAACATTTCACTGCCCGTCTCGAAAGATGACTTCATCGAACTCATCAAACTATGTATTAAGGATTGCAAATTCGAATTCAATGGGGAATATTATGCTCAAAAATTTGGTATGGCAATGGGTAATCCACTCTCACCTGTATTAAGCAACCTATATATGGAATTCTTTGAAAAGAAACTATTAAGTAATATTTTACCACCCTCAGCAGTCTGGTTTAGATATGTTGATGATGTATTATGTCTCTGGCCATGTAATGAGGACCTAAAAGTTTTCCTACCACAACTTAACAACTTAGCCCCCTCGATCAAATTCACTGTGGAATTAGAGCAAGACTGTAAATTGCCATTCCTAGACTGTCTGATACACAGAATGGGTAACACTTTCAAGTTCAGTATTTATAGAAAACCAACCAATGTGTGTTCATACATTCATTATTATTCTGCCCACCATAATAAAGTCAAACAGTCAGTATTTACAACAATGTTTTTACGTGCCTTGAGAATTTGCAGTCCGGAATTCATCGATGAGGAATACAAATATATATATAATATTGGCTCAAACCTTAAATACCCTAGATCTTTCATAGACAAATGCTTAAACATTACTAAGAAAACTTTTTATAGAACTGATCCCAAGCCCACCCATGACCATAAGAATATCTTAATATTACCATTTCACAAAAATTTCTCACACATTCCGGCACAGCTAAAATCTTGGAACGTCAATGTGGCATTTAAAAACTCATGCACTGTTAAACAAATGTTAATCAAGAACTCCCCCAACAACACAATTGGTTGCATTTATAAAGTTCCCTGCAAGGAATGTAATATGTTTTACTTAGGCCAGACAGGTAAAGATCTTGTAACTAGAATTAAACAACACAAATACAGTGTCAGGACAGGCCAGGAATCCAATGCTCTGTTTGTTCATTTGAGGGATAACAAGCATTGCATTGACTGGGATAATGCCTCCTCAATATTACCATGTAATTCAATTGATAGTAGGAACATCATAGAATCTAGTCTTATTAAACATACCGAAGCATTCAACATGAATTTGAGTAACGGCTTGTACAAGCTGGACAACTTTGTAATTAAGAAGATTTGTGATCAGGTGAGAGGGCGGGTCACTGTCCCATCTGACCCAACCACCAACCGTTGTGTGCCATTTAAAGATTAGTAGGGTCATTACCTGACCATTGTGGACCTGGTCTCACCCTCCTCTGTATATATTCATCTTGTTCTACATTACTCTATCTAGTCTGTACTCACCCCTGAAGATGTGAATTACACGAAAGCGCTTGGGAACTTCGTGTTTTCTTCTTTCCTGGTGGTTATCAGCATATACCTAGATCACGCGCACCTACAGTGATTTACTTGCATATATATATATATATATATATATATATATATATATAGGGATTAGCCCACGCAGGCATAGATCACTAACCCACATCGGGGCCTGGGGGGCGAAAATGTAATGGTAACACGAATAATTATTATTATTATTATTATTATTATTATTATAATAATAATAATAATAATAATAATAATAATAATAATAATAATAATTATTCATAGTAAATAAAAATTTTAATTAAAAAATACACCAAAATAAAATAATAATGGTAACAATAATACGAGTAACATATCTTGAACATCGGAAGGTTAGGTAAAGTCTTTTGTTTTCATGTAGTTTATCCCAATTTACATTGAAATGCATTACGTTTCAGCAAAGCTACCATTTATTTCTGAGAATATGGAAATGTAATATTTTGCTGAAATGACGTACGTATTACAGTGGAAAGTGATGAAAGCAATGACTCGCTTTCTTTCGTTCAAAAGATGTTACCGTAATCGCTTTTCGAATGGTTTTCAGCGAAAAAACTGTTGTATTACAATAATATTCTATCCTAATTCACTTGTGATGCAACAGTTTTTTAACTGAAAACCATTCGAAAAGCGATTACGGTAACATCTTTTGAACGAAAGAAAGCGAAAGTCATTGTTTTCATCACGATTTTATCCCACTTTCCACTGTAATACGTACGTCATTTCAGCAAAAATATTGCATTTCCGTGAATGTAGTATATCAAGCACAGTATGAATAGAATATCATTGTAATATAACAGTATTTTAACCGAAAACTATTAAAAAAACGAGTAACATCTCTTGAACATTGGAAAGTTAGGTAAAGTCTTTTGTTTTCGTCATGTATTTTATCCTATTTTACATTGAAATACATCACGTTTCAGCAAAACTTCTATTTATTTCTGAGAATATATTCATTCAGGCACAGTTTAGGTAAAATATACATGTGCTGTAACATTTTTTTTAATTGAAAACGATTCGAAAAACATGTACCCTCTAGCCCTGTTCAAGGAGAAGACTGGGAGGAGCTGTTTGGTGCTTAAGACGATGACAAGGAAAATGATTTTGATGGATTTTAATGAAAATATTCAGAAAGACCCTGGCACTGTCAAGGAAAGTGGCTGCTGAAGGCTTCCGGGACATGGCAGAGAACGAGATTAGGGAGCTAATTGAAGAGCACGACACTGAGCTGACCGAGGAGGATCTACAGGAGTTAGTAGACTCAGGCAAGGAAGAGGAAGCGAAAGAGCACCAAGAAATAACGTTGGAGAAGTTGGGGGAGATGACCAGGAATATTGAGGCACTGAAAAACCTGGCCTATAGTATGGACCCCTCCATGGTGCGTGCCCTGAAATTCATGCGAGGGATGGATGACGTTTTTGCTCCATACAAAAACATCATGGAAGAAATGAAAAGAAAGAGACGACAACTCCCCATCACAATGTTCTTTGATCACCGAAGGAGAGATTTAACACCATCAATCACTGGCGGCAGTGAGGAAGCAGCTGAAACCACCGTCGCCCCCACTGCACCACCCGTTATGGAATTGAGTGACGATGACCCCCGTCCTGTCACCGAGGATAGGTACTGTACAGTAAAGTGAAATTTTTATCTCTTTTTTTTTAATAGCTTTTCTTGCCATGTTTATTGTTTGTAAAAATGCACAGCACAGTACAGTTCAGTAGTGTACATAGGAAGTGGAGGTGCAGTTGTTCAAAAAACATTTGTGTTTGTTGTCGGCAGTAGTGACGGTGAGGAGGTGGAGGAGGCGGAGGAGGGAGCAGAGGGAGCGAGTTGGGAGGAGTGGTGACCTTGGACGCGGGAGCAGGGACGAGTGGAGATGCCAGCCAGTACATTACGGGTGTATTAATTGTTTTTATAGCTATTTTTGCATTTTAATATTAAATATTGTACATAACATTTCAACGAAATTACCATTTATTTCTGAGAACATGGAAATGTAATATTTTTGCTGAAATGATGTACGTATTACAGTGGAAAGTGGGATAAAATTGTGACGAAAGCAATGACTTTCTCTTTCTTTCGTTCAAAAGATGTTACCGTAATCGCTTTTCGAATGGTTTTCAGTTGTGGGATTATAAGGCTAATGAGAGGATAGAACAGTATTGTAATACAGTACGAGTACAACAGTTTTTTAACTGAAAACCATTCGAAAAGCGATTACGGTAACATCTTTTGAATAACGAAAGAAAGCGAAAGTCATTGTTTTCGTCATGATTTTATCCCACTTTCCACTGTAACATGTACGTCATTCCAGCAAAATATTATATTTCCATATTTATTTCTGAGAATACGTATATTCATTCAGTCACAGTTAAGGTAAAATATACGTGACGTAATATTTTAATGAAAATACGGTATCGTAGTTTTCTTTTGTTTCAAATTTAATTAACAAAGATTGATGTTTCAAATGTAATGAACAAAAATTTATGTCCAGAATCTATAAATAAACTTTAATAAATGAATACTTTATGTTTTACATCGTCCTGTGCTACCATACCATGGATTTGGCTACTTTGGGCTTGCTATGATGACGCAAGAGATCTGCCCTGGCAACTGTACCGACACTCACAGCTGGTGGTGCGTTGGTGCGTCGTTTCCACTGTTTACTGGTAGTTACTGGTAAATATTTTTCAGCCTAACTAAACTATTACCCGTGTACAGGTCGACCCCCAATTTTTTGCCAAATAATTTGGTCTTAAAGACTCGAACTACACACAGGTATATACGGTAAATAAGGACAAGGGGGTTGGGGGGGCAACAGCAAATATACGCGGATTTTTAACATCCACGGGTATCTCTGATACGTAACCCCCGTGTATGTTAAGGGCCGACTGTGTATATGTATATGTATATATCTTGATAAAATCACACGGGAAAATGGAAACAACGGAGTACCTTAGCTTTCGTCTTTATTCAAGACATCTTCAGAGGCAACTGGATTACATGGACAGAGAGAGGCTTAAATATACAGGGTGACCTAAAAACATGAGGTCAGGTCAAAATGATGACATCCACTAATCCACACACCAACACACACGTAGAGGAGCTTAAGAGAAGGGTGGTGACGTGACTAGTCAAGTCAGGTCAGAAAAAAGGGGACCCACAAAATAACTATCATACATCTAGATCAAAGGTTTTTAAAGCATTTTTAACCTTGGGCCACTGACAAATAAATTTATGTAACATATTATCAGTTTTGAACTGACCATCACTAAGGTTTATTGATTTTAATTCCTTAATCAAACTAGCTTCAACAAGAAGTCTTTCTGTGACACAAGATGATTTGAAAACTTCTAAGCTTTTTTCCCAAGCAATGGGGTGATTATTATTCCTAACATGAACGAACAAGGCACTGCTTTCAGATGCAGTTCTAATATTATACTTATGTTGTTTGATTCTAAGCTGCAAACGAACGCCTTGGTTAACGAACTGCCTTCCATAAGGATCTTCAATTCGGTTAAGAAACAAAAATTCGGTTAACAAATTTCTTACGAACCGACCTCAACATGTTTTCACTTGCACTAACCGGGCAACCAGCTTTAGTATCAGTCCACCAATACAGTAATCGGTTCTAGGGCTTAAATTCCTTACTATTTTAGTAAATATCAAGAAGTTTATACTATTCAATAATTTTAAAAGTTTAATATTCAATTTTTTAGTCATTTTAACAATTATTGTACATAATTGAAGGTAAAGTGACTAGTTTAATGCGCGGCATCCAGCCTCTAAACACAGCAAACAGGCGTTAGTCTCTCTCTGTTTTCACTGGAGGTAACATCTTGCTTGAGACTCTCTTCAACTAAACGCTTTTTTTCTGTGTTTCCAAGCAAATTATTGGTCATTTTGAAATATATTTTACTTATTGACAATATATAATGCAGTGCAGTGTTGATTTAAAGAAAATAATCTTGAATTACACCAAGAGAACTACAATTTTATGGGTGAAATGGCGCCATTAAAAGTCCAAAAATCCGGACGCCAGAAATCCGGACCACCCGAGAATCCGGACTTTTGGAAAACTAATTATTATTATTATTATTATTATTTTTTTTTTTTTTTGCGGACTTTTGTGTGTATGTGCGCATGCGTGAGCGCCACAGCTGCACAGCAACAACAAGTGACCACGTGGTCGCCACTTTAAAACGAGCAATCAAACTGTGACAACATACTGTATATACAGTACTCATCTATAACCCCCCTCGTTTATCGGTCGACCCTGATTTTTTAACCAAGAATTCGTTAATTTATGATATTCCTCGTTTATAGTTCGACCCACGTTTTTGAGGGTAAGGGAACAACAAAACCTTCAGTAAAAACGCTCTACATCCTATAAACTGAAACACGAGTGCCGAAGGCAAATTGTTTACCATTATTTTTACGACACTTTACACCGAAACGGGTGTAGTTTCAACAAAAATATTGTAGATTTCCATTCAAGTATTTATTCAAGTCAATTAGGAGGGAATATTATTGTAATACAACAGTTGTTTAACTAAACCATTCGAAAAGCAATTACGGTAACATCTTTTGAACAAAAGAAAGCGAAAGTCATTGTTTTCGTTACGATTTTATCCCACTTTCCACTGTAATACGTACGTAATTTCAGCAAAAATATTACATTTCTGTGAATGTATTATATCAAGCACAGTATGAATAGAATATCATTGAAACATAACAGAATTTTAACCGAAAACTATTAAAAAAACGAGTAACATCTCTTGAACATCGGAAGCTTAGGTAAAGTCCTTTGTTTCCGTCATGTATTTTATCCTATTTTACATTGAAATACATCACGTTTCAGCAAAACTACTATTTATTTCCGAGAATATATTCATTCAGGCGCAGTTTAGGTAAAATATACGTGTGATGTAATAGTTTTTTAACTGAAAACTATTCGAAAAACACGTACCCTCTAGCCCTGTTCAAGGAGAGGACTGGGAGAAGCAGTTTGGCGCTGCAGACGATGACAAAGAAAATGATTTTGATGGATTTTAATGAAAATATTCAGAAATATGGTATCGTAGTATTTATTCAAGTCAATTAGGATAGAATATTATTGTAATACAGTACAACAGTTTTTTAACTAAACCATTCGAAAAGCATTACGGTAACATCTTTTGAACGAAAGAAAGCGAAAGTCATTGTTTTCATCACGATTTGATCCCACTTTCCACTGTAATACGTACGTCATTTTAGCAAAAATATTACATTTCCGTGAATGCATTATATCAAGCACAGTATGAATAGAATACCATTGTAATATAACAATATTTTGAGTCCTACTCTTTCCATTTACAGATTACTGTACAAGCCCATAATAATGGCTCCTAAAGTAGATAAACTTCGTTGTGTGAAGAGAAAGAAGAACACGTTAAATTGAGTGACACACTTGAAATAATTAAGAAACTAGTACGTGGTGTGAGCAATACTGTTCTAATGGAAACATACGACATTGGAAAGTCTACAATTTATGATATAAAAAAGGCAAAGAATAAAATTCTAGATTTCACAGCTTTTTCTTTAAAACTGCTCGTTTTGATAAATGAAGCATGCTATATTTGCTTATGAATAAACTGTCAAAATGTACCTGTTCATCTCTTCTTTATTCCTCCTTAAATTTGAATTTTAAAAGTACTGCCCGAAAATCCGGACCGACCCAATCCCCAAGCAGTCCGGATTTTTGGACTTCTAATATACAGGTAGTCGTCGACTTACGACCTATGCGACTTACGTCTGTTCGACTTTACGACCGGCGGTACGACAGTTTTGGCCCCAGCCCCAGTGTAAATAACAAACCAATTGTACTGTAGTATGCAGTGATTTACTTAAACCTGACGACCGTAACAATAATGAACAAAGAAAATGTTGATAAAATATGACTTAAAGATGATTATATTATCATTACACATTACAGTATAATATACGTAAGGTAATTATAACATAGGCCGACTTACGACCAGATCAACTTACGACCGGTCGGCCGTAACCAATCTAGGTCGTAAGTCGACGACTACCTGTATATATATATATATATATATATATATATATATATATATATATATATATATATATATATATATATATATATATATATATATATATATATATATGGTGTGGGGATTAGTGGATGTCATCATTTTGACCTGACCTCATGTTTTTTAGGTCACCCTGTATATTTAAGCCTCTCTCTGTCCATGTAATCCAGTTGCCTCTGAAGATGTCTTGAATAAAGACGAAAGCTAAGGTACTCCGTTGTTTCCATTTTCCCGTGTGATTTTATCAAGATTTATCTTATCCACGTTTTCATTGTGGATTTTCATAAAATATATATATATATATATATATATATATATATATATATATATATATATATATATATATATATAATATATATATATATATATATATACAGTAAGTCCCCAAGTTACGTACATAATGGGGACCAAAAGGTTGTACTTAACTCGAAATGTACTTAACTCGAAAATCCCCCAACCCTATAATGTTATCTGGAAAATCCTGTGCTGTTTTCCAATCAGCACTCGCCGCCTCACCAGTCACTCGAACATTATGCAGCTTATTTCGCACCTTGAATCGGTTAAACCACCCATTGCTAGCATTGAATGTCACAGTATCATCAGGGTGATCTTTCTTTAGATCGTTGAAAAGACTTAGGGCTTTCTCCTGAATCATACTGAGACACCACAACAGGGGTCAAAACCTTACCAGGTTCCGGCGCACCACAGGATGGTCTGCACTCACACCTCACTCGACGTGAGTTCCGACCGGCAAAAGTAGCCGATGCGTTGTTCCGACCGGCAAAAGTCGCCGATGCGTTAATTTCATGTTTATGCATTTCTGTAGAGATGTTGTATTAAACATACTACAAATTGTACTATTGACTCAAACTTTTAATATCCTTGTGTTTTAACTGAATGTTTTCTCGAAGTCTACTTTTAAATTTACTCCATGGATAAAACGAAAAGATGAACGAAATAACCATCGCTGTGCGCGAGACCTGGAGTAAACAAACGTCCTGTACAGCGCCGTCCTCTCTGGGACCGGCGCGCCAGAGGACGGTAAGCTTTTGAACACTACTCCTCCCACTGGCTTCACCACTCTTACGCTTTACACCAGTCATTGCACACAGAGTAAAGTGTACAAAATAGGGCAGAAATTCACAGGAGAAGTACTGTATGCACAATGACCACACTTGTTGTTTTGGTGCGTCTAGCGTGTCGTCTGCATGGTCAGTGATAGTGGCGGCGCGGTGCGGCTGGCTCGCCCGCCAAATTTAAAAATTGCTCGCCCTTTTAAGACAATATTTTTGCAATTAAAGACTTCAGAAACGATGTACGTATCGGCCGTTTGTACGTAATTCGGATGTACGTAATTCGGGGACGAACTGTATATATATATATATATATATATATATATATATATATATATATATATATATATATATATATATATTATATATATATATATATATATATATATATATATATATATATATATATATATATATATATATATATATATATATATATATACTTCATTTTTAGTCCATTTAACAGGCGGACTGTGAACAAACAATCAACGACCACACCAGCAAGGAATCGAACCCTCGACCTACTGGGTGTGACTAGGGGCCTAGCCGGTAAGCGTTCCCTAGTCACACCCAGTAGGTCGAGGGTTCGATTCCTTGCTGGTGAGGTCGTTGATTGTGTGTGTGTATGTATATATATATATAATATATATATATATATATATATAATATATATATATATATATATATATATATATATATATATATATATATATATATATACGTTTTCATTGTGGATTTTCATAAAATATATATATATATATATATATATATATATATATATATATATATATATATATATATATATATATATATATATATATATATTTATACATACATATTATATATATATATATACAGGTAGTCGTCGACTTACGACCTAGATTGGTTACGGCCGACCGGTCGTAAGTTGATCTGGTCGTAAGTCGGCCTATGTTATAATTACCTTACGTATATTATACTGTAATGTGTAATGATAATATAATCATCTTTAAGTCATATTTTATCAACATTTTCTTTGTTCATTATTGTTACGGTCGTCAGGTTTAAGTAAATCACTGCATACTACAGTACAATTGGTTTATTATTTACACTGGGGCTGGGGCCAAAACTGTCGTACCGCCGGTCGTAAAGTCGAACAGACGCAAGTCGCATAGGTCGTAAGTCGACGACTACCTGTATATATATATATATATATATATATATATATAAAATCAACGACCTCACCAGCAAGGAATCGAACCCTCGACCTACTGGGTGTGACTAGGGAACGCTTACCGGCTAGGCCACAAGGACACTAAAAGCAGTTCTAGACTCTGTTATATTTCACACAGAGCCTGTTCATCGAGCTGATGGCGCCGTGAACCTCATTGGGAAACTGACCGTGCCTCGTATGTGGTGTCAGTAGCATTTTACCGAATCCAGCTGGTATGAAACGCGAGGTACATATATATACTTCATTTTTAGTCCATTTAACACGCGGACTTTGAACATACAATCAACGACCTCACCAGCAAGGAATCGAACCCTCGACCTACTGGGTGTGACTAGGGAACGCTTACCGGCTAGGCCACAAGGACACTAAAAGCAGTTCTAGACTCTGTTATATTTCACACAGAGCCTGTTCATCGAGCTGATGGCGCCGTGAACCTCACCCAGTAGGTCGAGGGTTCGATTCCTTGCTGGTGAGGTCGTTGATTGTATGTTCAAAGTCCGCGTGTTAAATGGACTAAAAATGAAGTATATATATGTACCTCGCGTTTCATACCAGCTGGATTCGGTAAAATGCTACTGACACCACATACGAGGCACGGGCAGTTTCCCAATGAGGTTCACGGCGCCATCAGCTCGATGAACAGGCTCTGTGTGAAATATAACAGAGTCTAGAACTGCTTTTAGTGTCCTTGTGGCCTAGCCGGTAAGCGTTCCCTAGTCACACCCAGTAGGTCGAGGGTTCGATTCCTTGCTGGTGAGGTCGTTGATTGTATGTTCAAAGTCCGCGTGTTAAATGGACTAAAAATGAAGTATATATATATATATATATATATATGTATATATATATATATATATATATATATATATATATATATATATATATATATATATATATATATATATATACACACACACATACATACACACACACACAGTCAGTTCTGCTATAACGCAATAGTTGTGTTCTTGTAAAACATCGTGTTATAGAAATTCGCGTAATAGAAATAACAGGGCTTATGGAGAAAATAGGGTTAGGTGCAGATTACTCAAAATCGAAAAAATTTAGTAGTTAGCCTAACACAAAGGATAGCACAGTCTAAATAAATGTTACAATCATATCTAATAATGAAATCATACAGTAAATGTAACACTTTACCTTGAAAAAATATGAATATAACTAGATGGGGGAGAAGGGTGATTTTGAGATTGATAACATTGAGCTTCTCTTCAAGGGTTATAGCCTTTCTTTTACGATCATCACTGGGAATGCGATCACCAGAACGCTTCTTGGAGATATTCTTCTTTACCATATTCACAGTTAATACCACAAAATTGGAGAAATAGTCAGCAAAAATCGAGTTACAACAAACAAACGTTCGCGTTATACAAATATTGTTCCTCTATTCATAAATGGCGTTAGAGCCAATTCGCGTTGTCAAAACACGCGTTATAGCAGAACTCACTGTATATAGAATAAAAAAAAATCTGAAAAATGCACTACAATAATCTAATATTGTAATGAAATCATAAAAATATATAAAGCAGCTTTAAACACAATTAATATTTTTGTAATTGTTCATATTAAAATTATCACTACACATAAAACAACAATTTAGAAAAGACATTGGTTAAAATCTTGAGAATATCATATTTCCTGCAAATTTAATTTATTTTGAAAAACAAAAAATGCATTCCAGGATGTAATGTAGTACCTTACTGTATGTCTCTGACTTCTTGTCAGTTTGGGAAACTTTACAACACTGGGTAATTCACAAACAGAACAGTACTTTTGGGGCCTACATTGAGCAAATTAGTGAAGTATTACTGTCACTGTAATCCAACTTGAATCAGGAGAGTGGAAAAATAAGGTAAACACTGATAACATACCTTTAGATGAAAAATTAAGGTATCAGCATCAATATCAATACGTCGCCGACGAGTCTTTGTAGATATAACAGACATTCCAATATCCATTCTACCCAGAATCTTCCCTCGAACCAGATCTGCTACAGACTTGGCATATGTGAGGATACTCTTTTCCAGCACAAAGTACCTCTGAAGAAGAAAGCATTAATTAGAAATGTTGGTCATTTAACCTCGGCAGAGCTATCAACCTATATCTACTGTATCTAATAAATCTACTCCTCTTTCAATCTCTTGTTCAGCATTATGGAAGAGTAGTGCAAGTGGAAAAAGCAATACTAAATGACTAAGACAACAAGCAGAAATATCACCAAAGTGCTTCACGTCTTCTAATAAATGCAGTTTATCGTACATACAGTGAATGAACACCTTTACCTTGCTTAACAACACTTCCTATCAATTCTCTGTGCACACAAAGCTAAATCATCAGGTTCATTCAAGTTACAAATAGCATGTATGAAATGACACCAATGTTCACAATAACAAATTCACAAGCTAAGTCTGTTCATAATTTTCAAGATCCTTTTCCTGCTTTCCTGCCTCTTATAGGTTGTCACAATTTTTTATAAACAATGCACTCCATGTATCCAAACAGTCTTAGTGCGCTCTTATTAACTTTACTTAACAAAACACTTTTTCACCTCACAAATTTGTCTGAGTTTTGCATTCCTAACGAGTGTACAGTATATTAATTCTCTACCCTTCCTTAATGCTTCTTAGATCATCTCTACTGTCATTAGTCTTATTTTATTACCACTGTACTATAAAACACTCTGTTTTACATCAATTTGAAAAAAGAGGAGCATGTACTCCTTCATGCCATCTCATTGCACACACCACATTCAGACTCTTCCTATTTATTAACACATAGGATATGACTGCATAAACTATGAACAATGAACACTACTGTACAGTACATCCTTATTCAATACAGTTGTAACTGAATACTGCTGTATCAAACGAGGAAGTATTCACTGTTATATTCTACACAGTACAGGTACAGTACAGTACATTATTATCTGTATCATATATACTGTACTGTAGTGTTTAGTGTAAAATTTTCTTCAGTTATACAGGTATACAGTATTCCTACCTTATGCCATCCCTTAAGTGGCCATTTGCGACGTTTAAGTAGGAAACCTTCAAATTTACGAGGGACCAAATCAAATCTCTGACCTTCTTTGAGACCTTCAAGAATTTCCCATTCACCTTTCTTGCTTCCTGTAAAAAAGAATGAAATTAATATACAAATACTATAGCTGCCAGTAGTTATTTGAGCAGAAGGGTGGATTTTCTTATATTATTCTGAGATGTGTGAGCCAATGAAGAGGATCAAGCCATAAATCTTCTACGTAACTACAAGTACCATGCAAGATCTCTATATAAGTATACAGTACTGTATTTCTTAAACAAATACTGTACTTTAAAACACTTACTGGTTTTATGGGAGCTATTTGGTGATCGACCTGCATCTTGTGACTCCGCTGATAAGCTGTTGGTGTCAATACTCTGGTCCTATGGGAGTTAATTGGCTATTGTGAATATTCGTGACTCAGTGTTGGCTTTCAAGTTCATAACCTACCAATAATTTGTTTTATAACAGCATTACTACAGTGAGACATTATTGGTGTAATCATAGTTAATTTAAGTGCCAGCTTTCAGTAAAAAATGACCATGCCCACTGATCCCACAGTTCTAAAAGAAAATTGTTTAAGTTGTAATGATAGTTTTGAATCAATCTATCTAAAACTACTGTAGAAGATTAGCTGCACTCACATATTTTGGGTGAATACAAACACAAATATACTGTATACAAAAACACACACATATGGACCCAAAGACCATCTACTTTACTACCTTATACAACTACCATATCATGGTCAACTATGTATACAGTGTCTTACCGACTCTGAGCCAGGGGGTGGTGGGGGCTTGCCTTTCTTTTTCTGTTTGGATGATTTGTTGTTATAACTAATGGAGTCCATCCTTACAAGCCGGTTGCTAGACATTTATTTTTGCTACCAGTAAAACATCTGAAATACAAAGTACTGAAATGAAACAACATATAATAGACATGGCATCTGACTTTAAATAAAATTTGTGTTCCTAGTTTACTGTGGTTCATTTATGCCATACCTACCAAAGATGAGCAGAGAGGTACTCCAAGTTAAAGAGTTCAAAACTAGCACTAACACTATACAGCAGTGCTACTCAAAGTGTGGTCCGTGAGCCATCGTCTGCCGGTACGCAGAGAGTTTTCAGAAAAGAAAGAAACGAGAGTCACGTTCCACACCACGTGACACTGCCGGGACATCTGACTCGGTCTTTTTTTTTTTTTTTACATTTTCATTGTAGTTTTTATATTTATTATGGCTATATTTTTCATTTACTCACTCATGTTAAAAGTCATTGCTGTGCAACTAACGAATGCGATATAATGAACAGCAAAACAGCGAACTGAAATACGTATAACAACACCTTCATGATGATGTGGCGTTTGACTCTGTGGGAACCACACCTGGGGATATCAATAGGGCGCATCACCTTGTGTTGCCAGAATTGCCACGTTTCTCGGCCACCAGTTACGCCATATCCACCCAAAACATAAATCTTTTTATTTTAAGTATGGTAGTTATTTAATTTCGGATAAAATAAATGTATGCATCCCATTAAAAGAAATGGCCGATTTTTTACTATGCGTGCCAGCCGTGAAGGGTGTCACACAGCTGGCAACCCTGCTATTCCACACGTGTGGATCAGCAGTCTGTGATGTCAGGTCACAGGTCAGTGGTTAGTTACCATCAAGAAGTGGAACAGAGAGCATCATACGGGTGTCTGCGTGTTTGTCATTTGGGACCCCATCCCAACCCACTTTTATATTCATTATATTTTTCCTGTATAAAATATTACTACAAATGTTCAAATAATATTTTCTCTGATCGTAAACAATTAATTGTATGGCACAAATATGGTACTGGTCCCTGGCACACTGGGAAGACTTGTTACGTCAATGATGATTGGCCTCAGAATGAATAAGACATCATGTCTTCATGTTTAGTACAGATAGTCTCAAAATGCCCCTGAAATAGGACATGTCTCAAAAGATTTTCCTGGGGGGGGGGGGGGGGGGCCTATAGGCCCCAGGATTGGCTCGCTTCGCTCGCCAGTCCGTGGCACATTGAAAAAAACCATGCCAGTCCGCCACATCAGATAGTTTGAGAAGCGCTGCTATACAGTACTGTATATTAAGCATATTTCTATCACAGCATTGATGTTAGGATTGTAGAAGGTAACTATTGTATAGTGTACAGTAAATCAACTGATGTGACAGTAGACAGAGATGACGATATACAGTACTGCATTTCCTGGTGTGGATTAGCTTAAAAAAAAAAGAAATTGCAAGAATTATTTTTATCTTGAGTTTCTAAAGTTGAAATTCTAAAAAAAAAAAAAAAAAATTATGGTACCGTAGCTGTATGAAATAATTCAAAACACAATATCCAGGAGATTTCTGGGTTACGAACGGGTTCCGTTCCTGAGGACATTCTTAAGTCAGAACACACGCTATGTGCAGACCATACCTACAGAAAATTTTTTAAAATCCCACTATATCATAGCCCAAGTCCTTATATAGTGTATACATTTAAAATCACTTGATTTAAGACAGAAAAAATAGAATGACAAAATACAGTAAATTAAAAAAAATAAAAAAGATCATCAGGTAAATACTTGAAATACTGTAAATTTCAAGTTTAACCTTGTTCGTATCGGAGGGTGTTCGTAAGTCGGGGACCCCCTGTATCACTATTTATGAATTAATGGGTATTGGTCGTGTAACGATGGACACGATTAGTGGATAGGTTTGCTTTAGGTCATTTGGGTTACCACAGGGGGCATAGAAACACATCTCCACAACTGTACCAATGAAAGCAACTTTGTTAATGTGTTATGGTGGAACTTTAAGTTTTTTGTGGACATGAGCTTATGCGTGTTGGTTTTAAACAAACTGAGCAGATGAGAATATCTGCCAACGCGGCAAATTCTTCACAGGAGTACAGTATTTACGGTAAATATTTAATTTCTTAACATGCAAAGCATGTAGACATAATTTTTGTGTCATATCAGTTTTCATCGTGATTTACAACGCAATTTCCCACAGCCTTCATGCCCTGCCCACTACGTTGGTTTATACAAACTAAAGAGATGAGAACATTTGGCGGTGCAGTAGATTTTCTGAATATTATTTATGGCAAAAAATTAATTTCTTCACGTTCTAGCCTTTTTTTTAAAATACTGTACTTACTATAACGATAAGAACATTTGTGTTATGTTGGGTAAGCTACCTGAGAAATTCTGTAAGTTTGATCCATCAGTCCAGCTGGAGATCAGATGCTATTCGGTCTAAATGTAATCATTTTTACGAGGAAAAAATTGCCGCATGGCAACCAAATTTTCAAAAAGCACGAAGATGACTCGAGGCTAGGCTCGTATTTTTTCTGCATTTCATTTTTTTTTTTTATGATAGGATTTTTCCAGTATTATTTATCTGTGTGTGTTGGGCATGTGTGTGTGTTGTGTTTGTGTGGCTACACATACAGAGTATTTACTTTTTTTATTGTTGTTGCTCCAGAACTTATTTGTCCCAAGAGGAGAAAACAGTGCCGGGCATTAAAGCAGCTAAGGACAGGCTTGCTTTGGAGGGGTAATGCTGAGGGGGATGCTAAGCTGAAGCTGCTCCTTGTGTATCATTCAAAGAATCCCAGGGCTTTGAAGAACATCCATCCAGCCTTCCAGTCTACTGGAAGTGCACACCAAAGGCCTGGGTGACTACCACAATCTTTTATGATTATATTTACAATTATCTGTCACCATTCATTGCATGGTACACAGTAGCTAACAACCAGTCAAACAAGTGCCTCCTGTTGTTAGACAATGCCCCTCGCCACCCACACACTATGGTTGACTGGTGTGACAACATTGAGGTAATGTTTCTGCCTCTGAATACCACCACACTGCTCCAGTTCCTTATTCAAGGTGTCCTAGCCACATTTAAGGCTTACTACACAAGCCATACAAAGGCACTACTGGTGGCAGAAACAGACAGTGGTGAATTGTCTGTATGAAATTTCTGGAAGGTATACATCAAGAAAGGCCTTAAGAACATTACACAGTCCTGGGAAGAAATGTCACCTGTTGCAATGGACTGAGTGTGGCGACAGCTTTGGCCTGAGGCTGTCCATAACTGCTTCCATGAAGTCACAGAAGAAGAAGTCACTGCCTGAGCTCCTCGTCTTATGAGGAGAACCTCAGCAATGAGGACCTGCTGGAGCTGGAGGAGCAGGAAGCAGAGGAGTCACATGCACCTTCCCTACTTTAACTTAGGCCAACCTTGAAACAATTCGGGGTAACATGCGGACCACCAGCCAGAGTATTTTCGACCTGGACCCTGATGGTGAATGCAGCTTCACGGTGAGGAATGGCTTGCAGGAATTATTCAGCTGCTACACTGAGTTTCACCAGCAGAAGGAGGAGTAAGTAAAGCAGGCCAAAGTCACCAATTTCTTCAAGCCTGTTAATAAGTCTCAGCCAAATGAGCCTCAGCCATCAACTTCATCAGTCGTCTGTGCCCTTTTCCGCAAGAAAAAGCATCATCCAGCTCCTCAGCCAGTCTCCACCTGCATTAGGGTGGTCCAAAAATTAAAAGTTGGAATTTTAATTTAGTCATATGTCGCCCTAATACTTTTACCCAAAACATGTCTACAAGCAAAATTTCAGTTCCTTATCTCAATATTCAGGGGTCCCACATTTTGTGAGCAGTGAGGGTGAACTGCTCTCTGAAGAGGAAGATCTTAACGAGCATAAATGGCCTTTGCCATCCATCTGGCATGGTGGAAGGCCCCATGTGCCCTGGTCTTCACAGCTGCCTCTGGAATTTCCCCCAAGATGCTGTATGACAGGACAATGAGTTCCTTGTAATCGTCCCTGAATTTTGATGACTAAAATAAATAAATGTTTTGCGGGACCCCCTAAACGTCATCCAATTTTCTTCAAATTTTATACACAGCTAGTGTACATGAAGTGCAATGAGGGCACCATGTGCTCGCTTGGTTCAGACAACTTTCAAATTTTCACACTATAATTTGGACCACCCTAACCTGCATTCACTGGGTTTGAGGAATGAGGACTCAACGGTTCAACGATAACAGTCTCAATTTATGTTTACATTCTTTATTTAATGATTATTATGATTGATTCATATGTCTGGCATATTTTCTTGCTTGCCAGTGTGCACAACAGAGATATGTCAAGGGTAGATGGGAGTTTTTGGGAGTGGCCAGTCCCTAACCTCCCAAATTTGTTATTTTCTTATGGGATGAATTGCTTCGATAACCAATGATTCACTAACCAATGACTTTTCACGGTTCCTTTATGCATCGGTTATCGGGGTATATGTACCTGTACTGTATACAGTCAAGCGCCGGTTAATGTCCTAGATACGTTCTTGGAAACGTGACGTTAACCGAAATGAATGTTGTCCGATCATCACATAAACGTTTTATTTATACTTGTGTGTATGTGGAATACTATATACGTACATATACACTTTTACTCTTAAATCACTACTGTAATGTGATACAGATGATTAATATTTATCTCTTGTGCAAAATACATGACGTTTATATTAAAATTATTCACTGTTTTACAAGGATTCCAGCAACGGCGAGCAGATAGGGGGGAGGGTGGGAGAAGGCGAGGGGACGTGGGGGGAGGGGAGGTAGTACGTTTGACAGTTGGCACAGGCCCAGGTCTAACGCGTGTATATATATCAGTTCTTAAGTGACTAAGCTTCTCTCTTATAAAAAGCCAGTGAAATGACCTGGGTGAATATAATTAACATAGCTGGGATTCTTGTAACATACTGATTAATTTGAATATAAACATGCTATAATTTACACTAGACAAAACAATTTTAGTACCGAATCAAATTAGTACATGTGCACTCCAGCTTTGCACTAAGGTCATTTATTTCTATTACGTTTCTTTTAGTATGGTGTGTGCATGTAAATGGATGAAAATAAATGAAGAAATTTATGTAAATCTACCCAAAAATACAGTTGAAAAACTTTTTTATAAAATTTACTACAGCACTGTACAGTAGTACCCCGATTTACGCGGTCAATTGAACCCACAGGGTACCGCGGAAAGTGAAAACCGCGTTAAGTGAACAACAGAACATATGAGATTAATTCCAATAGAGACTGTCCGACCCCCAAACTCCACTTTTTTCGACACAATACCTATGTTGTAGTAAAAATAACATCTAAATTTTATGATGGTATGCTCACACAATTAATATTTAAGAGAAATACAGTCGCCAGGTTAATGTCCATTCAAATAATGGACTCAAATCCCCCCCCCCCCCCCCCTCTTCCCAGCTCACTGGCTCCTACCTCTCTGAGAAATGTTTGGGTGAAACCACTAGATTTTAATGTTTAGTAATAAATAATACCTCAGACTAAAGTTAGGATAATATAATTGACATTTCTGGATTCCTTGCAGGTCAGGGAATATTTTGAATGTAAACTTCATATATTTTGCACAAAAGATAAAATATTTGGTTTGTGTAAACCAAATTATTACATTAGATCTAAAATTTGTATGTCTAATGCAAAATCCATGATGTTTATATTCAAAATGATCATCATATTGTAAGAATTCCAGCAATGTAAATTATATTCTGGCCGGGTAATTTGTATGAATTTTATGAGCTAAAACAAATATCTTCAGTAAATAAACAAAGAAATATTCTTCAAGAACACTATCTGTCAATCAAAATACCCCAACTCCGCCCTCCCTCCCTTCCTACCCCCCACCCCCCCCTCCCTACCAGACAAGCGATTGGGAGAAAATAGTATACAGTTAACCCTCACTTTACGCGGTCCCGCATTCCACGTTTCCACGTTTACGAGGTGCCTTGCCAGAACCTCATGTGCTCACATTACGCGATACGTGAACCCCATTACGCGGAGTGTGTCCGGCGCGACGCTATTTTTAGATTCGCCCCACCCACCACCCACCCGCCTGCCTGCCTGTGCTCCTCGCCTCTCCCTCCTCCTCCCTCCGCTTGGGCAAGCGGCGCGGTAAGGTTGCGCAGTGTGTGTCTTTGTTGCGTTATCACTGACGTCATATGACGTATCGGACTGTGATTGGCCATGCATCCCTACCCCCCCCCCCCTGCTAGCTGTAATTGGCTTAAAGTATTATGACGTGTCCACCCGGGGGAGGGAGGGAGGGAGGAAAGACGACGCTTGACCTAGCCGCGGCAGTTTCATCCCTCAAGGCCACTCCGTGTAAACACGCATCCATTGTTCCGTAAAATGGCTTCCGCCGGACCACCACCCCCAGAGAGAAACCTTTCCTTACCTGGACCCAGCGGCACTCAGCCAAAGAAGACACGAGGTGAAGTATACTATCATCCAAGAGTTGGAGAAAGGAACAAGGCAGGTTGATTTGGCGCGCCAGCATGGTGTGAATGAATCTACGATTCGAACAATAAAGAAGGATGCAGCCAAGATAAAGGAGCACATGAAGATCACAAAGTCTACAGGTGCTTCTATGATCAAGTATTTTCACAACCAGGTGCTTCTCAAGACAGAAAAATTACTTGTGAGGTACTTGGTGCGTCAGGCGCGACGGAACATGGCGGTCGACACGCGCTCTGTTAAGGACTACGCACGTGAACTGTACATCGCAGTGGCACGAAAGATGGGAATTACAGAGCCCAAACCCTTTAATGCTTCCTCTGGGTGGCTACAGAGGTTTAAGATCAGGAACAAGATCACCAATATAAACATTGGTGGTGAAGAAGCGAGTGCTGATCGTGCTGCGGCTAGGGAATTTCCTCCGTTTTTACGCGAGATTATGGAGGAAGGACAGTACAGTGACGACCAGGTGTTTAACATGGACGAATCTGGTCTTTTCTGGAAAAAGCTACCTTCCAAGTCCTTCGTTGTAAAGAATGCCAGCAGGATTCGGGGCCGGAAGATGCAGAAGGAACGCATCACCGTCCTGTTTACCACCAATGCCTCCGGTACCTGTAAGCTCAAGTTATCGGTGATCCACACAGCATGCAAGCCGCACGCCTACAAAACCATGGACATGACCAAGCTAAATGTCCACTGGCTGACACACGTAAGGCGTGGATGCTCTCTACACTGTCCCTCTCCTGGTTTGATGACTGTTTTGTTCCCGATGTAAAGAAATTCTGTGAGCGACAGAATGTGCCATTCAATATTTTGTTGCTGCTGGACAACGCACCAGGACACTCGCCCCTACTGTTAGATCGTCACCCCAACGTAAAAGTGGTCTTCCTTCCTCCCAACACTACGTCTATATTACAGCCCATGGACCAAGAGTTAATCTGTAATGTAAAAGCTGCATTCTCAACAAAAAAATTCCAGCTCCTGAACGACTACACCAACACCAGGGAAGAGTTGCGTAACCTGAGTGACACCACCACCGATAGCAAGAGCGAAGAAGATGAGGATCAACAGTTGGAACAGCAAAAAATACTGTTCAAACAATTCTGGAGAGTATTTAACATCAAGAAAGCTGTGGACTTCTTGGTGGAGTCATGGGATCAGCTGTCTATTGCTGCAATTCGTCACACATGGAGACATGTGTTGCATGGAATACCAGGTGAGAGGAGTCAATCTGTGACTGGTGAGGTTCAGAATGTTGCAGTAGCAGTGGACCTTACCAGAGAAGCTGCGCAGACTGTTACAGTTCCAGGCTTCTCCGAGACCACCAACGACGACATCCTGGAGGTGATCAGAGATCCTGAAGTGACTGCCGACGAGATGTTGGAAGAAGATCACGTCAATGAAGAGGAGGAAGAAGGTGCGTCATTCTCCGAAGAACACAGTTTAACTCATAGTGATATTAAGGGTGCCATGGAGTGTGCAGAGAAAATGAAGTCCTTCCTTTCCCACGACAATGACGATGACCGCTATGAAGTCTTCCATACCCGGCTGGTGCAGGCTATGGAGCCGTACATCACGGTGTATCACAACATAAACACCAGCCGTCAAAAATGCATAACCGAGTTCTTCGCCCGCAACCCACCACAGCCAGCCCAAGCCAGTGATAGTGACAGTGAAGATGACTTTGAGGGATTTGTCAGGGTAGCCCTGACAACTGTAAGTGACAGTGATGGTGATTCACCTAGTAATGGTGATTCACCTGAGGGCCAGTAATCTGCCCTCTGCCTCGGAACCAGCCTCCATTCCCGTATGCCGACCCATCCCTTCTACTACCGTAAGTGTTCCACCTAAGTTTTAGTTTTTCTAACCTAACCTTTATTTTTCCTATGTTAACCTTTATTTTTCCTAACCTAACCTCTTCTATATTACTTGTTTTTTCATACCATCATAAAGTTAAGATAAAATTTTTACTACAACATAGTTATGTGTCGTCAAAAAGTGGAGTTTGGGGATCGGCCCGGACTCCATTTCAATTAATCCCATATGTTATGTTATTCACTTTACGCGTTTCTCACTTTACGCGGGACCCTCCGGGTTACATTAACCGCGTAAAGTGAGGGTTAACTGTATTTACATTTTTAGTAATAAATAATAACCCAGACTAAAGTTAGGATAATATAATTGACATTTCTAGATTCCTTGCAGGTCAGGGAATATTTTGAATGTAAACTTCATATATTTTGCACAAACGATAAAATATTTGGTTTGTGTAAACCAAATTATTACATTAGATCTAAAATTTGTATGTCTAATGCAAAATCCATGATGTTTATATTCAAAATGATCATCATATTGTAAGAATTCCAGCAATGTAAATTATATTCTGGCAGGGCAATTTGTATGAATTTTATGAGCTAAATAAAAAAAATAAATAAATAAATTATACTTCACCGCGTATATGAGTAGATGCACTGAGGAAAGTGAAAGTCCGGTTCTGGCAAGGTACCGTGTAAATGAGAAATCGCGGAAAGTGAAACCGTGTAAAGCGGGTAATACTGTAAACTAATGTACAACAATTTTTATCTCTTGAGCAAAATATATGACGTTTATATTCAAATTATTGGCTGTCTTGCAAGGATTCCTGCAATGCAAATTATAATCTCCTAACTTTAGTCTGAAATATTATATAAGATAAAAACTGTAAGCCTAAAAGCCTGGCTGGGGGGAGGGGGGAACTGACGGCTCCGCCACCCAGCGAGGGGTTGGGGGGGGGGGGGGGGTTGAGGTGATAAGTTTGAGGCGAAGGTCTGTGTGTTTATTTAGGAGGCCTGCTAAGCTTCTCTCATTTTAAAATGCCAGTGATATGACCTAGGAAAATATAATTAACAATAGCTGGGATTCTTGTAAAATACGGATTTATTTGAATATAAACATGTTGTAATTCACACTAGACATGACAATTTTAGTACCGTAATCATATTAGTACATGTGCACTCCAGCTTTGCACTAGTTTATTTTATGTTTCTTTTAGTATGGTGTGTGCATGTAAATGGATGAAAATAAATGAAGAAATTTATGTAAATCTACCCAAAAATACAGTTGAAAATCTTTTTATAAAATGTACTACAGTATTGTACACTAATGTACTACATTTTTTATATCTCGAGCAAAATATATGAAGCTTATATTCAAATTAATCTCTGTCTTGCAAGGATTTCAGCAATGCAAATTATATTATCCTAACTTTAGTCTGAGATATTATATAAAATAAACATAAAGACATCACCAATCTTTTATCTTGAACACGAGGGTGGTGGGAAGAGGGGGGGGGGAGGGGGGGGGGGTGACAGAATCTCTGGTGTTTGTTTGTTTATTTATTTGAGATAAGATTTGACAGTTGGCGCTGAAGACCTGCCTGCGTGTTTATTTATCATTACTTAAGAGTGACTAACCTCTTCTCATAATTTTCCACCCAAACGACCTGGGTGAAAATAACTTACATTGGAGGGATTCTTGTAAGATAGTAATTTATTTGAATATTTTTTTTCAATTTAAATTTTAATTGTTTATTCCTTGATAGAGGAAGCGGGATCCTAGTACTGTCACTTGGTACCCGTGTACCATAACACCAGAAGCAACTGGCCAGTGTCACAAGTATATACAGTACAGTACAGTACAGTCATCCCTTGGTTATCACGCCTAATTGGGACCCCGCCGATAACGAAAGTACAGAACCTATGGGATTTATTCTAATTGGTTCCAGGCACCCAAGACCCAACCCCAAGTTTCCCATTTTACGACCATTTAGACCCACTAAATATATATATAATGTTATGGTAAATATCATAAACACACATAGGCATGGTTAGGTTTATTACAAAGTGATGAAGAGGGTACGCTTAATACTGTAGTCCACAAAACATGTAGCTATGCTTTTTTTATTTGGTCCCCCGTCATATGAGTCCGTTTTCTCTCACATCAGGATGCCTGAGTCCTCCGTTTTCTCTCTTAATCTTAGAGTGCACCAGAAACTTTACTAATTTTAGTAATGCCACAGAATTTGAAATTTCAACTGGGGTTGCAATTGTTGAGGCAACTAGATATGTCTGATTACAGCAAATGTGTTATTGTCAATTTGTAGGTGAAAGATTTTATCCTCAATAGATGTAGGTTAACATTTCACCTGTAGGCAAATGCTTAAAAAAAAGCCTAAGGAAGGAAGCATATTTCTTTAACACATAATATCTGATCAGTATGGGGAGGATCATCATGTCTCCGTCAGGGGGTCGTGGAGTGGTGGTCCAGCAGGCGTCACTTTTTTGGGGGGATGGGGGGGGGGGGGTACGGACGTATATATGATCGGACGTTGTTCGGTCGGACGTTAACTGGCGCATGACTGTGTAAGAAAAAAGAGTTCCTCGGCAACCAACCTACAATAACTAAAATAATGCACTTCCATTTTGTGTTAGGTAGGTTTCGTTGGTTTATCCTATGAACAATAAATATATTTGCCTTGCAAACACCGGCACCAAATGATTGGCCGCTGTTGCTGCTGTTCTTGGAATTGTTTATTTAATTGAAGCGTTAATGTCCATGAAACGTCATTTGTCTCTCAGCATGGGTATAATAAACAAGCAATGGCGGCTTCCCTGATAGCTACCCCCCTGCATTGTGCAGAAGAACATTAGGGATAAAAAAAAGTATGAAAGTTGCAATTCCTCCACCAATTTCATTCTAGTCAAGAAGTAAAAAAAAAAATTTTCTGCAGAGGAAAATTGGAAAAGATTTGTTTTAGGTTGAACATGGAAATTACTAAAACTATAGGTTTTCCTTGTGCATTTATGTTGTTTTAAACAAATCTGACCTTTATTTTCGTGTAAATGATCCAATTTTTCTAGAAAAGCGACCTAACCTTACCCAACATCCTGTCATATTAAACAAAAAATACTTACAGTATTTTGATATCTGGCAGCTACCAATGAAAGCAACATTTTTCAAGTGTCATGGAGTAATTTTAAATTTTTGTGGACATCAGAGTACGCTCGGACCGAGTGGGTCGGTTGTAAACACAGTGCAAATGACAACACACGCCGGCAACGGCAGATACCTAATGTTTGAGGGTAAATATATTAAAAACTAAGCATTTGCATGAGAAACATAACAGTACTCTTAAATATTGATTCATAATTAAAAAATTAGGGTTGTTAAAACACAAGAAGATAGTAAATGGGTGAAAGACAAATATTAACCCGTGAGTTATCGAAAACTCCAAAATACTAAAAAAATTAAATTTGCGATGGAAATGCAACAAAATAAAGTTTTGGGGGCTCTTTACCTCTATATAAATGGAAATACCTGTATGAAGTTCCATGTTTGACCTAAAATGAATCTTAACCAGAAACTTTACCCAAAGTGGCTTGTTTCCATGAGTCTGACGTCTAAAGTATTACCATGTTTCATAAACTTGACAGACCCTGAATACATCACCACAGCAATTCCTGTAACAAGAGTTGTTACAATTGGAAAAAAAAAGTATTGTATTAAAAATATTATACAGCATAGTCTCGATTTACGCGGATTTCCTTTACACGGCACCTGGCCAGACGCGGCAATTATTAGTAACGCAGTACATTCCATCATTTACGCGGGAAGTGGTGCAGGCAGGGTGCGCGCTAGGTCACTCAGTCAACAAAACATTACCGAGTTCTTCACCCGCCACCCACCACTGCCAGCCCAAGTCAGTGATAGTGAGGATATGGACTTTGAGGGGTTTGACAAGGAGGCCCTGCTATCCTCTGTGGTGGATAGTGATACAAGTGATACAGGTGAGGGCCAATAATCTGCTCTCTGCCTCGGAACCAACCCCCCCATCCCCTGTGCCCTTCCATCTCTTCTACTAACGTAAGTGTTAAAAAACCTAATATTATTGATATTTCTCTTAAATATTAATTGTGTGTGCATACCATCATAAAATTAAGATGTTATTTTTACTACAACGTACGTAGTGTGTCGGAAAAAGGGTAGTCTGGGGGTCGGCCCAGTCTCTATTTCAATTAATCACATATGTTGTTATTTCGTTTACGCGATTCTCGTTCTACGCGGACCTCCATGGGTTTAACTGACCGCGTAAAACAAGACTATACTGTACATGTTCTCTGATAAGACAAAACTAATAGTACCTAGTATTCAAACTACTTCAGTAGAATTAAAAATAATTTTGTTAAAGAGAATAACATACTGTAATGGTACTCTTTTTCCAGAATCTTTTCCACAATCTACTTCTACTTTGCCGGATTTCTGAAAGTACCAGGTAACTCTCTTAACTTAAATTATAACATGCACACGGTTTTCAAGACTGTTCCTTTGGTCAGTAATTTTCAAGTTGTGTACTGACTTCACTAGAGGAAAGGTCACGGCAGGCTTAGCTCCCGGGGATTAATTGTCAGTAATGGCTAGTGCTACTGGTGAACAGGGCTGTGCCCTTCTGAGGGCCGAGTTAGAGAGGGCCAAGGAAGAAATCTTGAAATTAGAGGAAGTGATAGCGAGGATGGAGGAAGAAACTAGACAAGGAAAGCCTGTGTCTGATGAAAACTCAGGTGAATGGAAGGTTGTGAGGAGAGGGACGACCAATGAGGAGAGGGACGACCAACTCGGTTTTTTTTTTTTTTTTTTTTAAGGGAATTAGCCCACCCGGGTACAGGTCAAATGACCCACAACGGGGCCTGGGGGGCAAAAAAAAAAGAACAGAAAGAAATTGAAAAAAAAGAAGAAAAAGGTTATACTGTGTTAATCTACACCATGAAGATGCTGGAAAACCAGCCTTTTAAAGTGAGACAGATTGTCTAAGTATGGAAACACAGAAGAAGGCAGAGCATTCCACAGTTTGGCTGTGTGAGGAAAGAAGGAGGCACTATAACGGGTTATTCTCGTGTGACCGACATCCACAGAGAAACGGTGGGCACCGCGGGCAAGACTTGTGTTACAAGCCCACAGCCTTGCCGGCGGTACACAGGATGAAAAAACACACCAAGGTGGTGAAAAAACTCACTAAGGATACGACAACAACAGCTAAGTGTACCAACTCTTTCAGTCCTTTGAAAGACGAATTGGACGTTAGCATAGTCAGGGACAAGGCTGACAAGGAAAGTACGAAAACCTTAATTGTTGGTGACTCCCAGGTAAGGTACCTGGACAGAGCTTTTTGTGGTAAAAATAAAAATAGGATGAGGGTGTGCTTCCCAGGAGTTGGGGTGGGGGATATAGTTGACAGGATGGACAATAGGGGGCAGTGAAATTTTGCTCAAAGCTGCACTCTTCAGGCATTGTTCCTTATACATATCTAAGACTCCATGCCAAATTTGAAGCTGATATGTCGAGGTTTAGTCTGCCGCATTTTCTACTGAAATTTTTAAATTTACCTACAGTACTGTAGGGGGCAGGGAAAAAACACTATTATTTGAGTTGCAGGCTGCACTTTTCAGGAATCATTTGTATGGCTGTAGCAAACACCTGTGCAAAATTTCATGCCATTTCATGCATACTTACCCTGCCGCATCGCGAACGACTTTTTGTCAACTTTTAGTGTATACCAAAAATTAGGTGTCATTTAATGTTTTCCAGGATAATGATAAATTTTACATGGGTGACATCGATTTAATTCACATGTTATTTTACAGGTACACCGTATAGAAAATCATTACAAGTTCATATTGAAATTCTTTTTTGTGCGAAACCTTGGCATTATTTTCCTAGACAATAATATTTGCCTAATATATCCATCTCTCGATTCGTATCCCGTCACTTCAGTGCAAGCTTCAGTCATCACTTTTATGCCTCTCTCGATCGCCTGAGTGCTGTTTGGCCACTTGGGCACCACTAATGGTGTCTCAAGAATGTCATTAACCTGTAGATTTGACAGAGAAGCAATGTAAGGAGGCTCAGTCTTGAGTTCATTCCTCCAGTTAATCATGGAATGATAGTTTTTTGCTTGCCACTTTAGTTTCGGAGTCACCACCTTTCTTATGTTGACTACAGGAGACACATCCTCATTCCCATCTCCATCTTTACCCTCCTCATCAGTATAGTTTAACAAATTCTCATCAACAGCAGCATCAGAATCTTCCTCCTCCTCTTCAGATCTGCCAGTGCATTCTTCCTTTTGCTGATTCTCCTCTCTAATTTTTCTTATCATTGAGACAGCTTTTTCTCTAACAGTCATGTCCTCATCTGCACACATACCAAGAAGAAGTTGATCTGTGTGGGCGAAGTATGCATTTCTCTGGACAGCCTTCTTCACTATCGTCTCCTCCTCACTATTCAGGTGTTTCATATATAGCAGGGACTGGAATACGTTCCTTGAGCCGTGTGTTACGTAAGGGTGTATCTTGATGTAAAACCACATTGGAGCACTGAACTTTATTATTGTAATGACAATTCTTTTCAACTCATGGCTGGGTCTTGATGTTGCTACATACAGCCTGAGGATTCTACTCCATAAGGTGATCCACCTTGACACACAGGGAGGACCTGGCTCAATAGCAGCCAAGTCATCTTCAACAACACCTGTGATAACTCCTTTACAAATCCTATACAGGTATTTCTGATCCCAGGACAGATCTTTCTCCACTTCATCATTAAACACAGGGAAATCAGGGAAACTGACTGGCTGGAAGGCGACAACTGGAAGCTCAGACAAAGACTCCTTGATCTGCTTTCCAATGGGACCACGCCAATGCTCAGGACCACTTGGTTTACCATCATAGTGATAAAAAACTGCGCGGAAAGGCAGCTCATTTCCGTGAAGCTGACATATGAAATAATGGAGCGGGTGACCAAGTAACATTTCAAGATGATGAATGACTCCATTTTCTGATCCTACATTTACATTGGTTCCATCACAACCAACACACACAATGGGCTGCTGGGTTAGATTTTTCTCCACCAGAAACTCGTGAATAGTTTTGGCAATCTGCTTTCCGTGTCCAGTCTTGGGAGTCACATGTGTGAGATATTCATTGCCAGGCTCAACCATGATGACATAATGATCTTTCACCATCATCCTCGAACTCCATTTCTCGGTCTTCTCATTCTTTATCATCACAAAGGTGGCGGTCTTCTTACCATCAAAATAGAGTGACGTCAAATTATCTAAACTAGCCATCTCAATTTCTTGCCTCTTAAATCGGTATTTTTGTCTCGCATCCCGCAGCTTATGTGGTCCAATAACCTGACTCTTGTCATCCTTTGTGATAATGCCATAGTCAGTTAAGGTGGCAGTAGCAATGGCAGCTACTTACCCAGGTCTCCCATACATTACAGTACAGTAACACAACATTGAGAAATGAAATGAGAAAAGGCTGATAATCAATATAGACATAGCACCATACTCATCTGCAACAAGACAACTTAAATGAAATAAGAGATATGAAAAAAAAGTTGATAAACACTGAACAGAACATTGCACCGCCACAGCAGCTGTTTGGCTAGTACTGTAGGTAAATTTAAAAATTTCAGTAGAAAATGCGGCAGACTAAACCTTGACATATCAGCTTCAAATTTGGCATGGAGTCTTAGATATGTATAAGGAACAATGCCTGAAGAGTGCAGCTTTGAGCAAAATATCACTGCCCCCTACAGTACTAGCCAAACAGCCGCTGTGGCGGTGCAATGTTCTGTTCAGTGTTTATCAACTTTTTTTTCATATCTCTTATTTCATTTAAGTTGTCTTGTTGCAGATGAGTATGGTGCTATGTCTATATTGATTATCAGCCTTTTCTCATTTCATTTCTCATTTCATTTGACGTCACTCTATTTTGATGGTAAGAAGACCGCCACTCGTGTGATGATAAAGAATGAGAAGACCGAGAAATGGAGTTCGAGGATGATGGTGAAAGATCATTATGTCATCATGGTTGAGCCTGGCAATGAATATCTCACACATGTGACTCCCAAGACTGGACATGGAAAGCAGATTGCCAAAACTATTCACGAGTTTCTGGTGGAGAAAAATCTAACCCAGCAGCCCATTGTGTGCGTTGGTTGTGATGGAACCAATGTAAATGTAGGATCAGAAAATGGAGTCATTCATCATCTTGAAATGTTACTTGGTCACCCGCTCCATTATTTCATATGTCAGCTTCACGGAAATGAGCTGCCTTTCCGCTCAGTTTTTTATCACTATGATGGTAAACCAAGTGGTCCTGAGCATTGGCGTGGTCCCATTGGAAAGCAGATCAAGGAGTCTTTGTCTGAGCTTCCAGTTGTCGCCTTCCAGCCAGTCAGTTTCCCTGATTTCCCTGTGTTTAATGATGAAGTGGAGAAAGATCTGTCCTGGGATCAGAAATACCTGTATAGGATTTGTAAAGGAGTTATCACAGGTGTTGTTGAAGATGACTTGGCTGCTATTGAGTGAGGTCCTCCCTGTGTGTCAAGGTGGAACACCTTATGGAGTAGAATCCTCAGGCTGTATGTAGCAACATCAAGACCCAGCCATGAGTTGAAAAGAATTGTCATTACAATAATAAAGTTCAGTGCTCCAATGTGGTTTTACATCAAGATACACCCTTACGTAACACACGGCTCAAGGAACGTATTCCAGTCCCTGCTATATATGAAACACCTGAATAGTGAGGAGGAGACGATAGTGAAGAAGGCTGTCCAGAGAAGAGAAAGCATACTTTGCCCACACAGATGAACTTCTTCTTGGTATGTGTGCAGATGAGGACATGACTGCTAGAGAAAAAGCTGTCTCAATGATAAGAAAAATTAGAGAGGAGAATCAGCAAAAGGAAGAATGCACTGGCAGATCTGAAGAGGAGGAGGAAGATTCTGATGCTGCTGTTGACGAGAATTTGTTAAACTATACTGATGAGGAGGGTAAAGATGGAGATGGGAATGAGGATGTGCCTCCTGTAGTCAACATGAGAAAGGTGGTGACTCCGAAACTAAAGTGGCAAGCAAAAAACTATCATTCCATGATTAACTGGAGGAATGAACTCAAGACTGAGCCTCCTTACATTGCTTCTCTGTCAAATCTACAGGTTAATGACATTCTTGAGACACCATTAGTGGTGCCCAAGTGGCCAAACAGCACTCAGGCGGTCGAGAGAGGCATAAAAGTGATGACTGAAGCTTGCACTGAAGTGACGGGATACGAATCGAGAGATGGATATATTAGGCAAAGATTATTGTCTAGGAAAATGATGCCAAGGTTCCGCACAAAAAAGAATTTCAATATGAACTTGTAATGATTTTCTATACGGTGAACCTGTAAAATAACATGTGAATTAAATCGATGTCACCCATGTAAAATTTATCATTATCCTGGAAAACATTAAATGACACCTAATTTTTGGTATACAGTAAGTCCCCAAGTTACGTACATAATGGGGACCAAAAGGTTGTACTTAACTCGAAATGTACGTAACTCGAAAATCCCCCAACCCTATAATGTTATCTGGTGGTAATTAATACAACTTATCAAATGCAGCTTATTTCGCACCTTGAATCGGTTAAACCACCCATGGCTAGCATTGAATGTCACAGTATCATCAGGGTGATCTTTCTTTAGGTCGTTGAAAAGACTTAAGGCTTTCTCCTGAATCATACTGAGACACAGAGGCTTACGTTTTTGTGTGCAGTCCTCGATCCACATCGCAAGATATTTTTCCATTTCTTCCAGAACCTTCCCTCTTCTTTTAGTTATAATCGTAGACTGCATTGGCACTTCAGATTTCACATGTTCCTTGATCTTTTCTTTGCCCTTATCAATTGTATTAACAGTTGACCGACTCAGGTTAAATTTGCGGGCAACATTGGTCAACTTTTCACCACTTTCAAGCAGTTTTATTATGTCCATTTTTACCTCTAGTGAGATTGCTTGACGTTTCGTAGCACTCCCACTGGCTTCACCACTCTTACGCTTTACACCAGTCATTGCACACAGAGTAAAGTGTACAAAATAGGGCAGAAATTCACAGGAGAAGTACTGTATGCACAATGACCACACTTGTTGTTTTGGTGCGTCTAGCGTGTCGTCTGCATGGTCAGTGATAGTGGCGGTGCGGCTGGCTCGCCCGCCAAATTTAAAAATTGCTCGCCCTTTTAAGACAATATTTTTGCAATTAAAGACTTCAGAAACGATGTACGTATCGGCCGTTTGTACGTAAGTCGGATGTACGTAACTCGGGGACGAACTGTACACTAAAAGTTGACAAAAAGTCGTTCGCGATGCGGCAGGGTAAGTATGCATGAAATGGCATGAAATTTTGTACAGGTGTTTGTTACAGCCATACAAACGATGCCTGAAAAGTGCAGCCTGCAACTCAAATAAAAGTGTTTTTTCCCTGCCCCCTAATGGACAATATATTGTCTGGTAATGGGAATAAACCCATTATCTGCCTTAGTGCAGGAGACAATGATATTGGCCAGTGTAGGAGTGAGGAGCTTCTTGATAAGTTCAAGACAGCTATAGAACGTATTAGGTCAAAGGGAGGGATCACTATCATATGTGGTGTCCTGCCTAGAAGGAGAGCTAGCAATGAATGGTTGTCAAGGGCAGTTGGTGTCAACGTCTGTCTTGACAGATATTGCAAGGCAATATCAGTCCCATTCATTGACAACTGGGACAACTTCTACAGCAGAAGGGACCTTTATGTTAGGGATGGGGTGCACCTGTCTAGGGATGGGCTGGCTCTCTCGAGAGGGCAGTTCAAAAGGTGTCGAAGTCTTTACACTTCTAGGAGAACATATGAGCACGGGGGTTGGGTTGACTGCATTGGGAGCGGGTAAACAAATTGAAAGGTTACAGGGAAATAGTGCTAGGAATTATGACAAAACTAAATTAGGCAGAGAGTTAAAACCTAAATGCGACAAAGAGAGGACTCAGAACACGACTAACTTAAATGTCTACTATGCAAACTGTAGAAGTATGAGAAAAAAAATGGATGAAATCAGGGCGTTGGTATGTACCGAAAAAATCGATATACTGTACTGTAATAGCGTTTACCGAAACATGGATAAACCTAGACTCACGTGAGTTACCTGTCGAATACCAAATTGCAGGTTACAAATTATTCCATACCGATAGCAGGTTAGGAAAGGAGGCGGAGTAGCAATCTATGTCAGGGACAATCTGAAGTGTGAAATAAATAAGGAAATAAAACCAACAGAATACAGAAACAATTTGGATAGAATTAATCGTTGGTAGGGAAAAATAATCACAGGTGTAATATATAGACCTCGTAATCTTGATAGAGTTAATGAGAGACTTATTTGGGATGAAATGCACAGGGCTTCCATACATAGCAATGTGTGTATAGTAGGCGACTTCAACTTTAGCTAAATAGAATGGATTGACCTTACGGGTAACTCAGAATCAGAGGATTTTCTTGAAACAATCCAGGACTGTTTCCTAAGCCAACATATAACCGAACCCACCCGGGGTAATAATATACTCGATTTAGTTCTGTAAAACAGAGAAAACCTCATTAATAATGTCGAGGTAGGGAACGAACTTGCTAACAGCAATCACCAAGAAATTAGATTCCAATTAGAATTTCAGAGCAGACACAAGGAAATTCCCAGATTTCAGAAGAGCAAACTTTGATAGTTTGAAGAGGCAGCTGAGAGAAGGGTTATCACACTTGGGGGTGAATTACATGACCTCACATAAGGTGACCTCACACAATGTACCCAGAGAGGGCGACTTCACCTTCCCTGGAGACCTGATGGCTGAGGATGACCTGTTAACGAGATCTGAGGTTCCTGAGTTCCACAACAATTTAAATAATGAGTTACTTAATGCACAAAGGCAGAACATACTATACAGAAAACTCAGATCAAACAACAATGACCCTAAATGGGTAAGTAATTATTTAAAGAATATTATTGGACAAAGGAAGGCTATAGGTAGGAAAATAAATCGTGGTGAAGTTTACCTCCGAGCTTATTATAAGGTATTGGCCGGTAGGGTTAAGATCGAGATAAGAAAAGCAAAGAGGAATAATGAGCTGAAGATAGCAAGGGAGGCGAAGTCAAACTACAAGGGATTCTATCAAATGTATCAAACTAAAACACGAGAACAGATTGGACCAATACAGTCAGATACCGGCGAGCTAACTGATAACGACGGAGAAATGAGCAATAATCTGAATAAATATTTTTCAACAGTTTTCACCACCGAAAATTTAAACATGATACCCAAAGCACCGACTCTATACAGAGATAGTGAAGAAAACAAATTAAGCGAGATAGTAGTAACTAGTAACGATGTTAGTAAGCAAATAGACAAACTAAAGCCTAATAAGTCACTAGGTCCCGATGAAATACTTGCTAGAGTATTAAAGGAATGTGAGGAAGAGCTTAGCAAAGTTGTTTAACATGTCCTTAAAAACGGGTATAGTACGAGAATCCTGGAGGATAGCGAATATAATACCAATTTTCAAGAAGGGAGATAGATCACTATCCTCTAACTACCGCCCAATCAGTCTAACATCAATTGTAGGCAAATTACTGGAAGCAATCATTTCAACTCTATTTGAAATCACCTGGAGAAGCACAAGTTGATCAATGATTCCCAACATGACTTCACCAGCAGGCATTCATGTCTAACTAATCTATTAACATTCTTTTCATCTGTTTTCGAATCAGTGGACAAGGGGCACAATTATGATGTGGTATACCTCGACCTTAGCAAAGCCTTCGACAGAGTCCCCCACGAAAGACTAATAAGAAAAGTGGAAGCTCATGGCATTAAAGGAGATATTCTAAAATGGATTAGGGCGTGGTTACAGGACAGGAAACAGCGAGTGAGCATTAACGACACAAGTGGAGTTCCCCCAAGGCTCAGTACTCGGACCATTATTATTTATTATATACATAAACGACATAGATATCGGCGTAGACAGCAACATAAGTAAATTTGCTGATGACACTAAAATAAGGCGTGTAATTAAATCTGACAAGGACTCCACAAAACTACAGGAAGATCTAAAAAAAAATTTTGAATGGTCTGCAAAATGGCAGATGAAATTCAATGTAGAAAAATATAAAGTACTCAGTATTGGAGATGTAAACAGGGAAACCAGATACCAGATGAACAACAATGTTATTGAGAAATCCGACTGCAAGAAAGATTTAGGAGTAATGATAAGTAGGAATCTTAAGCCAAGTAAATAATGTGTTTTTGCTCGTAACAAGGCTAATAAAGTACTTGGGTTCATACAAAGGAGTGTTAGTTACAAGACTAGCGAGGTCATCCTAAAACTGTATCTTGCTCTTGTGAGACCACACCTGGATTACGCAGTTCAGTTCTGGTCACCGTATTACAGAATGGATATAGAATCCTTGGAAAGAATTCAGAGGAGAATGACAAGACTAATCCTTGGCATTAGGAATCTTGAGTATAGAGACAGGTTAAAGCATCTAAATTTGCACTCCCTCGAGAGACGTAGAGTGAGGGGCGACCTGATAGAGGTGTATAAATGGAAGTCAGGGCTGAACAAAGGGGACATTTCCAAGGTACTTAAACTATCCAACCAGGAGCGAACTCGTAACACTGGTTTTAAATTAGACAAATTTAGATTGAGGCGCGAAATAAGTAAACACTGGTTTGGAAATAGAGTAGTGGATGAGTGGAACAAGTTACCACATATCATCATTAACACAAATATGCTGGATTGCTTCAAACATAGGTTGGATGGATATATGAGCAATAGGGGTTGGGTGTAAATGGGACTGCCCAGTATGGGCCAATAGGCCCGCTGCATTTTCCTCCATTCTTATGTTCTTATGTTGATAAATTGGCATGAGCACCATCAAATCGACGAAATTAACTCTTAGTTCAGGTTACAGTTTGCACTTGAATCATAAACTGTCATCAATGCACTACACGGAACACAAAATCACACAAGTAACAAAAATCACTCGTCACCAATTTAGTTTATCTATATTATGTGCCATGTTGTTATTTCCAGATGGGTGTCCTGTGTTAGCCTGAATTAAGCCAACTGTATACTTCTACTGACCTGCTGAAGACGAGCCACAGGCCAAGAAGGCACAGTATCAACCTTGACACTTGTAGTGACACCTTACATAGCCTGCCCAGCCTTGACTCATATGGCCAGGGTCGAACTTTAACCTTTCCCTTTCTCTCAACCCATTGATAATTACCTCACGAACCACCCCGACTCACCTGTCATATCTCCTTGCCAACCTTTACTAAAGCATAACATCCTGCTAGGAGCCGTATTATACTTACATTAAGTGGATTATATATTCACATAGATAATCGGTAAACCTACGGAGAGGTTCTTGTAAGATGAACTAAACACTTTAAACGTCTATTGAAATAAACAGATTCCAAACCTATGTCATCGCGATAATAACAAGTAAGTAGAAACATATTCGTTAAAATTTGCCAGAAATTTACTTAAAAAAGTATATCGTAATATTATCTCAATTATTTACATAATATATCAACAGCTGGAAACTAAACGTAAGGAAATGGATGGGGATACGGGGAGCAGAACCTATTCAGTGTACACCGAGAGCGGCTTGGAACCGATTGGTACCTAAAAGAAATGGTCTATACTGCAGACAGTCACCGGCGGAGGGGGGCCAGCGCTCACACCAACACACTTCAACCTCACTTTTGACAGCGAATGTTGCCGACCAAACCGATGTGACTTACTTTTGCTGCAAGGGGAAGCACAGTCCGAAGCTTGTTTAGAATAATTTAACCTATTAATGTGGCAGGAATGCAGCTACTTGTATATTTGAAAGAGTGCGACATTTCATTGAAGTTAATAGTTTAGCTCGCGTGTTTTTAAAGACAACGAGAGGCTCACATCACCGTAAGGACTGGTATCAAATTTTTGTGTTTCTGCTGTACGCTTGTTTGCCTTACACTTTTACTTAATTTTACTTTTATCCTCTTCACCACTGATCGGCTCGTTAGCCGTAATTATTGACTACTGACCCGTCGGCGTTTTAACATAGTGGACGATTATAAAAACACATCGCAATTTCAGTGTGTTCTATAGAGGACGCTGTCGTAGTTTGCATTTTTTTTTATAACCCAACCCAACCTAATCTAACTTTAACCTAACCTAACCTTAACATAAAACCTTTTTATAAAGGACACTCATAGTTTGTGCAAATGTTTTCTTAACCCAACCCAACCCTACCTAACCTAACATCTGTGCTAAAATGTGTTCCTGGTGGATAGGTCATATCGGTTGGTCGTTTGGAGACACGGGTTACCACAAGGAGTACAGGAACACATTTCCGAAACTGTGTCAGAGGCCCCCATAGTGTATGGCAGTCAAATGTTGGTAAACAAGGTCAAAATAGATTTCTTTCATTGTTGCAAGTAAGATACAAGCTACCGCACTGTTTATTAATTTTACTGTGAATGGCTTGTACAGTATGTGGTTTCTCCAGTTTAGGTTATTATCAACAACTCAAAGTTACTAAACTCACCATATGCTTACGGTAACTTCCCTCACTATAGACGCTGTCGATGAAACATAAAATAAAATAAAATGCAAATACTGAGAAAGGGAAACACAGAGAATAAAGACTAGCTAAGTGCATGTTCACCCCTAAGGACGCTTTAACCAACGTTCTTTATAAATAAAACATTGTTTTGCATCAGCAATTTATTGACAGCAATAATATATAACAGTATTATATAATAATAACAAGCTAAAACAGTTCTTCGATTCAACTTACACACGTAGCAAACGATGAGAATTGTAACCATGTGTGTGTGTGCTTATTTCTGAGTGTCTTCCTAACTACACTATGTGAACTGTATGTTTTCTGTATATGTGTGCATATTCGTATATACTTACAGGTATATTAAACGTTTGCCATTTGATTACACAATCTTAGGATACAAATAAGTTTGGTATAAACTGGTCCAAGCATTAAAAGAAAATGGGCGCCAAAATTCGTAATTAACACAGCCAACGAAGACCTACCTATAAAAACAATGTAGTAAAATCTTGACCTGAAATATACATGATAACGTTGCTCAATAATGCAAAGTAAAAACACAAACATAATTTCAAAAACAATTCAAGGACAAAAATCTTACCAAAACAAGGACAATAATATCACAAAATGCCCAGAATGATCAGAATCCATTTCATTTGTATACTCAGAGGCGAGGGGGGGTTCGTTGTAAGCAACCCCCCCCCCCCAGATTTTTTGTTTAAATCTGACCAATATCAATTCACTTTCAATTTCAATTGTTTATTCCTTGATAGAGGAAGCGGGTTCCTAATGCTGTCACTAGGTACCCCTGTGCAATGACACCAGAAGCATCTGGCAAGTATGACAAGTATATACTGTATAAATATTATAAAGGGGCTTACTAAAGCCTAAGGAAGGAAGGATATTCCTTTAACACATAATCAATGTTATTTACAAAATATCTGGCCAGTATGGGGAGGATCATCGTGTCTCCGTCAGGGGGTCGTGGAGTGGTGGTCCAGCAGGCGTCACGGAAGCGTTGTGTGTGGGGACATCTTAGAAGGTAGTGGATAAGGGTGCTGCTGTCGGGTCTTCTGCATAATGCACAAGAGCGTTGCTCAGGGGATGCGGGGATACCAATCTCCAAAGCAAAGTCATACCCAATGATGATACGGGCAGCAATCACGTCCCCTTTCAGCGACCCTTTCCCATAGACGTACGAGAGGTCAGGAAGTTTGACCAATATCATGGGCATTTTGAAGCCAAGCGCACTTGATATTAAGAGATATTCTGATGTCAATAGTAAATACTTTTAACTATACAAAAATGCCTGAAAACAATACTGCATAAAATAAAAAGTATTGGGATTTTCTGGTGAAAAGGCTCTTGTTAAAGATTATAAAATAGTACTGCCAAGTTTTAACATTCTCTTTTAACATGCAACTAGATAACTGATATACAATAATCTTAACTATGAAGGTAATATCTACTGTATTACACCAAGCCTTTTCAAATATCTTTAACTGAAATGAAGGATCATATGACAGAAAATGTATAAGTTGTATAACACACACACACACACACACACACACACATATATATATATATATATATATATATATATATATATATATATATATATATATATATATATATATATATTACGTGAAGATAGAGCAAGTACATGTAATTCTGTATAGCTGAGATACTTGCCTACTTTGCACCGGAAAAGACGTGTGGTGGATAGAATTGGCATCATATTTGAAAACCATCGAAAATTTGGCCGGACGGATATAGCCTATATTAGACAGTTGTTGGGTGGATGGTAGGTAGCTGGGAGGTTGGTAGCTGGGGTGGTAGGTAATTAGGGATAGTTGGTAGCTGGGATGGTAGGTAGCTGGGATAGTTGATAGCTTGGATAGTTGGTAGTTGGGGTGGTTGTAGCTGGGATAGTTGGTAGCTGGGATGGCTGCTAGCTGCGGTGGTTGGTAGCTGCGGTGGTTGGTAGCTGGGGTGGTAGGTAGGTGGTTGGTAGCTGGGATAGTTGGTAGCTGGGATGGTTGGTTGCTGGGATGGATGGTAGCTGGGGTAGTTGGTAGCTGAGATGGTTGGTAGCTGGGATGGTTGGTACTTAGGGTGGTTGGTAGCTGGGAAGGTCAAGTATAGAAGGAAGAATAATGTTAGACTGGACGACTTATACCTTCAGGAGCGACACCCACACAGGCTAACCGAAGTTTCGTCTTCTTGAGCTCCCTGTGGAAAGAAGAGTCATGAATCCATCCAAAATGGTCTTCTGTGAGTGTTTTATGGTATGTTCTCATTATGTATCATTTCACTAGTAGACTGATATATGTTGGATATTTATTATTTAACAATTATAATTCTTATATTATCTACACAGTTAGATGTAATAAAAAGAGAGGACTTACTCGCGATAGGATATCTGCTGTAGCCAGTACTGCCGAAGCTGTGAGTGCCGTAATTCGTCCTCCCAAGGCGTCTTTGTCCTGGGAAGTCTCTTGGTGTTTTGATGACATTTGGTGCCCCCAACGCCACCCACACCAACGTCACCAATACCAACAACACCTACCAGTATGAGAGAGTGTGTGTAAAGGCGGGAATCTGGTCGCCCATAGTATCCCTGGCTACATCAGTCACACAGAAAACGAGAGTATTGGTTTTCTGTCAGCACTACCTAGCCTTCCTAGTAAAGACTTATCTCTTGGTGTTTGTAAATCATTGTTAACTTGGTGTATTTGATCAGGATAAATAGGTGTAGATACACTGCAAGTCATATCATAGGGTAACATAGCAGCGTGAATATGACCAAGGTAATTATAGAATAAGTTTAGTAGATGTTATATATTCTGTAAGTGGGTGGAGCTTTGTTGACGTCGCTTTGTGGATTCCCTCACCCACCTCTCACCCCTCATAAGCAGAACAATTTTATGGTTCCACATACTGTACTTGACTTCATCTCAGTATCTCACAAAGAAAATAATATTAGTAGAATTTTTTTTTTTTTTTTTTATTGGGCTCTCCCCTACACCCTTGTGTAAGGTGAAGCGCAGAAGCGTTTACAGTGCCCAACAGGGAAGCATGCTAAGTTCATGCTTGCCTGTATGTCTCATGAGTTAAGTTAAGGGCGTAGAAGCCTGAAGAGTCAAGGGCATAGAAGCCTGAAGAGTCAATGGTTTTATGTCATCAAGTTACTGGAAGCTCCAACAACTTTTCCCTGAATACGAATTCGCAACTTTCGATTTACACCAGGTACCTACTTTACTGCTAGGTGAACAGGGATTAATGGGGGCTAGGAAGTATGTCCAAACAACTTCCACCAGCCCGGGAATCGAACCCGTGACATCTCGCTTGCGAAGGTAAGAGCGGTACCACTCTACCACCAGCACCCCCATGTTATGTTAGTAGAATGTCTAATACTGCTTATAACTTCAGCTAAGGACACTATTGGGTTGATACAGTCAAGTATTTCTCCTTAGTCTGTACTCACCCCTGAAGATGTGAATTACACTAAAGCGCTTGGGAACTTCGTGTTTTCTTGTGGTTATCAGCATATATATATATATATATATATATATATATATATATATATATATATATATATATATATATATATATAAACAACACACAAACACAGACATACTTCTTTGTTTTATATATATATATATATATATATATATATATATATATATATATATATATATATATATATATATATATAAAACAAAGAAGTATGTCTGTGTTTGTGTGTTGTTATATATGTGTATGTATATATACTGCCTTTATTGATTATATATACATTATTTGTTACGTTACTTCTTACCAAAGTCAGAAAGTGTTTAGGCTTGTGTAATCACGAAATGTGTTACGTTGTTACAACAATGGAGAATAAACGCTCCAGGTAGACGTAGCATGTGGTTTTTCATTCTCCCACTAAATACTGAAAGATACTACATGTGTGTGTGTGTGTCCGCACGAGAATCTCGGAAACTACTTTACCGATCTGTAGTGATGATGGATGGAGTTATATGTAGTGGTGGTGGTGACGGTGGTTGTGACAATGGTAGTGGTGGTGAATATGATGTATTTCTTTATGTATGAACCTCTGTCCTGCGTGGCAGTGAAAAGTGATACCACCCTCAGTGTCAAGACCTGACCGAATTACTCAGAATAGGCAAACTGTACTCCAAGCTTTGTCAATAAAAAAAAATAGCTATGTATTTAAATAAGGAGTGCAGCTTAAGATAGGTTAACTATAACTATATGCAAAGATAAAGAGATGGAGAGAGCGGGAGAAGGATTAGAGGAGAATGAGAAAGGGAAGGGAGAAGGAGAGGGAAAAGGAAAAGGAGATGGGGAGAAGGGAAAGGAGGAGAAAACGGGGAGAGGGAGAAGGAGAATGAGAAAGAGAGAGAGAGAGGAGAGAGTGCATTGAAAACTCGTTGCTAGCAAGGAGTTTGAATGGATGGAGGTGGCGTTCGCTATGTTATGTAACAGAGGGCGTGAGAGGAGCGTGAAGCCAGGCCGCCACCTTGGCGAGGGCAACAAGGCCACAACTGCCGCAGCTATTTAAGAACAAACGTTGGTTACAGATAACTCTGCAGGATTAATACTATTTTTTTATTTATTATGCACAGTATAGAGGGATCAACCAAGGAGGATGAAGTCACTGAGAGAAAAGCGCCGCCATATTGGTAAAGGCATCAATCACACTAAGTGACTTCACTTGAGGCAGCGGGTGCAGCCTCCATCCATTCAACCTCCTTGGTTGCTAGAGGCTGACAGAATTTCGAATTCATTATAGAACACTACCAGGGCGCAGAGATCTATTTGTTTTTTACATTATTTACTGAATCTTTATTGCAAAATATATCGAGAAGTTATGAAGAATGCATACACTCATATTTATTTGTTGTTAATATATTTTTTATAAAGGACTGCGCTGTTCAGTGCCCACCGGATGTGGGCGCTTCTATAATTATAGATGTACAGTGCCGTACCGTACTGCCACCCTGATGACAGGTTTTAATGTTAATCTTAATGGGTGACGGACGCGATGACAGGTTTCATAACGGTATCTACGTGTTAAAAAAAATATAGTAACTTGAACTGTGTTTTCTGTCCCTGTTTCTCAATCAATGACATAAATCACTTGACTTACCACCTTTATATTCATCCTAAATCTTCTTAACAGCAACAGCTCGAGGTTCTTCTTATCTGTTGAGAGACGAAGAGAATAAATAAAACGACAGATACATTCCCTCCCAGCCATGGCCTATAGTGATTTTAAGTTTTTGTCAACACACACACAACCATTTTTCTTACCTAGACTAATCCATGGTATGGAATATAACTAAGGCATAATAATAAATTGAGAGAAAGAAAAGATATCAAATCTAGAAAATACAGTAATATATGTGACAGAAGAAATAAAGTATAGAAAAGAATATTAACTTAGAAAATATAAACAAAGAAATATAAGATAGTTTCTTATAGAAAGAAAGACTAAGAAAATAAGATTAATAGAAAATGTAGATATGGAGAAAGTATATAAGTATTGAAGAATAAAGAGAATAAATACGAAATAAAAAAAGAGCCCCCTTAGGCTGCATTTACACCAAGCCAGTCAAGTCAAGTCAATCAAGTCATTTGACTTGACTTGACTCATTGCCGTTCACACGGACTGAGTCAACCCGAGTCAATCAGGACTCAGTACCCAGACTGATTTCGAGGAGGATGGACGCATATTCTCTCGCTGAATTAGCTGTTTTGTTGTGGATTCGGCGTCGTAAACGCAAGAGGAGGACCCGAATCTGGATGCATGAACTCAACACCAAAAGACCCAATTTTGGAAGCTTCAGTCATTTATTCCCAGACTTGGTGAACCATCAAGACAAATTCTAAAATTTCTTTAGGATGGCAGTTGAAAACTTCAAAAAGGTGGTGGACTTGACTGGGTCTTCCATAAGGAAAATGACGACTAACTACACGTTTGTTCTCGCATCTTTTTCAGCTCTTCTAGGAAACACATATCCATGTCATCTGCATTGTCGCTGCAACGTTTTTTGGTGACTTTAGGTTTCTTTGACACGGGAAGAGTCGGCATGACAGCTATAACATCACGATCCCGGTGGCTACGATCAGTGGGATCATATATAGCAGGACGCTCTCGAACTAACTGTATCAGGACGTCAACCTGCATGATGTACACACCACTGCGGACTCGGCGTGACTGATGAAGAAAATGGGTCCAACCCCATCTGTGACTTGACGTGACACGATGCGACGTGACTTGACTTGACACATCTGGTGGGAATGGTTTCTGAGAATATACATTGGAGTAAATGTGCATTAGAGTGGCGATTCACGATGAGTCATGACTAGACGTGACTTGACTTGACTTCACTGGCTTGGTGTAAATGCAGCCTTACATGTGCAAGTGAGAAACATTATTAGTTTTGACAATTAGTTCCTTTTTCATGTTCACTCACTTATAAAATAATATGTTTCGTTTTTTAAAGTTTCTTTTAGAATTAGACTATAATACACGATAATATTTGCCCGATTGCCAGTAAGTACTGTCTCGCTTATATGCCTGCCCATCATTTAATTTTAACAAACAAATCAAGGCAGTTAAACTTTGAAAACTAATAGTTTTCTCCAGGCAGATTAGTCAAAGAAAAAATGCTTTTCCTTTTGTGCAAGCGAGGATGCAGAATTTGCTTTGTTTTCTGATAGATTCCTTTAATTATGAAAGACTATACTCGTATCTGTGGAATGTTAACATGTTGTACCCCTATGAATTTGACTTTGCCGATAACCCTACTGATCAGAATGTTTCATAATAATATTGCATAATCTTCTTTTACAATGAATAGATGATTAATATAATTTGTCATTTAATGTAAACCAAAATTAGTTTCAATGATCCACCTGAGTAGTTGGATTTAAATAATGAAAATCAGTGACGAGTATGGCATCTAGCAGAGGAAACTGTCTGTAAATGAGAATATATTTTTTTTCCATTGGGCAGATTTCAGCTGTATTTTATCAAAACAAAGCTTAACAAACATATAGGTAATATTCATTCTCCGCGTTAATTTATTATTAGTACCAATAGCAGTTGTTGTTATAGTGGTAGTGTAGGAGTTAATAGCAAAGAGGACATTACTACTAATATACCTGTTGATAGTTTGCACGTAATGTACACTGTACACACACACACACACACTACTATTACTACTACAGTACTTTGCTGTCACCCAGAATCGAGTATGACGATCATCCAGCTATGAGACAATGATATGAATTATCAAGGATGGCACCTTCGTTGGTGAGTTTTAAGGTGACGAAAGAGGCCAATACGGCGACCGGCAGACCGGCAGGGTCGTTCACAGATGTTGCAGTCGTGCTAACTCGAAAGTATGACACCTTCTTGTGTGGAGCTCCTCGAAGCGTTACAGTGTGAATAATCGTCTCCCAGGCGAGACGATCGACTTGGCACTTTTTCAGGTTTGTCTTAAGGCTGTCCTTATACCTTTTCAGTTGCCCGCCAGCGTTACGCTTACTATTCGTTAGGTGACTGTAAAGTAGCTACTTTGGCAGTCTACTGTCGTCCATGCGGGTAACATGGCCAGTCCAACGTAGTTGTTCATGGATAATGGTAGCCTCGATGCTCCTACAGTTGGTGTCAGCGAGAATACTGGCATTTGTTCTCTTGTCTTCCCAGCGAACTCGGAGGATGGAACGTGGACTACGGTGGCAAAAGTTTTCAAGTAACTTTGTATAGAATTTTAGCTCCCTACAGGTGAAATCACAGGTACGGAGTCTGCCAAAGGCTTGAGATACACATGTGATCCGATGTTGAATCTCTTCATCGATGTTTGCGGTGGTGGACAGGTGGGAACCGAGATACTGAAAGTGGGTAACATTAGGGAGGGTAGTACCATTAAGATGGATGGATGGTGGAGGTGTGGCTGAACCAGGGGCAGGCTGAAAGAGAATCTGAGTCTTTTGTACATTCACCTCAAGGCCGAAGTGTGCATAGGCATCTGTGTACGTATTCAGGATCTCATGTAGGTCGCGTTCAGTGTGAGCGACAAGGGTGAGGCCGTCTGCATACTGAAGTTCAGTAATGGAAGCTGCCGACACTTTTGTTCCTGCCTGGAGTCGTCTTATGTCGAAAAGATCCTTCATCCGGCACTCGATGTCCACCCCGTCGGCAAAATTGGCACTGGCACGGGTAAGGAAGGCAGCCAAGAAAATGGAAAAGAGAATTGGTGCCAGTACACACCCTTGATTTACCTCTGTTTGGATGGGGAAGAACTCAGACTGGGTACCATTGTGCAGGACACTGCCGTACATGCCATTGTGGAGTTTCCTCACAATAGAGATGAATTCTGGTGGACAGCCAAAACGGCTGAGGATCCTCCAGAGGGCTTCCCTGTTGACCAAGTCGAAGACCTTGGTTAGGTCGATGTAGGCCATGTACAGGGCACGACGCTGTTCTCTGCACTTTACCTGTAATTGGCGGGCAGCAAAGATCATATCAGTGGTGCCACTTGATGGCCTAAAGCCACATTGAGATTCTGGAGGAAGTTTTCCGCCTCAGGGAGAAGTCTATTTAGGAGGACTCGGGCGGTTATCTTGCCAGCTACGGACAGCAGAGAGATCCCGCGGTAGTTGCCACAGTCTGACCAGTCTCCTTTGTTCTTATAAATATTGACAATGGAGGCGTCTTGAAGAGCTTGGGGATTTCCTCCTTTTCCCATATATACTCCAGGAAAGAGTGGAGACGGGTAGTAGGTGGAGGTCCTCCTACTTCTTACACCTTAGCTGGGATTCCATCAGGCCCTGAGGCTTTGTTATTTTTCATCTGTTTGATAGCAGTAGCTACCTCATTCAGCATGGAGGACAACTGAGGGGAGGGTTCAGCTCTGGATACTGAGGGACCTGCTGGGTAGTCGGGACATCCACTTCAATGTTTCGGTTGAGCAGCGAATGGTAGTGCTCTTTCCAGCACAGGCAGATGCCTTCTTCGTCTTTAATTAGGGAGTTACCATCGGATGAGCAGAAGGGGGCTGTGCCATGATTGATTGGCCCATAAAATGTTTTAGAAGAATTGAAATATTCGCACATCTTGTGTTGATCTGCAAGTTTTTGTGTTTCACGTGCTTTATTTTTAAACCAGTCGTCCTTTAGTTTGCGAAGTTCGAGCTGGGCCGCTGCTTTCTTCTTGCAGAAGGTATCAGCTTTGGTCCGAGACTGAAGGTTGTTCTGCCAGTGAGTTAAAGCAGCACGTTTATCATCGACGAGTACATTGATTTCCGGGTCATTTTCATCAAACCACTTCTGGTGTCTTCTTTCGATCTGGCCGAGAGTCTCTCTGTAGGTTTTGTTGTGACAGTGTCAAGAATATCCCATTCTGCACTGGGATTTGGGTTGTTTGTTGTTGGTTGTTTATCAGCCCATGTTCGAGCTGCTCTCTAAAAGCATGTGCTAGCGCTGGATCCTCCAGACGCTTAGTGTTGATACCTCTTTTGGAGGCTTCTTACCTTCGCCGTTTTGGGGTGACGTGAAGTGAGAGCTTGGCTCTGACAAGCCGATGATCAATGTCGCAGTGGTCTGAGCCAAGTATTGCACGGCTGATGAGATGCCAGTGTTTGGATCGTGGGTGTTGCCACGAACCCTTGAACATGTTGGCCTGCCTAAACAAGGTATTGGTGAAAGTGAGGTTGCGTGCAGCACACTTTCTGAGTTGGAGTAGGCCGTTGGGATTACACTTGCCAAGTCCATTTCTCCCTGTGGTTCCCTGCCAAATGTCAGCATCTCTGCCAACTCTGGCATTGAAGTCACACTCTGTCAAGGTCGGCATAAAAGGCATTCTTGATGTCATCCTCTGCATCCAGTGTTGGGGCAAATGCACTGATGAAAAAGGCATGAGGTGAGTGATTCAGTGGGACTCTGAGCGTCATGAGGCACTCGTTGATCCCAACAGGCATTTCAGTTAACCTATGTAGGATGCATTGGCGGATGGCAAAGCCAACTCCATAAATGTGGTTTCTCTCTGCAGCAGGCTTACCCTTCCAGAAGATATACGGCCATATTATTAAACAACATCTTCCCTTGGAAAATATCTTCATGTCGAAAGCCGTATTTTTAAATGCGATGAACCTTTTAGTTCAGCGCACGAAAGAGCGTGGTGGCATGAAAACGAACTAATTGTACCTAACTTTGAAGAGGTACAGTAGCTCTGAGCTGCTTTTCTTTATCCTCCTCATAATTATTTTGTTAGTTTTATTGAATATTTATTGTCAATACGATTAACGTACAAAGAAACACGTATTGGTAATTTTACAAATGTATTTTTTTTTACATTATTGGTTTTACGGCCCATATTATGACAGTGCAAAAGCTGTGTTCCCTGTCATATTGCGACTTTCGTAAAAGATGTGCCGCCTGTCAATTGTTATTGCCAAAGGCAAATTGCTAGAGTCATCCCAACTTACTAACGCTAGTACTAATCTGGCAAGCACATTTACGGTAATTTATTAAACTTTTTAGCAGTTTTATAAGTGAGTTTTTATCTTGAAAATATAAACTGGCGCCGTTCTTGCCTATAACTATTAATATGGATAGAGGCAAATTTCAATGGGAGAAAATCATCTCAAAACCTTATGTTGCATATATTAATAAATTAAGTCCATTTAAGTTACTTAATGCAACTTTTTAGCAGTTTTATAAGTGAGTTTCTGTCTGGAAAATATAAACAGGGGAGGTTTATGCCTAAAAATATCAAAATGGGTAGAGGCAAATTTCACTGGGAGGGCATTATCACAAGGATGGTAATATTACATACAAAAACACCTTTGACACACTGGATCATGATATAATATGTGAAATACTGCAGGCTCTAATTTTTCCTCACCAATTACATTACTTCGTTTTGGTAAACTTCCATTTGGCTGAATTAGGAGCATAATAAAACAGGTTCACTGGGAGCTGGAGTTTGATTATTTAATGACAATGAGCCTGAAGCATACAGTATATGATACAATATTATGGCTAATATAGAGGACTGCACAGCAGCTTCCCCCGTCTCAGTAATAGTAAGTTCGCCCACGGCAAGTGATAATTTATGCTAGGTTAGGTTAACTTAACTTTACTTTAACTTATAAATACTCTAACACCTTTTCCAACATTTGCCGTAAATACGACCGTCTCACTATAAAACATATTGAAATTGCAGCGTTTATAAATTTGTTTTCTTTGAAAACAAAATTTTTTAACCTAAGACAATATAATAAAGGCATATGAGCCCTTAAAGGCCATTTCCTATTATTTTATGCATTACTGTACATTATTATTATTTTTTAATTACATTGGAAACATGTGAAAATTTATATTTCCCCGGTGTTTTTAACTAACAGGTTGAATTGGAAAAAGGAAATTTTTAGAGGTGCCATGTGAAGAAAGAAGACAGAAGGAGTGCTGTGCTGACATTAGAGGAAAGTCGACGATGAAGAGGTGGATTAGAAGAAGGACCAACCCACCACAGCTGCTGTACTGCCGGCATCCCCTATTTTTTAGATACCAGCTGGATGGAAGACGTGAGCTGTGCTGGACCCCACTAATGTACTGATGTGGTTGATGTTGTTGATGAACAATAAAAAGACATATAAAGGAAAAGAGACGTGACCGATCGCCCAAGCGGCTAACAAGCCGATCAGTGGCGAAGAGGATAAAAAAAAAAAAAAAAAAAATAATACCCTATCATGTGAAGCAGGAACATTGTTTGTGTATTTTGAAGTATTTTCTCTGATTTTTGTTGATGTTTACTACAAAGAATGTTTTTTTTTGTCACTTTGTCTGTGAGATCATTTGATCAATGTTTTGCACTATGAAACACAATGTTGTAGCATATTACTGACTGAGATGAATTATTATTTTGACATGGGCTGATAAGGAGATGTAACACCTGTTGTTTTGATTTACAATTTGTCTCGGATACAATGCTAGATATAAAGGATTTTTTCATTCTATGTTCACTTGCAAACCCGTCCTTAGGGGGGGGGGGGGGGGGGGGGGAGAACAGGGGCGACCGCCGGAGCCCCGCGCGTGTGGGGGCCCCGCGGGGCCCAGCACTAGACCCAGTGACCTCGGACACATTACCTGTTGACTGGTTAATCTGACCTGACGGCTTTCGCCACCATCACAACCGTGACCTTACCATCCATAGCGACCATCCCATGGGGGTTGGTTGGGGTGGGTTCCTCTGATCGCATAACCTGACTCCATAATCCATTGCACTCCACTCCACACAGCCAGTCCACCAGGGTCAGTAACCAGTGAGATCAGGTTGTGTCTTGTCCAGTGAGCTGTGACTCCTGCCTCTTGAGTTTTGTGGATATACTTTTTTTGTGTAAGAAACATGGCAAGCAGAGACAGAGACAGATACAGAAAATACATCTCGGGGGCAGTGAATAGGCAAAAGAAAAGGAAACGAAAAGAAATTGAAAATGTATTGAAAGGTTCCCTTGACAAATTTGTGTTACAAAAAATTCCAGAAACTACTGCAAGTGACTGTGCTAGTGTGAATTGTATAAAAGGAAAGGAAGAGGACAGTGGTGAAAAACAGATGAAAGCTTTAAAAATGGACAGCTCAGGCCGTAACCGTGAAACTGAAGATGATTTATGTGATCCACCCAACTGGCCACAGCTTCTGGACAGTAGAACAATGAACTACTTGGTAGGAAATGGACCTGTGAAAGTTACTAGTGAAAATTATATTTTTCCTAAAAATAGTGAAAATCGGCACTTCTCAGAAGACTTACATGAGAAAATTACCAAATGGAGAAACATCTGAAAGAAGTTGGCTTATATTAAAAAATCGACGAGTGAAAAGATAAGGACAACAAGAAATAGGTGAGAATAATTCAGAAAACTCGGCTGAGAAAGCATTTGAAAGAAATTACTGTCTTGTTATCATTGATCAGGCAATAATGTCACTGACAAGAAGATTCAAGCAGCTGCAAGAGTATGACACTAACTTGGGTTTCCTGTATGACTTGGAGATATGAAAGAAGACTACATCATGAAAGAGCGATGTATAGCTTTGGATAATTCATTGAGTGTTGGAAATTCTCACGATATTGATTGTGCAGACCTGTTCTCAGAGCTTCGAGTACTCCAAGAACTTATTCCTCAAACAACAAACAGTGCACTTCAAGTCCTTCAGATTCTCAAGTCTCTAAATGGTTCCTTCCCTAAGGCAGAAATAGCATATCGGATTTTATTGACAGTTCCAGTCACAGTGGCATCAGATGAGCGGAGTTTTTCCAAGCTGAAATTAATAAAAAAATATCTAAGAACAACTATGTCTCAAGAGAGATTGAATGCATTGGCTATGCTCTCCATCGAAAAGGAACTAGCAGAAAGTTTGGAATATCGAGATTTAATAGCAGTGAACATAATGTGTAGTACCCCGATATAATAATGATATTAACGTGCCCATGTCATTGAGTGAATTAATAAATAGTTTTATCGAAGAGGTGTTTAACAAGTTGTCCCTTTAAGAACTTAATATATGTGTATTGACATACGAGATAAGATAAGCTTATTGACGCTGAGTAAATAACATCACGGCCACGCTACCCAACTTCCTGTCTTTACATCCTCCTACTATAAATATTCTGCCTATATGCAATATCCTCTTCTGGTGAGTTTTGTCTCATTATACTGGTCCATATCCCTCAGCATTTAAACATGTTGCAATTCGTAACCATGCTTGTTTCTTTAATGTAACAAGCTTCCCACAAGTACTTTTATTTTGCAAAATTTTCTCCTCTCCAATCAAACAAACTAAGAAATCCCGGGAAACTTTGGAGAAAAAATATCCATGACGAGAGCTGCTACAATACTAAATTTGGCGCCAACGAAGGTAAACAAACACACACAGGACCCATAATGCATCAGCGAAAAGACGACCATAATGCATCAGCGAAGAGGACAGTATTACCAGACCTAAGAAAATCATCCCGCACGAAGTGGAAGAGGTTCGAGCATTTAGAAATACCGCTTCAAGGAACAATACCTTCGAAAAGATTCTTCGTCGGAAGGGGTAGATGTTGTTTAATAATATGGCCGATAGCCAGGCCCCCGTTCTGTGAGTCGACCCTCATCTTGGAGCCGGGACTCAGTAATGGCTGCTATGTCGATCTTATACCTAGCCAACTCTTTTGCCACAAGGGCAGGTCTTCTTTCAGGATGAGCATGTGTACCAGTATCCAGAATGCTCCTGACAGTCTATGCAGCGAGCATAAGAGGTTGTATAGTTTGTTTTTATTTTGATTTGGGAATATAATTGTGTTTTCGACTGCATAAGCATTACCTTACAGGGTGCGGTTGCCCAGTCAGGTTGGTTCTTTAGGCAGACTATATTTAGGGCACCTTTTCTAGCCCCCTCCTCATGTGGGGTGAGCAGAGTGGTTCCTCGGAAGGGCTGCTCAGTCGTACAGACAGGACCGGATTGCACTGCTGCCTAGATTCCAGTGCATAAATGACCATCTTGTATATGTCGCCCATGTGCAGAGTTGTGACTAGAGACTCCCGGCAGTCATCTCTGCCTGTTCCCGTCGCCACTCGTCCGTCACCATCGGACTTTTGGGGTATATGGGTTCGATGATGATGAGCTGGATGATGGCTGCATGTGATTTGATTTATGTGGTGTGGCAGGAGGGCAGACTGCAACCACACATCTTGGCTCTCCCTTTTCCTGATCCAGTGGTGCAAGTGTTGCAACGACTGGGGAGAGGGAGAGCTGCAATGGAGTGCCGATAGCCCAGTTTGTTGGGTTTCGCCTTAGTAGCCTGTCCAAGTGTCCATCTTGCATTGCCTTCGTCCGCCGGTGTAGTCATTGGGTTCCCATGTTGGTCACCTTTCCCGCCTATGCCGCCGTTGGGGTCTTGTTAAAGCCCTGGAAGCATGTGTGCCTGATGCGGGACTCCAGGGCAGATTTTTCGTTCATGGTTTACTCCCGTAGCCTTATACTTACCAAGGTCAATCCACAAGGCAGCGGGGCAGCTGTTTGTAGGCGCCAGGACGTGTCCACGTGGCAGCAGGCCTATGTGCCGTGCTTCTGGGGCCCACTGCTACTCCAAGATCCCCTGCTTGTCTAGCCTGGGCCCACAAGGCACCCAGTTACCGTGTGTTGTCACGAGGAGGCACAGCAGGAGTCTTGATGGTGAAGAGGCTGTGTACTGGCATGGAAGACTTATGCAAGTTGCTTTCCTGTTCGCCACGAGGGCTAGCCAACGGCGGTAGCTGAAAGCGAGAGGATGCAAGCAGTGCCTGCACCTTAACACTAACATAATGCTGCCACAATAGCCGCGTTACACTACCTTGTGCACAAACACACACACACTGTAATGAAGTGTGTCTCGAGTATTATTTCAATGATATTCCTTTTTATGAAACTGATTCGAATGATACTCAATTGATTCGAGTTTTGAACTGTTCAAAGTAAACTGAGAAGTAGTGGGAGTAAAGTGCAAAACCGTGTATTATTATTACTGTATTATTATTATTATTATTATTAGTGGTGGTGGTGGTAGCAGTTGTATAGTAGGAATAGTAGTGACGGGGCTATCTTAATCTAACTTCAAAAAACAATAAAATTCCTCAAAATAACATCATTACCCCTGGGGGGGGGGGGGGGGGGCGGTGGTATAAGCGGTATCGCTCTTGCCTCGCAAGCAAGATGTCACGGGTTCGATTCCCGGGCCGGTGAAAGTTATTTGGACATACTTCCTAGCCCCCATTAGTCCCTGTTCACCTAGCAGTAAAGTAGGTACCTGTCGAAAGTTGCGAATTCGTATTCAGGGAGTTGTTGAAGCTTCCAATAACTTGATGACATAAAAAAAAAAACACTGACTCTTCAGGCTTCTACGCCCTTAACTCATGAGACATAAAGACAAGCATGAACTTAGCATGCTTCCCTGTTGGGCGCTGTAAACGCTTCTGCGCCCAATAAAAAAAACAAAAAAACATTACCCCTGCTTCAAGACCACAAACGCAGTAAAAAATTATCTTGTGTTTATATTAAATGCAAGACCCAAACTTTCTCTCGTGTGTGTGTGTGTGTTTGTGAACAGTAGCGAGAAACAGGAAAAAATGTGTATTTGAGTTGGGGAGGAAAGAAGAGGCTTGTATGTTTTTTAGACGCAAGAGTGTGTGTGTGTGTCACTAGGGGGTGCAGGGAAGGAGTTCATCTGGCGTTGCTTCCATTGATGCGTCACTGAGAGGGTGGGGAAGGAGAACACCAGGCGCTGTTAACCACTCGTGTTGGCGCTGTGTTCATGGCAAGTTACTCAGCGTGTTGCTGTGTTAATATACTGAACAATCTTACACAAAATGCCAAAGTTGAGCTAGCACCTTCCTCGCCTCAGTCGTCTTCAGTTGGCGGCAAAATTACTCTTGAGACTATCTATTACTGTAGCTTAATGTCATTTTTTATCAACATCCCCAAGAACAGTTGGCAATGACCACGCAGTGGTGATGCGCTTACAGTTAGTAATTTTTTGTTATACGATAGAGGCAGGGCCGGATTCAGGAGTGGGCAATGTGGGCAGCTGCCCAGGGGCCTTCACTATCTGGGGGCCTCCACATATTACAATATTTTATTTATTTGTTTATTAATTTGGATTATTTTTATTTTCATTCTTTAAAATTCATGTTTATCTATTCCATCACGTAAAACTATGTTCAGCAAGAAGCGTGATAAAAATTAGGCTAGCTACTCCTTGAAATTCATGAATACCTGGTTTTCCTATGAACCGTATATGTTTAATATTTTTAAAATAACTGCATATGGCTTCAAAATTCAACAAAGAAGTGTTCAAATTTCAAAATTTTCCCGAGGGGCTTACAGCGCCCCCCGGAACTCCCAGATGTTTAGGCTCGCTTCACTCGCCACCCCACCCTCTTGCGTAGTTAAAATGAGGGTGCCTCCACAAAGAGGCTGCCCATGGGCCTCCACAGGTCTAAATCCGGCACTGGATAGAGGCCATATCTGTTACGTTGGCATGACTTCAAGGATACGTATCTACTGCGTTAAAATCTACGTTAGAATTAATGGATGCTTCTTTGTTTTCCATTTTTATTACTGTCATAACATAATAATAATAATAATAATAATACGTTTTGGTCAGCATATTCAACGTAGCCTACAAGAGTGATAGTTCCCAGACTGACCTGAGGTGCTACACGCAGATGTTCAAAAACCTTAAAACTATTTAACATTCACAAGTTCCCTGTGATTAGCAACATAGTATTGCACAGAATATGGTCTGAGTACCTGAAGCAAGACAAATGCTTCTTATCCGAGCACCAAGTTTTCCGAAAGTTTTTATTGCACGACCGCTGCCCGCACACCGATCTTGGCCGCCATTCATATAAGAGCAATTTTTCTTAGAATATAAGAACATAAGAAAATAAGGAGTCTGCAATGGTCCGGTTGGCCTGTGCATGGCAGCTCCTGTCGAGAGTTACTACCACTCTCTATCATCCATGAATGTATCTAGCCTCCTTTTGAAACTTTCCAGCGTTCCAGCACTTACTACAACCATAAGAACATAAGAACATAGGAATGGAGGAAACTGCAGCGGGCCTATTGGCCCATACTGGGCAGTCCCGTTTACACCCAACCCCTATTGCAATATAAGCATCCAACCTATGTTTGAAGCTATTCAGCGTATTCGAGTTAATGATGATATTTGCTAACTTGTTCCATTCATCCACTACTCTGTTTCCAAACCAGTGTTTACCTATTTCGCGCCTAAATCTACATTTGTCTAATTTAAAACCATTGTTAAGAGTTCGCTCCTGGTTGGATAGTTTGAGTACCTTTGTAATGTCCCCTTTGTTTAGCCCTGAGTTCCATTTATACACCTCTATCAGGTCGCCCCTCGCTCTACGTCTCTCGAGGGAGTGCAAATTAAGATGCTTCAACCTGTCTCTATACTCAAGGTTCCTAATGCCCGGGATTAGTCTTGTCATTCTCCTCTGAATTCTTTCCTAGGATTCTATATCCATTCTGTAATACGGTGACCAGAACTGAACTGCGTAATCCAGGTGTGGTCTCACAAGCACAAGATACAGTTTTAGGATGACCTCGCTAGTCTTGTAACTAACACTCCTTTGTATGAACCCAAGTACTTTATTAGTCTTGTTACGAGCAAAAACACATTGTTTACTTGGCTTAAGGTTCCTACTTATCATTACTCCTAAATCTCTCTCACAGTCGGATTTCTCTATGGCTTCGTTGTTCATCTGGTATCTGGTTTCCCTGTTTACATCTCCTATACTGAGCACCTTACATTTGTCCACGTTGAATTTCATCTGCCATTTTTCAGACCATTCGAAAAATTTGTTTAGATCTTCCTGTAATTTCCCGAGTCCTCATCAGATTTAACAACACGTCCTATTTTAGTGTCATCAGCAAATTTACTTAAGTTGCTGTCTATGCCGATATCTATGTCGTTTATGTATATAATAAATAATAATGGTCCAAGTACTGAGCCCTGGGGAATTCCACCAGTGACGTTGCTCCAATGGGACTTAGTGCCATTAATGCTCACTCTCTGTTTCCTGTCCTGTAACCACGCCCTAATCCATTTAAGGATATTACCTTTGATGCCATGTGCTTCTACCTTTCTAATTAGTCTTTCGTGGGGGACTCTGTCGAAGGCTTTGCTAAAGTCGAGATATACCACATCATAATTGTGCCCTTCATCCACCGATTCGAAAACTGATGAAAAGAATATTAATAGATTAGTTAGACATGAACGCCCGCTTGTGAAGCCATGTTGGGAATCATTGATCAGCTTGTGCTTCTCAAGGTGGTTTCGAATAGAGTTTGAAATGATTGATTCAAGTAATTTGCCTACTATTGATGTTAGGCTGATTGGGCGGTAGTTAGAGGATAGTGATCTATCCCCCTTCTTGAAATTCGGTACTACATTCGCTATCCTCCAGGATTCTGGTACTACACCTGTATTTAAGGACATGTCAAACAACTTTGCTAAGGGCATACTAAGCTCTTCCTTACATTCCTTTAATACTCTGGCAAATATCTCATCGGGACCAGGTGACTTATTAGGCTTTAGTTTATCTATTTGCTTACTAACATCGCTACTAGTCACTACTATCTCGCTTAATTTGTTTTCTTCACTATTTCTGAATAGAGTCGGTGCATCAGGTATCATGTTTACATTTTCGGCGGTGAAAACTGTTGAAAAATATTTATTCAGATTATTGCTCATTTCTCCGTCGTTATCAGTGAGCTCGCCGGTATCTGACCATATTGGTCCAATCTTTTCTCGTGTTTTAATTTGATACATTTGTAAGAATCCCTTGGGGTTTGTCTTCGCCTCCCTTGCTATCCTTACCTCATTATTCCTCTTGGCTTTCCTTATCTCGGTTTTAACCCTACTCGCCAATACCTTATAACAATCCTGGAGGTAAATTTCGCCGTGATTTATCCTTCTACCTATAGCCTTCCTTTGGCCAATGATGTTCTTTAAATAATTATTTATCCATTTAGGGTCATTGTTGTCTGATCTGAGTTTTTTGTATGGTATGTTCTGCCTTTGTGCATTAAGTAACTCATTATTTAAATTGTCATGGAACTCGGCTGTCTCAGATCTCGTTATCAGGTCGGTGTCATCTGTCAGGTTCACGCCCAAGCGCGACACCCCTTCTCTCAGCTTCCTCTTTAAACTGTCAAAGTTTGCCTTTCTGAAATCTGGTACTTTAGTGAAATTTTCCTTATGTCTGCCCTGAAAATCTAACTGGAATCTAATTTCTTTGTGATCGCTGTTTGCAAGTTCGTTCCCAACCTCGACATTGCTAATGAGGTTTTCTCTGTTCGACAGAACTAAATCGAGTATATTACTACCCCGGGTGGGTTCAGTTATATGTTGACTTAGGAAACAGTCCTGGATCGTTTCGAGAAAAACCTCTGATTCTGAGTTACCCGTAAGGTCAATCCAATCTATTTGGCCAAGGTTAAAGTCGCCTACTATACAGACTTTGTTGTGTATGGAAGCCCTGCACATTTCATCCCAGATAAGTCGCTCATTTACGCTATCAAGATTAGGAGGTCTATATATTACTCCTGTGATTAATTTTTCCCCACCGTCGATTAATTCTATCCAAATTGTTTCTGTATTCCGCTCAGTTTTTATTTCCTTATTTATTTCACACTTCAGATTACCCCTGACATAGATTGCTACTCCGCCTCCTTTCCTGGTCTGCCTATCGGTATGGAACAATTTGTAACCCGCAATTTGGTATTCGACCGGTCACTCACGTGAGTCTAGGTTGATCCATGTATCAGTGAATGCTATTATGTCGATTTTTTCGGTACATACTAAGGCCCTAATATCATCCATTTTGTTTCTCATACTTCTCCTGTTCGCGTAGTAGACATTTAAGTTAGTCGTGTTCTGAGTCCTCCCTTTACCGCGTTTAGGTTTAAACTCCCTGTCTGCTTTAGTTTTGTCATCATTCCTAACACTATTTCCCTGTAATCTTTCACTTTGTTTACCCGCTCCCACTGTAGTTTCCTCCACCCCCGTGCCCTCATGTTCCCCTAGCAATTTAAAGACTTCGATATCTTTTGAACTGCCCCCTCTAGAGACCCAGCCAGGGTTGCCACCCCCTCCCGAGACAGGTGCACCCCATCCCTAGCATAAAGGTCCCTTCGGCCCTAGAAGTTGTCCCAGTTGTCAATGAATGGGACTGATATTGACTTGCAATATCCGTCAAGAGGGCCGTTGACACCAACTGCTCTTGACAACCATTCATTGCTAGCTCTCCTTCTAGGCAGGACATCACATATGATAGGGATCCAACCCTTAGTCCTAATACGATCTATAGCTGTCTTGAACTTATCAAGAAGTTCCTCGCTCCTACACGGGCCAATATCATTGCCTCCTGCACTGAGGCAGATAATGGGTTTGTTCCCATTACCAGACAAGATATTGTCCATCCTGTCAACTATATCCCCCACCCCAGCCCCTGGCAAACACACCCTCATCCTATTTTTATTTTTGCCACAAAAGGCTCTGTCCATGTACCTTACCTGTGAGTCGCCAACAATTAAAGTTTTTATACCTTCCTTGTCAGCCCTGTCCCTGATTGTACTAACGTCCGTTTCGTCTATCAAGGGACTGAACGAGTTGGTACACTTAGCTGTTGTTGTCGTTGTTGTATCCTTGGTGTATTTCTTGACCACCAGCTTGGTAGTCCCTCTCCTCACAACCTTCCATTCGTCATTCACCGGCTTTCCCTGTCTCGTTTCTTCCTTCATCTTTGATATCTCTTCCTTTAATTTCAAGATTTCTTGCCCTAATTTTAGGGTTTTTTCCTTGGTATTCTGTAACTCGGTCCACAGATGGGCATAACCCCGTTTACAAGTAGCACTAGCCATATCTGGTAATTATCCCCGGGAGCGGAGCTAAGCTGCCGTGACCTTTCCCATAGTGTGGTCAGAACACTACTAGCTAGGTTGCTAAGTATATCTTTGCTGCTTTTAAAGTGATGCCATATAGCAGCAGGGGTCTACTATATATATATATCAGTGGCGTGTCGTGAGAAAAATGCTAGGGTAAGCAAATGACGCTGGTAAGATCTCTGATGAAGCTGGAGTAAGAATATTAATATCTGTTTTTGCTAAGTAACATACTGTATCAATATAACGTTTCATGATTTCTCTGTTCCTTTTAACAAGCTGATTATGTTGATTGTCACGAACTCTCTTTTGATCACTCAACATATAGTCAATCCTTGCTTTACCAACAGTTTTTGCAGATATTACAGCCTTCAAGTGACTTTCTGATAGGCTGTGCTTTTTGACTGCTTTATGTACATTTGACAAATCATTATATCCGTAAGCATTCCATACATTTTTATCATTTGAAAAAAGAAGACATGCCCAACAATAAACTCTTTGTGCACTAGAACATCCAGCAAGCCAGTCATTGATCATGTACATTTGATTGTTAAATTTTCGAACACAGTTTTTTACTTTTAAGCTAATGCTCAATTTAGGAATATGCCTGCCATTTTCCACAATAACTTTCTTACTTGTAAAGTCACGAGATCTAAAAGAATTCTTTAGTAGATCACATACAGTGCATGCACATGCTGAACTTTGCTCCTCCTGCGACTGCATTTTCAGTTTGGGGGTATGTTAATCCAAATAAATGCGTCGCACTCACACATCATGACCTCTGAAAGTCAACTGAATTTCTTACGTTGAGTGTTGACATAGACCGTAGCCTCATACAGTGATACCATCTCTTTCAAAACAAAATCTATCAATTCGAAAAAAGTTTATAGCCATTATTAATTTATTATATTATTCCAAAATGACAATGACATTATTCAAGTACTATGATAATGAGTCCAATAGTCTACGAAACTGTGAAACATAAAAAAGGTCAGATAATTATTATTTACGGATACGAATTTATCATTGAAAAAAAATTAATGAACTGGTAATGCTGCAGTGCTGCTGGCAGCGAGTATAGGGGGTGGGGGAGGGGGACCAGGGAGGACGCTGTGCTTACGTTGTCCAAATTTCTAGCACAATTAATTATACTGACTGATAATAACAAATATTATTGAGGGGACATTCCAGCATCAGAATGCCTTCCACAGCTTACTAAATTGATCTGAACCTTATTTACATGGGTTTGGAAAAAGGGGAGTAACATAAGTTAAATTATTTGTCCTCATCTTACGTCTGGCAATGGCATACCATTGACGCTGTGAGCGTGGGGGAACGAGGGTACTGCAGTGGAATATTGCGTACTTGAGGGATAGATTTTCAAGCGGAAAATGCCCGTCTTGCAAGTTTCACAAATTAACTGGGACAAAAAAAAAATGCACAATGCTATCCACGATTGAATTAAATAATATGTTAATTAAATAAGATATATTTATTTGGAAGGGAATCATTGTTATAGGGTAAGCAATGCTTACCTTGCTTCTTACGAATACACGCCACTGAGCACACTGTACAGTATATAGTCTTTGATGCGAGAGGAGGCAGCGTGGCCGGCACTACCCTCGACCGCCACATCTTCCCAGGCAGCTGGGTGTTAACTGGGGGTGCACCGCGCTTGAATCAGTGTGATTTAGGACAGGAAACGAGCTCTGTACAGTAGCCTTTCGGCCGCCCCACAACCCCTCAGGATGTGAGGAGGCTGGGACAAAAGCAGGGGGATAAGCCTCGCTCCCTCAGGATCACACTAGTGAGTGAGGAGGAGAAATGGCAGGTTATTCGGCAGGCAAAAAACTTAGCAAGGAACGAGGCATTTCGGGATTATTCATTCACCCAGATCGCACGGTAATGCAGAGGGAACAGCACAAGAAGCTCCAGCAGGACTTGAAGCAGAAGAGGGAGGAGTCAAGTAAGAACGGGGACAGGTGTACATGGGTAATACTCAGGGGGAGGGTAGTGGAAACAAGTGTGCGGACACAGGGCCAGGGGGCAGCAGTGCACCCTCCACCCGCTCTAACCCCCACCCGGGAGGCGGCACCAGCTCCGCCAACCGGACAGGAGGAGGCGAGCGTCGTGTAAACAATGACATTTCTAACCACACCCTGCAAAATGCAGTGTACTTAGCAAATGCTGCAGCTTCTGAGAATGGGGGGGGGGGGGGGAGCGGGGTTACTACTAAGAGCAGAGACGTTACCGAGAACAAATTTTGGCTTGAATGTCATGTACATTAATACTGACACGTTTCTCGATAAGAGGGAGGAGTTTGAAACACTATTAAGAGTACACCAACCAGATATTGTAGGAGTTGTAGAACTTTTGTACAAGAACAGGAGAATCGACCCAGAGGAATGTGAGTTCATTATTGCTGGATATGACTAATTTACGAACCTTTCTCAAGAAACTTGCAAGACGGGTGTGGTTATCTATGCTAGGCACCGAGTGCGAGCTCTTTAAATACAAGACTTGACCAACACTGGAGCGGGTTCAGGTACATTCAGGAGCCGGTGCATTCCCAGTATTTGCCAACAGTGCTTGACAGAGACGCGACCGATCGCCCGGGCGGCTAGCGAGCCGATGTTTTGGTGAAGAAGATAAATGAAAAGGAAAAGTAATTAGAGACGTGACCGATCGCCCAAGCGGCTAACGAGCCGATCAGTGGCGAAGAGGATAAAAGTAAAGTAAAAGTAAAACCTTAGAGCCAGCCAGGTGAAGGAACAGGGAGAGAATGTTTTTTTGAAGAGTCCAAGTGGTGTAAAATTAAATTAAGGGGCGGGAACTTACTTATCGTCGGGTGTATCTGCAGATCCCCAAACTGTGGCCCACTAAATCAAAGGAACTTCTTACGGGGGATTTCAACTTCAGAAATATTGACTGGGACAACATTTTAGGTGACTATGAATCTGAAGACTTCCTAAACGCAGTACAAGACAATTTTTTTAAGCAACTAATTACAGAACCTACTAGAGGTGACAATATATTAGACCTAGTATTAACAAATAAAGAAAATATTATTTGAGATATCACAGTAGGGGAAGAACTAGGTAACAGTGATCACAGAGAAATCAGGTTCACCCTAAATTGGGACACGAAAAACAATGACAATATGGTCAGAGTCCCAAACTTTCGGTTGGCGGATTATCAGGGGCTAAGAAGGTACCTAGGTGAGGTCACCTGGGAACAGTCAGGTCAGTCCCCAGTAGGAAGGGGTGAGGTCACAGACGACACAACAATTGATCATGACTATAATATACTCACTAGTCTACTACGTAAAGCACAAGAACAAAATATACCATACAAAAAAATTAGGTCAAATAAGAATGAGCCAAGGTGGATGACCAGAAAACTTAAACATGACATAGGAATAAAGAAAGGAATTTATAAGAAATTAAAGGGAGGGGAGGAGCAGCTCAGATGTAGGTATAATGAACTATCTAGGAATGTTAAGAATAGCAAGAGAATCCAAGGCAAATCCCAAGGGATTTTTCCAGGTATATTGAACAAAAGTCAAGGACAAAGTTGGGCCTTTAAAGTCAGGGAGGGGGGAAGTGATCAATGGCAGTGAAGAAATAAGCAAAGCATTGAACAGCTACTTTGTATCAGCTTTCACAGAAGAAATTCGCCAGGAAATTCCAGAGGTGGAACTGATGTTTAGGGGAAAGGAAGAAGAGAAATTAAAGAATACCACTATCAGAAAAGATGATGTTCTTAAGAGGATAAATAAATTAAAGAAGACAAAATCCCCAGGGCCGGATGAAATTTTCCCTCGAGTCTTGAAAGAGTGTAGGGAACAGATTAGCGGACCCCTCGAAAATTTATTTACAAAATCATTAGACACGGGAGTTGTGCCAGACTTACGGAAACAGGCAAATGTAGTACCCATATTCAAAAAGGGAGACAGAGCATCTGCGCCAAATTACCGGCCGATCAGTTTGACGTCAGTAGCGGAGAAATTTCTTGAATCAATTATAGCAAATAGCATCCGATCGCATTTAGAGAGAAGCAAATTAATCTACGACTCTCAACACGGGTTTACAAGGGGAAAATCTTGTGTAATAAATCTGCTGACGTTTTTTAGGAAAGTCTTCGAGATAGTAGATAATGACGAAAATTACGATGTTATTTACTTAGACTTTAGCAAAGCATTTGACAGAGTACTGCATCAGAGGCTTCAGAGAAAAGTTAAGGCTCATGGTATTGAGGGGAAAGTTTTAAATTGGATAAAATCATGGCTCACCGATAGAACACAGATGGTCAGCGTAGATGGTGTTAAATCTGAGTGGTGCTGTGCAACCAGTGGGGTTCCCCAGGGGTCAGTACTAGGCCCACTCTTGTTCATAATCTACATAAACGATCTAGATACTGGGATCAGCAGTGACATAAGCAAGTTTGCGGATGACACCAAAATAGGGCGGCAGATAAGCCAGGGCAGGATGCAAATGCACTACAGGAGGATTTAAATAAACTGCAAGGGCGATCAGAAAAATGGCAAATGAAATTCAACACCAGCAAGTGCAGCGTACTTAATATTGGAAGAACAAATACTGTCAATGTATACAGCCTTAACAACATCAACCTAGAGAAATCGACTTGTGAAAGAGACTTAGGGATACTTGTAAGCCCGGACCTACGGCCGAGAAAATAGTGCGTTAATGTTCGAAATAAGGCAAACAGAGTATTAGGTTTTATATCTAGAAGTGTAAGTAATAAGAGTGCAGCGGTCTTATTGCAACTATATCTTGCGCTAGTCAGGCCACACCTCGATTATGCGGTTCAGTTCTGGTGCCCATATTATAGAATGGATATTAATTCACTGGAGTTGGTGCAGCGAAGAATGACGAAAATGATTCCGGGACTTAGAAACCTTCCATATCAAGATAGGTTAAAGAAACTAAACTTGCATTCCCTAAAAAGACGAAGAGTGCGGGGAGATATTATAGAAGTATTTAAGTGGGTGAAAGGAATCAATAAAGGGGATATAGATGAAGTTCTTATAATTTCCGAGCAGGATAGGACTCGGAGCACGGATTTAAGTTGGATAAGTTTAGGTTTAAGAGGGAGATAGGAAGGAACTGGTTCACAAATAGGGTGGTGGACGAGTGGAACAAGCTTAGCAACTTTGTAGTAAGTGCTGGGACGCTGGAAAGTCTTAAAAGGAGGCTAGATAGATTCATGGACGATAGAGAGTGGTAGTAACCCTCGACAGGAGCTGCCATGCACAGGCCAACTGGCCAATTGCAGTCTCCTTATTTTCTTATGTTCTTATAAACAACGCGGCAATGCTCAACCCTAGCCACCTCCTTATCATGGTGGACTTAAACTATGGCGACATCAACTGGAGAAACGAGTTCACCCCGAATGACTTGAATAACCCTGCTACTCTTGTAGAAACTCTGAGAGATAATTTTCTGTTCTAACATGTTAGACCCGACACATTGCAGAGGGGAGCAACCACCCAAGCCACTTGACCTCATTACAACAAACGAGGAGGGTATGGTGGCCAAACTGGAACACCTTGCCCCAGTTGGCACCAGTCACCATATAGTGTTGTCATTCAGATTCAACTGTTACCTAGTTCAGGATAAGGCCAGGCCAAGGTGCAAATATTACAAGGGAAATTACAATGGGGTGAGGGAAGAGATGAGGGGTATCAACTGGCCTGATTTCATCAAGGTACAAGAACGCAGACACTACGCTGAATATCATTACTAGTAAAGTGATCCATTTGATCCAAGACCAAACCCAGTGCTTCTAGGAATACGAGGGGACCCGTACACATGAACCATGCGGCGGTCGACAGAATTAAGAAGAAAACCCAGAAATTCAAGACGTGGGTTGGGTCGAACGATGAGCAAGACAGGAGGATGTATGCAAGAGCCAGAAACCAAGCAAAGATAGAGTGTAGGAGGCCTGAAAAGATGTTCCAGAGACTGGTTGCAAGCGAGGTCAAGTCAAACCCAAAGGCGTTTTACCGCTATGCAAAGCCGAAATTGAAAACGCGAGTAGGAGTATCAGACCTGAGGCTGGTGGATGGTAGTTACGCAGATTCTGACCAGGATGAAGCTGAGGCATTGAACAGTTTCTTTTCCTCAGTGTTAACAAGAGAGGATGCAACTAACCTTCCTGCGTTTGAGGACAGACGGTTCGACACAGCACTGACCCACATTGTGTTCACAGAAGAGGGTATTAGAAATAAATTGTCCAGGCTAAAGGTCCATAAGAGTCCCGGCCCTGACATGGTGCATCCTAGAGTGCTAAGAGAGTTGTGCAACGAGCTTGCAGAGCCCCTGAAGATCCTGTTTTGTATATGCCTGGATGAACAAATGGTCCCCAGTGAATGGAAAGTGGCTTATGTGAGTCCTATCTTCAATAAGGACGAACGTCACTCCACGAATAACTATAGACCGGTGAGCCTGACCAGCATAATATGTAAAGTACTTGAGAGTATTATCAGAGATGTAAAGGATTGCCAATACGGTTTTATGCCGGGGCGCTCCTGCTTAACACAACTGCTGAAGGTATTGGATATTTGGACCCATATCCTGAAACGGGGTGGTAATATCAACAATATTTACCTTGATTTTGCCAAGGCTTTCGAAAGTGTACCCAATGAAAGGCTGAAAATCAAACTGGAAGGGTACGGAATTCGGAGAAATGTCCTACCGTGGATAGAAGACTTTCCACATGACCGCAAGCAGTGTGTGGTGATTAATGGCACGAAATCGTCATCCGAACCTGTCACAAGTGGGGCACCACAGTAGGGTGTGTCATAGGAGGGAAGATCAGCTAAAACTAATGGCCCATCACTTTTTTGGTAGATTTTAGTGTATATAAACAGAAAATAATTTCAGTTTCAATATTTTGCAACATTTTGCTAAGTAAATTTTAGCGTGAAATTTATCGAAAAACTAACGTACAGCTGCATTAGTGCACTACAATTAAATAGTGAACATTGCTTTCTGACTTCATTCTTTAACAACCCAACTAACAATATTTTTTTCTGTTTCAGATTCTGATGCATTTATAAGCTGATAATATTTGCGATGGCTGCTTGTGTCAGGACGAGGAACCAAAAATCCAGCCATCTCAGTCACTATCTTGGGTCTGGGAGAGAGCTCCTGAAGTCGGAGTTGCCTACGTTGAGAGATGCTTTGAGATACGGTGTTTTAATCAGGCAAATCAGTGAAAAGAACCAAAGAACTTTCACAAACAAAGACATTGCCAGTGATATGACCAAAGCTGTCTTGGCACAGTACACTCTGGCTAACGCTCAGTTCAAGCCTCCAGTCATAACAAGTCAGAAGAAGATTAGTGAGAGACTGCTAGCCAGTTGGGAAAAGGCAAGAGATATCTCTCTTGGGAGAGGAAAACTTGCAGTTCAGGACAGCTTTGCCAAGCAACTGGACCAGTTATTTGACATAATTACTTGCAAGTGCCCAATTGTTCTCTGTCCTGAGTTTGGATGCGATTGTGACTGTAAGTCCGAGGCCCACATCTCCTGTATTTGCAAGCGTGAACTGAAGATTCCTGTGATCGAACTGGCATTTGTCAAAGCACAGAGAGAGAAGATTGGCAGTATAGGGGCTCTCATGATTTCTAGCCAAGATATTCCGGAGTCCAAGAGACAGGAGGCTGCCACAGAGAGACAGAAGAGGAGAAGAGTTGCCGAGGAAAAGAGACTTGAGAAGGCCCAGGGTGAGGTAAAAAAGGCCGATGATTGGAGTCAAGCTGATTCAGAGTTTAATGACTTCCCCATGGCTGATCCGAGTGCTGACCAGGAGAATGGTGACCTTGTCCCTAACCCAGAAAATAATGATCCCAAACCTTCCAGGCATAAGATTCGAAATAAGAAAGATATCCCGAGCATAGCTCTGGCCAGCATGCGACACCACACTGGTCTCAGAGAAACTGCAGAGATAGCAACAGCTGCCTGGGTTGACGGTGGTTTGATAACACCTGATGATGTTCACCTGGTGATAGATCATAACAAAGTAAGGAGAGCTCAGGAGAAACTTGTCAGTAACCTAGAAGAGGAGTTTGATAAGGGGATAAGAGAAAATGGAATCAATTGTTTGTTCTTTGATGGGAGAAGGGATGACACTAAAGTGTTCATGAAAGTTGGAGATTCTGACAAGTTGTTCCCTGCCATGGTGAAGGAGGAACACTACTCCTGCTGCAGTGAACCAGGAGGGAAGTATTTGTGGCATTTCACTCCAGAGAAAGATGACATCAGGAAACCAGCTGAGATAGTGGCAGATAACATTGTGAACTGGCTCAGAGAGGAACGTAGACCAGACCCTGCAGGCCATTGGAGGGGACAGCACCAACACGAACACAGGGTGGCAAGGGGGGGTCATACAGTGGATAGAGCGGAAGATTGGGAGGAAGCTGGTCTGGATTGTTTGTGACCTCCACACCAACGAGTTGCCACTCAGACATCTGATCCAGGAGCTGGATGGCAAGACTCTTTCAAACAACAGATGGTCTGGTCCTCTTGGCAAGATGATGGACTCTGCCACTGAGTTAGAAATAAATCCGAGCTTTGAAAAAATCACAGTTGGCCCTCCACTCGTTGAGCTTGCACATACTGTCATTGACGACCTGACTACTGACCAGTACTATGGTTACTGATTTGCAGTGCCATCAAAACTGGGGTCATGCCTGATAGACTTGCTTACCTGCAGATAGGTCCAGTCTCACATTCTAGGTGGCTCACAACGGCTCTCAGGTTCTGCAGAATTTGGGTCGCTCATCATAAACTGAAAGGGAACCAGCTTCACAACCTGAGACTTATTGTCCAATTCATCGTGAGTGTCTACTTGCCAAATTAGTTCAACACCAAGGTCAAATCATCGTTTTCCGAAGGTCCGAGGCATGTTCTCTTCCACCTTGAGCTCCTGAGGAGTCAGCCAAGGAAGGTTGTTCAGATTGTGGAGCAGACTGTGAGGAGATATTCCTGGTATGCTCATCCCGAGGCAGTTCTGCAGACAATGCTCTGCAGTAAGGATGAGGAGGAGAGAAGAGTGGCAGTCAAAAAGATCTTGGATATGAGACTTATGAGAGGATCTGGGCATGACGAATCAGTTGGTGACGATTCCTTCAGGATCAGAAAGACTCCTGAAGCCAATCTAGGTGCCAAGACCCTCACTGATCTCATAGATCTGGATAACATCCAGGCTGGCAGTGAGCCCCCCTCTTACCTGCAGCCTCACCAATGTTCAAGTCAGAGCTTTCCTGGACAACCCCATGCATGTCCCTGCCTGGCCCTCGCACACCCAGAGTATAGAGCGTTGTGTACAGCAAGTGAGCGAGGCCAGCAGTCACGTGTACAGCCAGGAGAGGAGGGAAGGCTACATCCGAGCTCAGGTGGTCAGCAGGGAGGTGATGAGTAGAAACAGAAGCAAGAAAGACATGTTCTCTATGGTGTGCAGCAACACCGGGTCGTAGTAGTAAAACCGGTTTTTGTATTTGATGATTTTGTTTTCTAAAGGAATTTTAAATTTAATAAATGTGTCAAGATCATTCGTTTCACTATTCTGGATCATTTTCATCCTAATAAATTAACCTGATACATTTACTTTACTTTAAATAAGCAATTTAGTGGTGTTGGTAAAAGGGTGGGAATCCTGAATTTTCATAAGATTTCAAGTTAAAATTTACCTAGCAAAATATGAAAACTTTTCAAATCTGAAGATACCACATGATTCTGCACATAGAACTACATCATTAATACCATGGGCCGATTTTTCAAACTCAAAAAAAAAATTCGCCTCCGTATGACACACCCTAGTACCACAGGGCAGTGTATTGGGCCCACTGTTGTTTGCTTGTTTCATAAATGACATGCCTGATGTTGTACACTCCTCCATACAAATGTTTGCCGATGACGCCAAGTTATTTCGGGAAATTAAAAACCAAGCGGACTGTGAAGAGCTACAGAAGGACCTCTGTGGGCTCCAGGAATAGTCGAAGAAATGGCTGCTGAGATTTAATGTCACGAAGTGTAAGAGGATGCACCTGGGGCGTACCAACGGTAAGGAGGCGTATCATATGTCCCAACGGGATGAAGAAACTGCACTAGTTGAGACTGAATGTGAGAAGGACCAAGGTGTATTTGTTGACAATGAGCTGAAGTTCTCGGGCCATTGCGAGATACACTAGGGACTGTCAGTTGGTTGAAAATGTTCAAAGGAGGGCCACCAGAGTGGTGCCTGCACTTCGGCACCTCAGCTACCCTGAGAGATTGGAGTGCCTGAACTTGTCTGGTTTATACTACAGACGGTCAAGGGGGGACCTAGTTGAGGTGTATAAGTATCTCAGGGGGCACTACTCAGTCGAGTGTCCTTACTTGGAGCTGGCGGACGCTCGCCCCACAAGGGGTCACAGCTGAAGATTGAAGACGCCGCAAGTCCAGAAAACTGTGAGGGCAAACTTTTTCGGAGTGAGGGCTGTAAACTCTTGGAACAATCTACCTGTGAGTGTTGTGACGGCACCGAGTGTGAGCTCTTTGAAGACAAGACTTGACTAACACTGGAGCGAGTTCAGGTACATTCAGGAGCCGGTGCATGCCCAATATTTGCCAACAGTGCGTGGCAGAGGCGTGACCGATCGCCCGGGCGGCTAGCGAGCCGATGTTTTGGTGAAGAAGATAAATGAAAAGGAAAAGTAATCAGAGACGTGACCGATAGCCCAAGCGGCTAACGAGCCGATCAGTGGCGAAGATGATAAAAGTATCCAATAATATATTGGCAATGAACTGAATTGCCTTCGACGATGACTATCGTTCACTTCTAAACAATTATTTTCGAGAACAAAATATGAACCTAATATAAAAAATCCACGTTGGGCGATTTTGTTCCATAATTATTCAGTATCTTTCTAAATCACTTCAAAATATATATCTAAGGCAGGCAGGTACATACGTGATTGTAGTATTGGAGAAGTGAGGGAATGCTGCCCGTCGTTACTGAAGGCATTCAACTAACTCAAGCAAGCGTCGCGTGGCCTTACTTATATTGGCAGGGAAGTTTAAGTGTGAGATGCCTACCGGGAATTTTGTATCAAATTTTCAGTTGGATGATACCGGAAAACACTGCAAGCTAGAGCAAGCGATTACAAAATGAAGGAAAATTATGAGTTCTGAAAAGTATATAGGATAATCCCACGGACACTACAGCTGACATCATATTACACGAAAGCGAATAATACGTATAGTTTATGATGTAACACAAGCGATCATTCTGGAAACAATATTTTTGGTGAAGGTGAATATTTTACGATACTACAGGTTGGTTTTAATGATGATTTTTGCAAGAAAATACAAACTCCAAATACTGAATAAAAAAGAATATCTAAGGGAGAACTTCACATCTTAGAATTAACTCTTCGTTCAAATTAAACGCGTTTGCTTATGGGTGATTAGAATATTATTAAAATCTTGCCATTACAAGGTCCCCCCCTCTCCTTAGAGTGTTGCGCTGGATCCCCCGCCGCTTTAGGTATATACTGTACATTCGTAATGATCCACTCGTTGTTAACTGTTACCGCGGCAGGTCTGACCTCACCCCCTTAGGCTCCAGGGTTCTAAAGGTGGAGAGCGTAGGTGAAATTTCACTATGTAATAGACGGAGGCTGAGAGAGAGAGAGAGAGAGGAAAATGGGCAGATTAATATACACAAGAACAGAAAAAATGAATGGCAAACACAGGACAAATACTGAGATAAAGAGATAAATATTAAAGACAGAAACTGAAAAAAAAGATAATAAGTTTATTTCTTTTTTTCTTTTTACGCCGTTCTTAATTAAGAAGAGTTTAACGGTCGCTCTCAATGTCTGGGAATCTTCTACGTAACTCAAGACATAAACACAACACCTCCACCACCATGGCTTCCTCCTAGCACAACAGAGACTCACTTTAGCCGGAGCATTGGTGTGTGTGTGTGTGTGTGTGTGTGTACAATTCTGCGTAGACACATAACACGAACAACAAATGAATAGCACCAGTACTAATCCAACTAACCTAACTTAACCTAACCTAAGCTTATCTAACCTACCAAAACCTTATCTAACCAAATTTGGATATTATTTGGCTATATTGAGATGAGAAACGACACCTTATATGAAAGAGTGAATTATACCATATATGAACTAATAACCAGAGAATTATAGCAAAACACATACAAAAAAGGTTTTCCCTGTTAGGCAAGTCAGTTGTTTTAATGTTTCATCAGATAATTACTTTACCTGTAAAGGGCACGGCATCCTGATGACTCACAAATTCCTGTTAAGAATGACCGACTTGATTTTATTCTAAACACACAGGCACACCCTCACACGCATACACTAACACGTATCTTTGCAGATTCACCCTCCCACAAGTACACACACACACATACAACTCATCTCTCGATACTCACATACATGCTGTGTGTACACAAGGGTGTGGCAGGGAGGGGAGCGGGGATTCCACAGCACGTCTCAAGATCAACTCGTCAACCTTGGCAGTGTCAAGGTCACTGTGTACGTGTACGTGATCAAGGTGTGAGTGCGAATACATGTTGTTAAAAGTTTTACTCGTGTCTTTACCCAAGTTTCGGACATTTAAACTTACATGTAAAGTTTCAAGTTTTATATTGTTTGTTACTTTTTGTTTTTATTGTTACAACTTAATGGAAATTAGTTCTAATATGGTAAAAAAAATATTTATTATAATATAACCAAACTATGCCCTAAATTATGTGAGGATAGGTTTTATATATATATATATATATATATATATATATATATATATATATATATATATATATATATATATATATATATATATATATATATATATACGGTGACTTTGATCCGTTAAAGATAAATTGTGTTCCAGGGTAATGATCAGCTTGTGCTATTAGCGAGTTGTCTGGTTACCCAGGACTTTAATGACACATCTTGACTCATGAATGACACAGCTCGCTAACAAAAGGTGTATTGTTGGGGGTTCGGACAAAAGCCCCCTGGACAAAACCCCCTTGGTTAAAGTGCAAGATGGGTTGGGTTAGGTTAGGTTACGATAGGTATTGCAATCTTATAATAAATGTATAAATGTAATATTTTACATGTCAGAGAAGTGTTCATAAACCGTAAATAATAAAGAATAAGATGAATGATTAAAAAATTCTTATTATTTGTCCTAGGGGACTTTTGTCCTACATTCGTACTGTTGTGGCATAATGACCGGTCATGCTCAGTCACTAGGACTACTGATTACCACTAATACTTGTCATTACAAAAACTTACAAAATCCGTGTGGATGGTAAACCATGAGAAAACGCTTGAAAATGAACTGGTTTTGTCGTTACCTTTGGCGGATGGCGTCAGGCACGACAGCTCATCTGTTTGTGTTCCTTTTTCGTAGTCTACTGAAATTCTGAGTATAAGCGACCAATGGATGTTTTTGTTCTCTTGGCCTCTCTCTATACATTTATTCTTCTTTATCTCCATTCTTCTGAAACAATACCTAAAAGAATGAATGTTCCCTTAAGAGGGGGGTTTCTATGTGAATAAAAAAATATTTAAATTTGAAATATCAATTTATTAACACAATCAACATTCTAATATTATTACAAAATATAAACAAGTTAAAACATTCGATCATTTAACTTTACACATGTAGTCAATGGTAATTATTGTACAGTACTATTGTTGTTTATGTATATTTCTGTGCTTCACCAACTAAGGTGCAGTACAGTACAGTACAGTCAACTACTAAAGTCCATTCTCCTCTCCCCCTGAACCACTAACCCCGTGAACCCGAAGCAGAAGACTGATACGGTACAATATTCTATCCATAAAAACTTCGGATTCATGAGTCTGATCTCGGGGTTCGTTGTTGAGGGGGAGAGGCGAACGGACTTTAGTAGATGACTACTCTAAAGTAGGTTCATACACTAGACAACAGCTATCAGTAATTAAGGAACATTATATTTACTCTGTAATATCGATGATTGTGTTTGTGTATGTGTGTGTGTGTGTGTGTGAGCACGGGGTGGTGTAATGCGTCTAGTGTGGCAGCATTATGTTAGTGTTAAGGTGCAGGCACTGCTTGCTTCCTCTCGTTAACAGCCACCGCCGCTGGCTAGCCCTCGTGCCGAACAGGGAAGCAACTTGCATAAGCCCTCCCCTGCCAGTTAACAGCCTCTTCACCATCAAGAATCCTGCTGTGCCTCCTCGTGGCAACACACGGTAACTGGGTTCCTCGTGGGCCCAGGTTATACCAGCAGGGGATGTCGGAGCAGCAGTGCGCCTCAGAGGTACGGCGCATAGGACCACTGGCATGTGGACACGTCTTGGTGCCTACCATCCACTGCCCCGCTGCCTTGTGGATTAATCTTGGTAGGTATAAGGCTACGGGAGTAAGCCCCGAATGAAAAATCTGTGGTGGAGCCCTGCATCAGGCAGACATGCTTACAGAGCTCCAGTAAGACCCCAACGGCAGAAGAGGTGACCAACATGGGAACCCAACGACGACACTGACGGACGAAGGCAATGCCTGATGGACAGGCTACTAAGGCAAAACCCAACAAACTGGTCTACCGGCAGTCCATTGCAACTCTCCCTCTCCCCAGTCGTTGCAACACTTGCACCACTGGATCAGGTAAAGGGAGAGCCAAGATGTGTGGTTGCAGTCTGCGCTCCTGCCTCACCACATAAATCAACTCACGTGCAGCCATCATCCAGCTCATCATATTTATCACCATCAAAACCCCTATACCCCCGAAAGTCCTATGGCGACGGACGAGTGGCGACGGGGACAGGCAGAGATGACTGCCGGGAGTCTCTAGTCACAACTCTGCACATGGGCGACACAGATAAGATGGTCATTTATGCACTGGAATCTAGGCAGCAGTGCAATCCGGTCCTGTCTGTGCGACTGAGCAGCCCTTCTGAGGAGCCATTCTGCTCACCCCACACAGGGAGGGGGCTAGAAAAGGTGCCCTAAACATAGCCTGCCTAAGGAACCAACCTGACTGGGCAACCGCACCCAGTAAGGCCATCCTTATGCAGCTGAAAACACAATCATAATCACAGATCAAAACAAAATTAAACTATACAACCTCTTATGGTCGCTGCGTGGAATATCAGGACACTTCTGGATACTGGCACAATTGAACGTTCTGAAAGACAAACGCCCCTGTGGCAAAGGCGCTGGCTAGGTATAACATCGACAAAACAGCTACTAGTGAGTCCCGGCTCCCAGACAAGGGTTAATTCACGACCCTTGGGCCTTTTAAGGGTGTAACAATATCACAAATTCACAAATTACACTTTGTACTATAGGTCCAGGAATAGATCCCACCAAATTATCACCTCATTACTATGGGGTATATTGAAATACATGCAGTAGTTTTAATAACAGAATATATTAACAAATAAAGAATAAAATAAATATATAAGTATGTACAAAAATAAACAAATATAAGTTAAATCTGATCAAATAAATGACTCAACCGAGTGACAAAATAATGAACACAAAAGTAAAGACTTATTTAGTCTAGAAACTACGATGAACAACGTGGTCTATCCACCACACGAAACCTCATACTTTTTACTTATTTTACTTTTATCCTCTTCGCCACTGATCGGCTTGTTAGCCGCTTGGGCGATCGGTCACGTCTCTTTTCCTTTATATTCTTCACCAAAAGGTCGGCTCGCTAGCCGCCCGGGCGATCGGTCACGTCTCTGTCACGCACTGTTGGCAAATACTGGGCATGCACCGGCTCCTGAATGTACCTGAACCCGCTCCAGTGTTGGTCAAGTCTTCTCTTGAAAGAGCTCACACTTGGTGCCGTCACAACACTCTCTGGTAGATTGTTCCAAGAGTTTACAACCCTCACTCCGAAAAAGTTTGCCCTCACGGTTTTCTGGACTTGCGGCTTCTTCAATCTTGAGCTGTGACCCCTTGTGGGGCGAGCGTCCGCCAGCTCCAAGTAAGGACACTCAACTGAGTAGTGCCCCCTGAGATGCTTATAAACCTCAACTAGGTCCCCCCTTGCCCGTCTGTAGTATAAGCTAGGCAAGTTCAGGCGCTCCAATCTCTCAGGGTAGCTGAGGTGCCGAAGTGCAGGCACCAGTCTGGTGGCCCTCCTTTGAACATTTTCAACCAACTGACAGTCCCTAGCATATCTCGGGGACCAGATGGGGTGACAGTACTCCAGATGGGGAAGCACTTCACTCCTGAAGATCGTCACGAGGGATGGACCGTCTAGATATCTGAACGACCTTCTTATAAGACCCAATAATTTATTTGCCTGATTTACCTTCTTCTCACAATGGCCCGAGAACTTCAGCTCATTGTCAACATACACACCTAGGTCCTTCTCACACACAGTCTCAACTAGTACATTTTCTTCATCCCGTTGGGACATATGGTACGCCTCCTTACCGTTGGTACGCCCCAGGTGCATCCTCTTACACTTCGTGACATTGAATCTCAGCAGCCATTCCTTCGACCATTCCTGGAGCCCACAGAGGTCCTTCTGCAGCTCTTCACAGTCCGCTTGGTTCTTAATTTCCCGAAATAACTTGGCGTCATCGGCAAACATTTGTATGGAGGAGTGTACAACGTCAGGCATATCATTTATGAAACAAACAAACAACAGCGGGCCCAATACACTACCCTGCGGTACCCCACTTGTTACAATTACAGATGGCGATTTCGTGCCAGTAATCACCACACATTGCTTGCGGTCATGTAGAAAGTCTTCTATCCACGCTAGGACATTTCCCCGAATTCCGTACCCTTCCAGTTTGATTTTCAGCCTTTCGTGGGGTACACTGTCAAAAGCCTTGGCAAAATCTAGGTAAATATTGTCGATATTACCACCCCGTTCTAGAATATGGGTCCAAATATCCAATACCTTGAGCAATTGTGTCAAGCAAGAGCGCCCCGGCATAAAACCGTGTTGGCAATCTTTTACAAGGTTGTTTCGTAGTAGATGTTCCATCGCTGCATCTCTGATAATACTCTCAAGTACTTTACATATTATGCTGGTCAGGCTCACCGGTCTATAGTTGTTCGTGGAGTGACTATCGCCCTTCTTGAAGATAGGACTCACAAAAGCCACTTTCCATTCACTGGGGACCATTTGTTCATCCAGGCATTTACAAAACAGAATCTTCAGGGGCTCTGCAAGCTCGTTGCACAGCTCCCTTAGCACTCTAGGATGCACCATGTCAGGTCCAGGACTCTTATGGACCTTTAGCCTGGACAGTTCATTTCTAATACCCTCTTCTGTGAACACAATGTGGGTCAGTGCTGTGTCGAACCGTCTGTCTTCAAACGCAGGAAGGTTAGTTGCATCCTCTCTTGTGAACACTGAGGAAAAGAAGCTGTTCAATGCCTCAGCTTTATCCTGGTCAAAATCTGCGTAACTACCATCTTCAAGCCTCAGGTCTGATACTCCTACTCGCGTTTTCAATTTCGACTTTGCATAGCGGTAAAACGCCTTTGGGTTTGACTTGACCTCGCGTGGAACCAGCCTTTGGAACTCCTTTTCAGCCCTCCTACACTCTATCTTTGCTTGGTTTCTGGCTCTTGCATACATCCTCCTGTCTTGCTCATCGTTTGACCCAACCCACGTCTTGAATTTCTGGGTTTTCTTCTTAATTTTGTCGACCGCCGCATGGTTCATGTGTAGGGATCCCCTCGTATTCCTAGAAGCACTGGGTTTGGTCTTGGGTATATATTTATCGATCAAATGGGTCATTTTACTAGTTATGATATTCAGCGTAGTGTCTGCGTTCTTGTACCTTAATAAGTTAGGCCAGTTGATACCCCTCATCTCTTCCCTCATCCCATTGTAATTTCCCTTGTAATATTTGCACCTTGGCCTGGCCTTATCTTGAACTAGGTAACAGTTAAATCTGAATGACAACACTATATGGTGACTGGTGCCAACTGGGGCAAGGTGTTCCAGTTTGGCCACCATACCCTCCTCGTTTGTTATGATGAGGTCATGTGGCTTGGGTGTTTGCTCCCCTCTGTAATGTGTCGGGTCTCTAACATGCTGGAACAGAAAATTATCTCTCAGAGTTTCTACAAAAAGAGTAGCAGGATTATTCAAGTCATTCGGGGTGGACTCGTTTCTCCAGTCGATGTCGCCATAGTTAAAGTCCCCCATGATAAGGAGGTGGCTGGGGTTGAGCATCGCCGCGTTGTTTACTAAGGTTCTTAAGTTCCTTTGATTTAGTGGGCCACAGTTTGGGCTGTAGATACACCCGACGATAAGTAAGTCCCCTCCCTTTAATTTAATTTCACACCACTTGGACTCTTCAAAAACATCCTCTCCCTGTACCCTCGCCTGGCTGGCTCTAAGGTCTTGCCTAGCGTAGATAACCACACCCCTCCTGCAGGATTCTTGAGTTAGGTTCGTAAATGAGTCATATCCAGCAATACTGAACTCACATTCCTCTGGGTCGATTCTCCTGTTCTTGTACAACAGTTCTACAACTCCTACAATATCTGGTTTGTGTACTCTTAGTAGTGTTTCAAACTCCTCTCTCTTATCAAGGAACGTGTCAGTATTAGTGTACATGACATTCAAGCCAGAATTTGTTCTCGGTAACGTCTCTGCTCTTAGTAATAAACCCGCTCCACCCACATTCTCAGAAGCTGCAGCATTTGCTAAGTACACTGTATTTTGCAGGGTGTGGTTAAAAATGTCATTGTTTACACGGCGCTCGTTCCCTCCTGTCCGGTAGGCTGAGCTGGTGCCGCCTCCCGGGTGGGGGGTTGAGTGGGTGGAGGGTGCACTGCTGCCCCCTGGCCCTGTGTCGGCACACTTGTGTCCACTACCCTCCCCCTGAGTATAACCCACGTGCACCTGTCCCCGTTCCTCCTCGACTCCTCCCTCTTCTGCTTCAAGTCCAGCAGGAACTCCAAAATATGATTAACAGTAATCTTTCACAAATAATACTTTACTTGGTGTTATAAAAGTCGAGCAAGGTTTACACGTTATACCACTAGAAACATACTGTACAATAAGAAAGGAGATACGCTGTACTTAACTTAACACTGCCGGGCCCATACTAAAGTAAACAAAGCGAGCGGACGCGGCAGAAATGACGTCACAAACAAAAGACGTTCACGTTGCGAATCCACAACGAACGATGGAACGCTCGCTCGTAACATCTCCCCCCTTAATTTAAAAGTTTAAGAAGCTCTGAATAAACTTTTACTCAACACAGGATAGAGTGTCGGCAATAATATTATCACAGCCCTTTATGTGTTTGATTTCTATATTATAGGGTTGAAGAGCTAATGACCACCGTAACAGTCTTTGATTCTTTTTTCTCATATTATGAACAAACTGAAGTGGATTATGATCTGTTTAAACTATCACTGAGTAAGGTGATCCACTTACATACACCTCAAACTTTTCCAGAGCTAACAAAAGGGCTAATGCTTCTTTTTCTATTGTGGCAAATCCACGTTGATGCTTTTTCAGTTTGGCTGAGAAATAACAGTACGGGTGCAATATTCCTGTATTTTCATTTTTGCATTAACACAGCACCAACTCCTGTGTCACACGCATCCGAGTGTATCACAAATTGTTTCTTTAAGTCTGGGAGTTGCAGTACAGGTGCCGTTGCCAATAACCCACGAACCTTTTCGAATGCTGCCTGGCATTCATCAGTCCACACAAACTTTTTTTTTGGACTGACCAAATTTATCATGGGAGTGACCACCCTGGTAAAATTTTGACAAAACCTCCTGTAGAATCCAACCATCCTGAGAAATCTTCTGAGAGCCTTTCGATTGTGAGGTGCGGGTAGGCTGAGAATATCGACAACCTTGGCATCAATTGGAGCAATTTTCCCTTGTCCAATGACATGACCAAGGAAGATTAAGGCGGCATGTCCGAATTCACTTTTGGGTAGGTTTACAGTGAAGTTGAACTCTGCTAGGCGATTGAAGAGTTCACGGAGTCGGCCAATGTGTTGTACCCATGTGTCACCGATGACGACCAGATCATCTAGATAGACGTACACTCCAGGCAGGCCTGACGTCACTATTTGCATCGCTCGCTAAAATGTTGCTGGTGCTCCTTTGAGGCCGAAGGGCATAACTTTGTATTGCCACAGCCCCTCCGCAGTGACAAAAGCTGAAATCTGCTTTGCTTCTTCCGAGAGTTTGATTTGGTAGTAGCCTTTGAGAAGATCCAGCTTGGTGACAAATGTTGCTTGACCCACACTATCGATGATGTCGCCGATGCGCAGCAATGGATATGCATCAGCACGTGTCACCAGGTTGACCTTCCTGTAGTCAGTACACATGCGGACACTTCCGTCGGGCTTAGGCACCAGCACACAGGTTGACGCCCATGCACTACTGCTCCTCTCCACTAGGCCATGTTCCAGCAGATACTCCACCTCCTGCTTCAGCTTCTCCCGCTTATCACGGCTCATTCGGTAGGGTGCTTGCTTGATGGGAGATGTGCCAGGCAGCAGTACCAGGTCGTGCTCCAGCGGAGAACACTGGCGTGGCACATCGGTGAAGAGTGGCTTGAACTCCTGCAGCAGTTGCACCACATCCTGAGACTGCTGTTGTGAAAGATGGGATACTTTAGAGGTAGGGTCACACAATATACTGGAATTACAGATTTTTATGGGGATATCCACTTGGAAATCAGTGTCTGGGACCACCTCCTCTCCTGTTACCGAACAAACCACTTCACTCCCACCAAAATACGGTTTCAACCAGTTGATATGAATCAAACTCTCCAATTTTCTCTTATCTGGAGTCGCTATGACATAGTTGAGGTCATTTAATTTCTTAACTATAGTGAATGGACCCTCATATTTAGCTTAAATTCTCTAGCTTGACAATGCTCATCATATTGCTTTTTCATTTTCTCCTGTAGTTCTGACAGATTTTCACGAGCAATCTCACCTACTCTCTTCAGTTTCTCTTTAAACTTCTCTACATACACTGACAAAGGAACTTTTATTTGATTACTTAATACTTATCCAACTTTCCTTCAACACAGTCATGGGACCTCTTACAGCATGACCAAAAATCATTTCAAAGGGACTGAATCCTAGGGAATCTTGGGGACTCTCTCTTATGGCAAACAACATAAGTGGCACTCCTTCATCCCAATCCTTATCAGACTCCATACAGTATTTCAAAAGCATTGATTTAAAAGTCTGCTGGAACCTCTCTAGGGCACCTTGGGTTTGAGGGTGGTACGCAGAAGCTAAGTATTGTTTAATACCCAATTCATTCATCACCTGCTGGAAAAGGAAAGAAGTGAAGTTAGTACCCTGAAACGACTGTACAGCTCTAGGAATGCCATATTTAGTGAAGAAGTTAGTCAGAGCCTTTACCACACTCTTTGCTTTGATGTTTCGCAATGGTATAGCCTCTGGGTACCTGGTGGTAGTACACATGATTGTTAACAAATACTGGTGGCCACATCGAGTTTTTGGGAGAGGACCTACACAATCTATTATAACCCTGCTAAATGGCTCATCTACCTCAGGAATGGGTTTTTGGGGAGCAGGTTTTATGACCTGATTCGGTTTACCAGCCAACTGACATTCATGGCAAGTTCTACAGTATTTGGCAGCATCACCTTTCATTCCAGGCCAGTAAAAATGCGACAAAATCTTTTTGTATGTTTTCCTAACTCCCAAATGTCCTCCCAAAAAGTCGTGGGCTAATTTCAAGATTTCTCCCCTGTGACAACTGGGAATCACAACCTGATGCACAACATTCCACTCATCAGCAGGATCAGATACAGATCTGAACTTCCTCATAAGTAACCCTGAATCCATGTAGTAACAAACAGGCAAGCGAACGGCTTCTTCAATATCCACAGCCTTCCTACATAGTTCAGCTAATTCGGAGTCACTCTGCTGATCATCTATCAGTTTTTCCCTAGTGACAGGTACTTTCTGAATGGTAATAGTGTCACCAGAAGGGAGATCAGCTTCAGATTTTGGGGAATGAATGTTAACTGAATCTTTAGCTTCACTCACATCTCTCCCACCAATGTCACTATCAAATGAATCATCCTGACTGTCAAACAGATTCTCAATACCTAAATCATTTTCATCATTGCCAGGTGCACTGCTATCAGCAATACAAAGCTTAGGGTCAACTGAAGGAACGGTCTGTACCTTATTCCGAAGAGTCTGGCTCCTTGTAACTGCACATAAAGGAAATAAATCAGGGTATTCTTCTTCAATTAAACCAGTATTATTCTCCACTGTAGGAGTCGAAGATACCACAGGGTCTGGCACCACGCTGGCCCCTGCAATATCACTACCCAGCTAAAAAGTAACCCCTGTCACAGGAAGAGAATCTTGAACACCAATAGTCACCCAACCAATCACAAGTGGAGTTCTTAAAAACACCCAACACAAAGGAACAGTGATCACTCCACCGACAACCTTAAGCACCAAATGCTCTCCAGTATAGGAATCTTCCACGCAGGGAACAGATCCTTTCAACAGAATACTGTGAGAAGTACCAGTGTCAAGCAAAATCTTCGCAGGGTACTGATCACCTGATTCCTCAACTGCAACTGAGCCATCAAACATCAAAGGTACAAAAGAATCCTCCTTTGGGCGATTTCTCACTAAAGTTTTGTCAAACTTCTCCAGAGGTTCGAATGAGAGCACTGGCTCTTCCTTCTTTGCTTCCAATTTAGGGCAATTCGCAATCACATGACCTGGTTTCTTACAGTAAAAACAGACAAATGCTTTAGTCTTGGCATAGGTCTTGGAAAGCTCACCTGAGTTTCCACGAAAATTTACTTTACTAAAAGAAGCAGTACTACTATCCTGCCTACCACCTTTTTCCTTGGTTACAAAATCCTTTCCACCTGAATGATTTTGAGATTTAACATGATGCATTTTGTGAGTAAGGGCATAGCTATCAGCTAATGCAGCAGCTTTATGAACATTACTAATATCTCTCTCTCCTAAGTACAATTGTATATCTCTTGGAGTGGCTCTTTTGAACTGTTCTAAAATCATCAACTCAACAAGTTACTCAAAAGTTTCTACCTTGCTAGACTTTATCCACCTTCCACACATTTTACTCAATGAATAAACAAATTCTATATATGACTGTGCATCAGTCTTTCTCATAGTCCTAAATTTCACTCTATATGTTTCAGGAATGAGTTCATATGCCTTAAGAATTTCTTCTTTCATTAACTTATAACTACGACAAACTTCACTTGACAAAAACAGAAATGCTGAACGAGCTGACCCAGTGAACACACTTTGAATCATAGCAATCCACGACTCTTCAGGCCACTGAAAAGACTTTGCAATCTTCTCAAACTGCATGAAAAACGCTTCTGGATCCTCCTCGTCAAAAGCAGGCATAAGTCTCAAATGTTTTGTCACATCAAACAATTTTGTCTCAGATTCTAAAGGCAATGCCTGTAAGTCTTGTCTTCTACTGCTAACCTGTGCTAACGCTAATTCATGCTGCCTTTCGCGCTCTCTTTCCCTTTCTTCTCTTTCCTTCAAAGCCAACTCATGCAACTTATCCTTTTCTCGTTCTAGCCTTCCATGCTCCATTTCTAGCTTTCTTATCTCTACAGCTTCTCTGGGGTCAAATGAACGCAAAGTCAGTGCCCCCTTCGGTAGCACCTCTTCATTTACAAGCTCAGTTAATACTGCATTTTTAATTTCAGACTTTCTTTGACTACGTCGATACTCAATCTCGTACGTATCGGCAAGTTTCATCCAATCATCCTTTCTTAACACACTCCCGAACTAGTTGTAGCCCTCTACACGTGCAACATCTGTGAACGACCCTGCCGGTCCCGTATAGGCCTTTTTAGTCACCTCAGAACTCACCAACGAAGGTGACATCCTTAATAACTCACACCATTGTATCATAGCAGGATGATCGTCATACTCAATTCCGAGTGACAGCAAAGTAGTAGTACGTAGTATTTTTTATTTTATTTTGATTTTGTCGCTTACAGCGGCTACTTTATTGTGCACCCCACACTCATCCTGTGAGTGGTAGCGCAAAAGGATTACAGAGTAAAGTTTACAACGGGTCATAATAATTAACCCCCGTTGTCAGGATATTATGGCACTGAATGTTACACAGTATTTCAATTACATTATTTGTTTAGTTCTATACATAAAGGGTAACTTATTCACAAATGCGTGAGAACAGGCGTGTGAGGCAGTATGTCTGGCCTCACACTGTGTTATTCACATTTACGTGAGAGGTGTTAGGTTCTGAATAATAAGTTCTATATACAGGAGAGAACACAAACACCTGTATAGTTTTGTAGGTTCGGTTTACTGGATAAGAGTATGTACACAGAGGAGAGCAGCGGTCTCCCTGGCTAGGCTCCTTGTCAACTGCTATAGGCGACGTATGGCAAGTGATACATTAGCAGCTTCCATACGTCGCCAGGCACATTAATTAGGCATGTGGGATATGGTAATAACATTGCCACACGCTGCTAGCTAGGCTGAATAAATAATACATAAATGGAGCACATACATAATATACATACATGATATATAATCCAGCATACATAATATACATACACCTCCCTCCCCCCTATACGCTCATAGCAAAGTCTTGAGCGGACCTTTTCTTTTGGATCCGTTCTGAGCGTCGAGGGACTTCATCACTGGGAAGGGTATGGGACTCAACACTGGTGGCGGGGCCAGCAGAAGGCATTGTTACGGGGCGGAGAAAACGGCGGTTCCTCCACCACACACGACCACTGGGTAACCGCACCTGGTAGTCCCGTGACCTGCCGAGACCCATGACTACGCCTACTTTGTCCCAACGTAGGGAGGTCGGGTCCTGAACACGGACTTGGGTGCCGACACTCAACCTAGGGAGAGAACGGGCGTGGTCTTTGTAGCGGGCGACGACGTCCTGAACACGTTCGGCGGCTCGGCGATCACAATCCTCTGTCTTGGCCTGCCACTCCTTGGAGAAGGATTGAGGGTGAGCAGGGACACAAGAACGAAGGGGGCGTCCATACAAAACCTGGGCAGGGGAGCGTCCGGTGTAGTTAGGTGTGTTGCGGAGTTCAAGAAGACCCCTGTCGAAGGCCTCGCAGTCAATGTTCCCAGAAGGGGCCACCTTAAGGATGAGGTGCTTCAGGGATTTGACAGCAGCCTCAGCGTGGCCGTTGGACTGCGGGTAATGGGGCGATGTCAACACATGCCGGACTCCCCATCGGTCAAGGAACACAGCAAAGTCCCGGCTTGTGAACTGAGGCCCTCCGTCGGTTCGCAGGCGTACAGGAACGCCCACGTCACGGAAGTAGTGGCGGAACTTGCTGATGGTGGCGGCAGACGTCGTGTCATTACCGCACTTGATGACAACCGGCCAACCAGAGAGACGGTCGACGATAACGAGGAAGGACTTTCCTGACACACAGAAAAAGTCGGCCGACACAGACTCAAAGGGGCGGGTGGGGTTGTCGTCACTCATAAAGGATTCCTGCTGCTGGCTGGGTTGTAATACGCGGCGGGGCTTACACACCCGGACAGCATTGGAGATGTCGGGGTCGATGCCAGGCCGGAACACAGTCTGTCTTGCACGCCGTTTGGTGGCCTCGGCTCCACAGTGACTGTCGTGGAGGCGAGCCAAGGCGTGGAGACTTGAAGCAGCAGGGACAACTACCGAAGGAGAGGTGTCACTGGCCAGAGGTAGGGGCAGGGCGGCAGCAGGGTAGTTGCTGCTCCCTTCGTGCACCCTGCTGGCGTGTTTTACCTCGAGAATCGGTGTTGGGAAGTCCTGGGAGATGATGGCCAACTCTTGGCAATGTCTGTAGGACAGCAAAGGAGTCGGGACGCCATTATGCACATCAATCCAGGCTTGACACGACCTGTTGCCAAAGGTGACGTGTGCATAGAGTGAACCTAGGGCCGGGGTCATCTGTGAACCATCTGCCATAAAGCGGAGATCCTTGGGGGGCGGTCCTAGATCACTTGGAGAGAGCCCCAAGCATTGCAAATGCTGGGGACCGATGACTGTAGCATCAGCGCCGGTGTCGGGCAACATCTGAAGACGGGATGACACACCGCCGTAGGTCACGATGACGCTGATGTACTGGGGGACTTTGGTCCTGGGACGCGGGGGGGGAGCACACATTCCTAATGTGGCTCGAGCGTTGTCAGGAGTCGTCGTGCCTCTGATTGGAAGGCTGTGGGCGGCCCTCTCTGGTGGAATGGGGCTGAAGCTTCCGCCGACGCGGTCCTTTGGGTTTGTTGGAAGGGCAACACTTGTCATAGTGGCCCAGACGACCACACACATTGCACTGGACGCGTTTGGCTGGGCACCGTACTGTGAGTGACCAGTGGTCCTTACGGTCACAACTGTTGCAGGTAGACTGAGCAGCTGGACACACCTGTGTTCCGTGCTGCTTACCACAGTTGTTGCAAAATAAACCGGGCGTGGACGTGGTGGGCGAAGGCGTAGGAACAGACTTCTTGTCCTTCTTGTACCGGGACACAGCGCGTACAGCTGTAGGGGGAGCACGGATGGCAGAGGTGGCACACCTGGCAGCCTCATAGGAGCGACATATCGTCAACACATCCTTAAGAGAAGAGGAAGAGTCGAGGGAGGTGAGGCGTTGGACAAGTTCCTCGTCCTTAACACCCATCAGGATCACCTGCCTCAACTGGGTCTCCTCGCACTGCTGGTGGTGGCCTGGACATATATCTACCTCTTCCGAGGCTCTCTTAAGACGCACGTAAAAGGCATCAAAAGACTCACCCTCCATCTGTCTGCAGCTAAACAATTCCCTCCTGCGCAGAGCCTCATTCTGCTGTCCTTTGATGTGCCGTTGTAGAACGTCCAGTACCTCCTCTACAGACAGCAAAGAGGTTGGGGGTACCTGCAACGTATGTTCCAAGACACGCTGAATTTCCAAGGACAGGCACATACACAGCTGGATGAGTTGTGTAGGCTGTGACAAACTCTGGAGATCCACCAATGTAGAATAATCAGTCCACCGTCGCCGCCATTCACGAAAAGTCTGGAAAGTCTCATCAGGCTTCAAGATGGGCGGCGTTTGAGCTGCTGCTTTAGGTGGGGCTGGGGGGCGTGAAGGAAGCATGGATGAGGTATCTGAACCAGTCAGTACCGAGGCAGTGTTAGAGCCAGGGGCTTGGTTAACAGTGAGGCGAGATATCAAGGCTTCAAACCGTTCACTGTCTTCCAATCTCCGTTGGTGGTCTCGTTCTGCCTCTGCTTGCCTTCTGTGCTCATCCGCCAAACGTCTGTGGGCTTCATCCTCGCGTTTCTCATCTCTCATAAACTTCAGTAAAGCAATTATCTCTGGAGACAACGCTGAATATTGAGGTGAGGGACTGCGCGATGTGGGGGCTGGAGCGTCGTGGCCGGCCTGGTCATCCATCTCTGCGGGGCTATCACCCGCCTGAGTCATCCAGACGCTGGGTCCACGGCTACGTAAGGCGTGAGACATAACTACTTCCTCTGTGTACTATGTCTTAAATCAGTGTTGACTGGTCAGCCCGTCGTATCAACAAGATTTCAGACAAAAAATTAATTAAATACACAGATAAGTAGGTTATATATATATAAAATATATATAAGGAAGCCGCGCGGTCAGCGAGTGTTAGTACATGTACGTGTGCGAGTGAGTGTGTGTCCCGGGCGGGCAAAGCGTCTCGCCCCAGCTGTGAGGGGGGGTGGAGGCGGCGCTGTGAGGGGGGTGGAGGGAGAGGCGCGGCAACTCCCAGTCAGCCCAGTGCCCTCAGGACGCGGTCAGAGACGGGTGCACTGAACTCTACTCCTTACAAATGCCCAGAACGTGCCGTATACCTTGGGAATCCTTTAGAACAAGGTCACACATGAATGGCACGAACACACAATGCACTAAACACTTCACAGAAAATCACTGTCACTGACACTGCTCAAAGTTGCTGAAATTCTTCGAGGAGAGGTGACGCACGGGAGTTGACCCAAGCGAGAGAGGAGTCCGTACTCCGGCTTTCCACAGACTTTGCACTTTCACTCGTAATTATCCAGTAAGATCGGATCACTGCGCCATGTTAGGTTCTGAATAATAAGTTCTATATACAGGAGAGAACACAAACACCTGTATAGTTTTGTAGGTTCGGTTTACTGGATAAGAGTATGTACACAGAGGAGAGCAGCGGTCTCCCTGGCTAGGCTCCTTGTCAACTGCTTTAGGCGACGTATGGCAAGTGATACATTAGCAGCTTCCATACGTCGCCAGGCACATTAATTAGGCATGTGGGATATGGTAATAACATTGCCACACGCTGCTAGCTAGGCTGAATAAATAATACATAAATGGAGCACATACATAATATACATACATGATATATAATCCAGCATACATAATATACATACAAGAGGTATTCAAGCACATTGCGTAATTGGTTCTATACATGAGAACTGATATAGTTACTAAGTGCAAAAAAGTGGATACAATCTTAATATGTCGGCTATCTTGCCATTAGAGATGAAGTGTTGTGCCATTTCACACACAGTTTGCTTGGACCTGTCCCTAAAAGGTTCTATCTTCACACAGTCGAGGTTACAACATCTTGTAATCTAGTGATCTTGTTACTTGCTCCACATACATGTTTCACTTGATGCATCTCATCATGGTAAACTATGGATCGACTAGTGCCTGTTTGTACTAGTCTACTTGCGTCAAACTCATCAATAAGTTCTTTCCTAATTACAGTTTTAAGGGTTCTTTTTGACAGACCCAAATTGTATTCAACGGTGTCTTTGGTAGACGCGAGTTTGGCGAGGGCATCAGCTCTGTCATGTTATATGAGGCCTATGTGAGAGGGGATCCACAACAGTTTGACCTTGACACCCCGGTCAACAAGGCACGCATATTTGTGTCTGGCTTCAGAGACAAGAGCGTGACAACCTGAGTCGAGGGTGTCAAGGGCAAGTAGTGAGGATAGAGTCAGTGATGATGAGACTGTCAGTAACAGTGGCTTCAATGAATTTAATAGCTGTGAGTATGGCAACTAATTCAGTTTGTAGAGTGGTTGCCCAGTTGTTAATTCGAACTCCTTTCTCAATATTACCGTCAGGTTGAGTCACAACAATAGCACTTCCAGCCCTCCCACAGGCGGTGTTAAGAGATCCATCAGTGTAGATGGTCTGTGTGATATTATCATCAGTCTGTAGAGTGTGTATGTGTTCAAGAGCTCTCAATTTGGCAGTGTGTTGGAGATAAATGCTTTGTATAATTAATTTTTAGGCGGATATGTCGGTATTGTGATATCGAAGGGAACTGTCCGCCAGGGTGGCAGGAAGCGCTGTTGTGTCTCAACTTTGTACAGGTGGTCTAGTCCAAACATCTTCATATGTGTAGCTGTAGTTTGGATCCATTTAGACTCAGTAGTCCCATGGTTCATACATTCTAGCAATTTTAAGGAAACAATGTTATCAGGATCACCACGCAGAAGCCTCAGGGCTATCATGAGGTTGAATTCAATTATTCTATCTTTAACACTGGGTATTAGGGTGTGTCATAGGAGGGAAGATCAGCTAAAACTAATGGCCCATCACTTTTTTGGTAGATTTTAGTGTATATAAACAGAAAATAATATCAGTTTCAATATTTTGCAACCTTTTGCTCGGTAAATTTTAGCGTGAAATTTATCGAAAATCTAACGTACAGCTGCATTAGTGCATTACAATTAATAGTGAACATTGCTTTCTGACTTCATTCTTTAACAACCCAACTAACAATATTTTTTTCTGTTTCAGATTCTGATGCATTTATAAGTTGATAATATTTGCGATGGCTGCTTGTGTCAGGACGAGGAACAAAAAATCCAGCCATCTCAGTCACTATCTTGGGTCTGGGAGAGAGCTCCTGAAGTCGGAGTTGCCTACATTGAGAGATACTTTGAGATACAGTGTTTTAATCAGGCAAATCAGTGAAAAGAACCAAAGAACTTTCACAAACAAAGACATTGCCAGTGATATGACCAAAGCTGTCTTGGCACAGTACACTCTGGCTAACGCTCAGTTCAAGCCTCCAGTCATAACAAGTCAGAAGAAGATTAGTGAGAGACTGCTAGCCAGTTGGGAAAAGGCAAGAGATATCTCTCTTGGGAGAGGAAAACTTGCAGTTAAGGACAGCTTTGCCAAGCAGCTGGACCAGTTATTTGACATAATTACTTGCAAGTGCCCAATTGTTCTCTGTCCTGAGTTTGGATGCGATCGTGACTGTAAGTCCGAGGCCCACATCTCCTGTATTTGCAAGCGTGAACTGAAGATTCCTGTGATCGAACTGGCATTTGTCAAAGCACAGAGAGAGATGACTGGCAGTATAGGGGCTCTCATGATTTCTAGCCAAGATATTCCGGAGTCCAAGAGACAGGAGGCTGCCACAGAGAGACAGAAGAGGAGAAGAGTTGCTGAGGAAAAGAGACTTGAGAAGGCCCAGGGTGAGGTAAAAAAGGCCGATGATTGGAGTCAAGCTGATTCAGAGTTTAATGACTTCCCCATGGCTGATCCGAGTGCTGACCAGGAGAATGGTGACTTTGTCCCTAACCCAGAAAATAATGATCCCAAACCTTCCAGGCATAAGATTCGAAATAGGAAAGATATCCCGAGCATAGCTCTGGCCAGCATGCGACACCACACTGGTCTCAGAGAAACTGCAGAGATAGCAACAGCTGCCTGGGTTGACGGTGGTTTGATAACACCTGATGATGTTCACCTGGTGATAGATCATAACAAAGTAAGGAGAGCTCAGGAGAAACTTGTCAGTAACCTAGAAGAGGAGTTTGATAAGGGGATAAGAGAAAATGGAATCAATTGCTTGTTCTTTGATGGGAGAAGGGATGACACTAAAGTGTTCATGAAAGTTGGAGATTCTGACAAGTTGTTCCCTGCCATGGTGAAGGAGGAACACTACTCCTGCTGCAGTGAACCAGGAGGGAAGTATTTGTGGCATTTCACTCCAGAGAAAGATGACATCAGGAAACCAGCTGAGATTGTGGCAGATAACATTGTGAACTGGCTCAGAGAGAGGAACGTAGACCAGACCCTGCAGGCCATTGGAGGGGACAGCACCAACACGAACACAGGGTGGCAAGGGGGGGTCATACAGTGGATAGAGCGGAAGATTGGGAGGAAGCTGGTCTGGATTGTTTGTGACCTCCACACCAACGAGTTGCCACTCAGACATCTGATCCAGGAGCTGGATGGCAAGACTCTTTCAAACAACAGATGGTCTGGTCCTCTTGGCAAGATGCTGGACTCTGCCACTGAGTTAGAAATAAATCCGAGCTTTGAAAAAATCACAGTTGGCCCTCCACTCGTTGAGCTTGCACATACTGTCATTGACGACCTGACTACTGACCAGTACTATGGTTACTGATTTGCAGTGCCATCAAAACTGGGGTCATGCCTGATAGACTTGCTTACCTGCAGATAGGTCCAGTCTCACATTCGAGGTGGCTCACAACGGCTCTCAGGTTCTGCAGAATTTGGGTCGCTCATCATAAACTGAAAGGGAACCAGCTTCACAACCTGAGACTTATTGTCCAATTCATCGTGAGTGTCTACTTGCCAAATTGGTTCAACACCAAGGTCAAGTCATCGTTCTCCGAAGGTCCGAGGCATGTTCTCTTCCAGCTTGAGCTCCTGAGGAGTCAGCCAAGGAAGGTTGTTCAGATTGTGGAGCAGACTGTGAGGAGATCTTCCTGGTATGCTCATCCCGAGGCAGTTCTGCAGACAATGCTCTGCAGTAAGGATGAGGAGGAGAGAAGAGTGGCAGTCAAAAAGATCTTGGATATGAGACTTATGAGAGGATCTGGGCATGACGAATCAGTTGGTGACGATTCCTTCAGGGTCAGGAAGACTCCTGAAGTCAATCTAGGTGCCAAGACCCTCACTGATCTCATAGATCTGGATAACATCCAGGCTGGCAGTGAGCCCCCTCTTACCTGCAGCCTCACCATTGTTCAAGTCAGAGCTTTCCTGGACAACCCCATGCATGTCCCTGCCTGGCCCTCGCACACCCAGAGTATAGAGCGTTGTGTACAGCAAGTGAGCGAGGCCAGCAGTCACCTGTACAGCCAGGAGAGGAGGGAAGGCTACATCCGAGCTCAGGTGGTCAGCAGGGAGGTGATGAGTAGAAACAGAAGCAAGAAAGACGTGTTCTCTATGGTGTGCAGCAACACCGGGTCGTAGTAGTAAAGCCGGTTTTTGTATTTGATGATTTTGTTTTCTAAAGGAATATTAAATTTAATAAATGTGTCAAGATCATTCGTTTCACTATTCTGGATCATTTTCATCCTAATAAATTAGCCTGATACATTTACTTTACTTTAAATAAGCTATTTAGTGGTGTTGGTAAAAGGGTGGGAATACTGAATTTTCATAAGATTTCAAGTTAAAATTTACCTAGCAAAAAATAAAAACTTTTCAAATCTGAAGATATCACATGATTCTGCACATAGAACTACATCATTAATACCATGGGCCGATTTTTCAAACTCAAAAAAAAAAAATTTCGCCTCCTTATGACACACCCTACTGGGCATACCTAGTTCTTTCCTCATATTAAGTACAGTACTTTATTGCTCATGGGACATCCTAGGATAATTTTGAGGGCTTTATTTTGCATTTTCTCGAGCTTGTCAACGCTTTTCCCGTCACGAAGGACCAGGGCTGGTGCGTGGTAATCTATCAGAGATCTTATATAGCCTAGGTACATTGTTTTAACAATTCTAATATTAGCACCATAGTGCGGGCTGTACCCCGCTACACTTCTAAGAGGTCTCAGTCTGTCAGTACATTGGCGGGTTAGCTGTTGTATAGCAGGTACAGTAGGGTACAAGGGACGGAAACACCAAGATATTTAAACGAAGAAACATAGTCAATAGTGTTGTTACCTATCTTGAACTTGGCGGGGCCGCGTTTGCGGTTACCAGCTTGTTTGTACGTAGTAGTATACAGTATGTGTGTGTTTGTAGGACTTTGAGCGTCGATGTGTTTATATAGTGTGTGTTTAGAATTTAAATTTACACATATTATCATTCATTAACATCAACAATCTTGAGATAGAAACCAATATATCATAAAAAATCTCCCCGAAAATAACAGTGAACACAATAACCTGTTTATTAACAACACGTAACATAGTACGCCAGAAAATATATAGTAAAGACAACACAGCTCAATAAAACATGTAAACATACAATCGGTAACTCAAAACTGAGGCATAACAAAAATAGCATAAATTAGTAGGGAGCTACCAAACAGGGAGGTACTACCGCCTGGGAAGATATTGGCAGCATAATGTATTGTCTAATGGTAGACCCTGCTGCCATATGGCATCACAAAAATTGTGACCTAGTCCCAGGTTGCTGATCTGACTTTCTGCCTCATTTACACTCAATTGCAGGGTCTCAATTGTTTCTCTTATTTGACAACACAACATACATATATTGTTTCTCGCTCTTGATCTTTTATTTTTTATTTTTTTATTTCTTTATTATTATTATTATTATTATTATTATTATTATTATTATTACATTTTCGCCCCCAGGCCCCGATGTGGGTCAGTGACCTGTGCCCGGGTGGGCTAATCCCCGTAAAAAAAAAAAAAAAAAGTTACTGGACAAAAAGTCACAAACATTCCTAAAATCAACGTTAATAATTACTTGCATCACACAATTATAACAAAACTTTTATATCCTTTACAAAACGAGATATAACATAACAAATTAGATCAATGGTAATGTCTGCTATAATCATAAGAAAGGTGTTGCAATATCTATAACACGTAACTAAGTGATTATAATATGAAAGACTACAAGTTAATGATGATAAGAGAGAGCTGTTAAGATACAAATACTGTATAAAGATTTTTACAAGGTGTAGATGTGATATTACTGATACATCTGTGAATTATCTCCACCTGCAAAGACACAGGTGTGGTAAACATGTGGGGGCAGGTGTGGTGTTGGTGGGTAGGATTTGCATTATAATATTAAAACCAATGAGAGCTTGACCGAATTGGCCGGACAGGGGTACACTAAGTAAGTAGATGGATAGACAATTATTAAATATATGGTTGGTAGCTGGGATAGTTGGTAGCTGGGATGGTTGGTAGCTGGGATGGTTGGCAGCTGGGATGGTTGGCAGCTGGGATGGTTGGTAGCTGGGATGGTTGGTAGCTGGGATGGTTGGTAGCTGGGATGGTTGGTAGCTGAGATAGTTGGTAGCTGGGATGGTTGGGAGCTGAGATAGTTGGTAGCTGGGATGGTTGGGAGCTGGGATGGTTGGCAGCTGGGATGGTTGGTAGCTGGGATGGTTAGTGGCTGGGATGGTTGGTAGCTGGGATTGTTTACAACTTGGATGGTTGGTGTTTGGATTACGTTACCTGGTACACTTAATATCTAGGATAGTTGAGGTTATATAGGGGCATGTGACGTAGGGGTGAATGTTTGAAACTTCAGACGCTATAGTCACATGAGCTAACCTCTTCTGCGATTATTGGGTGACCCTGAGCAGAGAAAAAAAATATATAAGTTATGAAAGAAATGATATGCAGGGATGTGCTTACCTTATCTTTCAGAATGATTTACTTTGCCTGTGTGGAGATGTCATTATTTATTTTCCACCAGTAAATGTTGAATACTCATTAATTAATCCTATATGTAACCATAATTGCAAGAGGGCGGTATAAAAGGTTTGCAAGCTGGGTATTTAATAAAAAAAGTTGATCCATAAACTTATATCTTATTTTCGATATAGTCTCCCCTGATGTCAATATACTCACTCAGCTTGCCTTTCCAACTCATTATGCTAATCTTATAGAAGTCTTCTGATTACCCCTCAAACTACGCCCCAGTAGCTTCCTTCATCCTGGACTCGGGCTACTGGTGCCTCGTCAGTAGCATCTAAGAGGGTCATTCATCTTCATGGCTCTCGCGCCCATGTTTGAACTCCTCGGCCCGTATTGTTACGGTGGTATATGAGGGAGCATCTGTACCGTCACTCTCACTTTGTGTCGAGGAGTTTCCTTTGCTGTGAAACCTTTTGTTAGGGAGTTCACAACACTCCAGTGCACAATTTTGCCGCAATCTGTAATTTTCTTAGATATCATACTTTAAATTTTCACTCTGAAGCATGAACTTGTCCTATAATGGTCATATTAACTGAACAAAAGCCCCAAACATTCAACTTTGTTACCCCACAATAATAGACCTTGCCATATTGCTTTACCCTTGAGTTGCAAAACCTTTTGACCGACCCTCGTATCTACACAGTGAAGAAGACTTACTAGCAACCGAAAATCTGCTGTAACCAGTAGGACCAAAGCTGTGAGTGCCATAGTTGGTCCTCCCGAGGCGTCTCTGTCCAGGGAAGTCTCTTTGCCTGATGACGACCCGCGACGCCCCCAACGTCATCACCGCCAACACCAACACCACCAACATCTGCCAGTGTGTGAGTGTGCAAGTTAAAGCTGGAATCCGGATGACCACAAAATTCTTTTCAACATATAATTCACGAGGAATGATAAATGGTCTGGTATTAGTAATATATCAACTATAGTATAAACTTCTTGCAAGGATGTTTACGATTCAGGTTGTTTCCATTATGTGTGTAACTTTATAACTACCTTAAGTACTGTTAGATACTTTATTATTTAGATATTAGGTAAGGTATCATCTTATTGATGCTATAACTGTGTAAATGTATAGTGTTTTGTATTGTAGGTACCGAACACTAAGTTATGTTTCTATGAAGGCGTTACCATTACTTCGTGTATATGATTATGATACAAATATATTAGATTCAGTACATTTTATGTATATTTCCATCATATCTAAAGCCAAAAAAGTATATTGATTCTTATACTAAGTATATTGTATAATGGCCACCTTTATGGTATCACCACCACCCTGAAATTAATATTAATTAGTCACTCAAAGAGGACTCCCAGTTTTTGCCTTTCCTTAGCCCTCATTATTTTCTACTTCTTAATATTAACCTAACAGTTTTTCTCAACCTGGGGGCAATACAACAAATTCTGGCTATATTAGCATGTTGATGAAGGAAAGTTTTATTTATATGCATATTTTATACTGAGCACAAAGGAACACCCACACCGACCCATAAGTTTACAGCTGATCTCACTCATCGGTCAGTCAGTGGTTGTACACCCCCCCCCCCCCCCACCCATCTACTTTCCATCTTCCCCTCCATCCCTACCCTCCCCGGCGGCACTATTTACAGTAGTATATTCAATATTCAAGTATTATACAGGTTTGTGTCTGCGTCAGCTGAATGTTACTAGCGATGCCACAATATCTTGAATGCAGAATTTTGAATTGTCTATTTGTTGTTATTACCCAAATTGGTCCCAGTGGAACCCCTATGTAAATGCTCGCTAGAACAATTACAGCCAAGGATAGCTAACCTGAATAAAATTTATAATAATAGCCTAATATAGTTTATCATTTTAACCTAACGTCTATAAACTTTACAATTTTACATAAAAGACAAACTGAGCCTTTTTGCTTCGGTACAGGAGAGGGTAAAGCACCTAATGGCTTTGACTATAATGGTAGTTTTGGGAAGAGCATCGGGTCGAAAAGGGTTGAGAAGCTCTGTAACATGACCTCGTGACTTATAAACATTGAGCTAAAGTATCATATTTTTCTCATGTCATAGATTTCCAGTTTTTCTCTCGTTGCTACAGCAAGTCTTAGTATTTTTCATTTTTTTTTTTCTGCAGCACCAAATATTGAACCACTTCTTGGCGTCTCTGTCTGATGAGTGTCCAAGGCTCTGGCCCACATAACAATACCGACCAATCATTGCATTTCAGCAGCCTCTTTTTTTAACTAAAATTAATGCCTCGTTTTGATAGATTTCTAAGATTACTATAAATTGTTTTTGCTTGACATATTCTTGTTTTAGTTGCTCTTACACTTCTACCATCACACCTTTTGTTACTTGTCAAAAGCATAAAATGTTTCAACTTAATTAAGTTACCTGTTGTCTACCGTAATTCTGTTTTATATTTAATTTGGAAGCAGCCAATACCTCTTTATTTGCAGCATTAACTTCCTAAGGCCTTGTTCTTGACATTTTGTTCACTACTCTGTCGACCAGGTTTTGTAATACATCTTCACCAGCTGCAGTCAGAGCATTACCTTCTGCATATTGAATACAAATATTTAGCATTACCTTACCATTACATTTAATTCTTTCAATACTACTTACATTTCCCTCATCAAAAATGGCAATTAGATATTATATAATATTAGAGATCGTATACTGCTTTCTCAAACTCCCTGACCAACTCAAACCAGTTAGCACGTTCATTTCTTCACCAACACTGAAGTTTCCAGTTGTCAGTACAGATGTTTTAGAATTTTAATTTCTACTTCATTAATACTGTACCCTTATTCAAGATATTTATTGTGTTTTAACCAATCATTTTTTTTAAACTCTGTAAAAATTAGTACTATATTTCCCACCTGTATATACATTTCTGGATAGTTGTTTAATGTCCAAGGTTTTGTTTTACTCACTGTTCCCGCGAGGGTGACACACTGTCCGGAGACAATGCAGTTGGACCTCTGGGTGACACAATCCACCAGGAGCGCCCGAAAAATCGCGTAAGTGCCTTTGCATGATAATTCTAAGGTAAGAATTGTCATTAAGGTAGAACGCCCAATTCTTTTTTCAACAGGAGAGTATAAGAAATAAGTTATGATGATTTGAGTGAGTCATAGGCTACCTCACTGATATAGGACGAGCCTACCTCTATACTAGTACTTTATGCCTAAATTTAATATATTAATGATCGCCTGACATAATATATCTTCATCATGACAACAGAAGTGCATATCAGGTTTTAATGTTCATCTTGTGGACTCAACCAGCTTCGAGTGAGTACTGTACTTTACAGTTGGTGCAGTGTAGGTTGTCGAGTGCAGTGCCAGCCAAGGTGTATTATACTATATCAGGGTCGCCAGGCCTATAGTAATAACGTCCATTTTAATTTTTAGGTGACGGACGCGATCGTGTGTTTCATAGCCATGTCTAGATGTGTTAGAATTTTTTTTAGTGTTAGTGATGTGGCAAATGTCTCTTACCATCTTTAAATTCATCTTAAATCTTCTTAACAGCAGCTCGAGGTTCCATTTATCTGTTGAGAGATGAAGAGAATAAATGTTAAAACGACAGATACAATCCCTCTCAGTTCACAGTCTCAAGTTTATGTCAACATGCACATAATACTTCCCTTACCCACTGTGACTTACAAAAGGTCAGCACCAGCGTCAACACACAACTTTATATACAATTCGATAGTGTGCTTTGGTCACCCTTTGGCTCATTTGTTGTGGTTAACGTTGTCTACAACTCCTGTCATCTTGTGTGAAAAGGTAAGAAAATAAATTAAAAAGTACGTTTTGTCTCAAGAAAAACGACGAGTTGGTTCTAAAAATAAGTGGATACATAACGAGAGAGAGTAAGTCGAAGCTTTACTATGTTGAAGTCAAACAGCTGTACTGAGCAGAGTGTCTCCTACCTGTTAACAAAACCTAACTGGTTTTTAAGTCTACTGACAAAAGTGGAAGATATATTTGTACTGGCAGTGTAACTGTACCTCCAAAACACATTACTTAGAATATCAAGCGGTTCACAAATATCTAGGCAAACAAAGGGGTTATATACCATTGCTATCTTTTATCTTACCCTGTGTGCTGTCGCGCCACGTCCACCCTGCTGACACAGTTATGTGACGTCGGGCCTATGTAGCTGACACAGTGGATTGACAGTCTCTCAACAACCTGTCTGTGATACGTGACGCCGGACCCACGTGACTGATTAAGTTGGCTGAAACGTAAATTTTTCTGGATCAAACGTTTGAGTGAAGAGTTTGTTGCCTTCAAGTAATACTTAAAGCGACTCGGGAACTGTAACAGTATCATAGGGTCATCAGGATCTCATATACTTCGGGTTTTTCTCTTTCTTTTTCTCGTCTATTTTTTTCTCTCCTACTTAACCTTTTCCTCGTCCTCTGTGTTTCCCACCAGCTCCCTTTGGAGTCATGAGTTATGAGGTGAAAGAAGATTATTAAGGATTGAAGAAAAGTTGTGAAACTGAAATACAGTAGGAGTAGAAAAAATCTGGGCTCAACCAGATCGCTTCATCTTTTCTATTGTTTTGTTCACACCACCTCACAGTAGCCACCCAATGCCATCTACCAAGCAGATTAGAAGTGACATTATTTCCACACAACATTTTCTTTAGGTTCATCTTATTACATGTTTAGTGAAAGGTTGGTAAGACGTTGAGTAACCAATGTTGATAATGCGGTAATAATAATAATAATAATAATAATAATAATAATAATAATAACATTGTTTTAACTGATACAATGATGACCATGGCGATTTTTAATATTATTATTATCACTATTATCGTTACTATTAGTAGTAGTAGTAGTAGTAGTAGTAGTAGTAGTATTGGCAGAGCAATAACAGTGGCGGAACTATCCCAGTGTTATCTCAATACATCATAATTATGTACTTAACAGTGCAACAGCATTATCACACCGGCTGTGGTAAAATGCAAACTAAGGAAGATATCTTCCTTGATGTAAACTTGTAGACTCCAAGTGAGACTAACAAAACAAAACCATCTTCCACAAAGGTCAAAGTTAAGCTAATACCTTGCACCTTCAGCTGTTGACACTCACAAATTTTCCTACCTTGATTTTTCCTGGTTACTGTAAAGTCTTAAGAAAATTGTATGTATTTACTGGTAAACTTAAGATGTGAAATAATATATCGGGCTCATAATGGCGTTGACTCGATAACGTAACCTGATGTTCTCTCAGTTACGGTGAAGAGATAATAACTATCAAACCACGAAATTTAGAGAATCAGAGTTACTTGACCATGACTTTTTATTAACCTTTGCAGACAGTTAGTAATGGCCATACAACGTTGGTGCAGTAATGAAACTTCTTTTATTTTTATACAAGACGTCATAATTGTTACCTCGCCGTGATTTCAAGGATACTTATTTACGGAGTGTTGAAATCTTTTATCAGAGTAGTCGATATTTTACGCAATTACTGTTGTGTTGCTTTTGCATTTTAATGATAATAGTCAAATTTAGTGACTAATATATATACAGTACACTCGCACCAAAAAGTATCAGTGCAGGATGAGATCGACGACTTCCGAAACGATACGTATACACTGTGATATGGCAAGGTTGGTAAGTGTATCCTCATAACGCCCCCCCCCCCCCCACTAGCTGTTGCCATATGGCTGACAATCAGTGTGTTTGTTTCCTCTTTTCGGATTGTTGCTTTGTGTCGACTGAATGATGAGCGAAGGTTCGGTCTCGGTGAACGTGGGTATAAAACAGAGGCAATATGAAGCAGCAGAGATCTACACATGTCAGACAACATGGAAACCTCAGAGGGAACATGGGGAGCTATTATTGCCCTTCATAACGAAGGGTTCGGCGTCACAGATATTAGCCGGCGGGTTGGTGTCCACAGGAACACCGCTACACGATGGATTCGGCGATACCAGGAAACTGGTGCTACAGACGACAGGTCTATAAGAGGCCGTCCACGCTGCACCACCCCTCAGGACGACCAGGTTGAGTGGTTTATTTGGTAGCATAAATTAATGTGGCAATATTCACAAGTATCACAAATAATTTTGTTAACAGGGAGCTCCTCATATTTCATACTGTCTATTTATCACTTCCCGACCTTATTTATAACGGTTTGTTTCACTTGACCAGGCCATAGGCTCAGCAGGATTACAGGGCTGCCAACATACGGCTGGAGAACTCGCCTTCCCAATACCTATCGTCACTGGTCTCAAGTTGTTCACACTACAGTATGCACCGATACTTTTTGTTGTGAGTGTACATCCGCCTCTGTTACGGATTTTAATTATGTTTTCGGAGAACATTTAATAACGGATTTACATATAACAGGCAATTGTTACTTAAGTGATTATTATGGTAGCCGTCGTCACTGATAGCCTTCAACTACTACTACTTGCAGGCGACTCGAGGCTGTTTTTATACTAGTATAGAAGCAGGAGCGGGGGATGCCGGCCAGGGATATTGTATATATTTCTCAGTTCCGCAATGCAAGAAAACTTCAGATTACCAAAGTGAATGACTCCATAATGTAAGAGATTTACCAATTTTTGAAGCCCTTGGTAATGTCAAACAAGGATATTACAATACGTAAAAAGGTATTTAAAGGCGTGAAGTAGCACCCAGTGATATATACGCCAGCGACTGCAGCCAACGACCAGGAAAAACTTAAAATTTTAGTTCGTAGTGTCGACTGCGAAAGGCGAAACCAGGAATTTTAAGAGAATCCGGCGGAAGGAAGGAGAGGGGGGTAATTGATTTACTAGAAGTGACTAATGATTATCCAGACTTGCATCTAATAACTAACCCTCTTTTCTATTAAAAAGACAGTTGATAAGGAGGTGTGGAAGTTTAAAATCGCTGTGAGTAAAAGGCGAAATCAGACTATTTTTCATCTCATGGCGATGCCCCTCCACAGTGCCACCCTCACCCCAAGGCATGGTGGCACAGTATTACTGTAGATGCTGACTCACCGCGATGTCGACTGTTGACGCTATGCCGCTGGTCACTGCAGCTTCCCAGATCCCAAAGGTGGCTATCATGGGTGGGATATCATGATTTAGCCTTATGAGTTTAGAGAGGGAGGGAGAGCAGGAGAGAGAGTGATTCAGATATACGGAGATCCCAATACTTGGAAGGAGTATATAGTTTCATTCTAGATATACGCGGGACCATCAGGAAGGAGCCTTTCCTAGGATGCAAAAAGCAAGAGAGAGAGAAGCGCTCATACGCAAACAGAAAGACCGATAAGCATAAAAAAGACATGTAGATTAAGACAGACAGACAGACAGACTGACGATTTTTTGATGAGAACAGATCCATGGCAGTTGTTGTCGAGGGATCGATCTCTCGCTCTTTCTCTACCTATAATGGTGTCCTACAGGATTCTGTTCTCTCGCCTACTCTCTTTCTCCTTTTTATCAATGATTTACTTCACACTACGACTAATTCTATCCATTCTTATGCTGATTATTCTACTCTTTACTCTTCTTCACATTTTTCCCTTCCCCCAAATTCTCAAACTAAATCTGTTTCTAAGACTGATATTATTGCATCTATCAATGCGGATCTGTGCAGCAAATCCGAATGGGGAGGTAGAAACTTGGTTAAATTCAATAGTAACAAAACACAGTATTTACCGAATACACTTTCCAAATTAGATGGTCCCTCACCAATCACACATCAGGACGCAATCATTCTGCCAAATTCTAAAGTAGATATCCTAGGCCTCACCATTTCCTCTGATATGTCATGAAAGCCACACATTCACAACATTGCTAAAGCTGCCTCCAGAAAGCTGGGAATGCTGTACAGATACTGTAGCTACTTCACTCCTGAGCGGTTGCTTCAAGTTTATAAGGGATTCATTCGTCCTAACTTGGAGTACTGCTCTCATATCTGGGGTGGCTCTTCCTCTGTCCAACTGTTAGATAGTGTGGAATCAAAGGCATTTCGTCTTATTAACTCCTCCTTTAGTTGATAATCTTTCTTCCCCTTCTCTTCGTCGCAATGTTGCTTCACTTTCTCTCTTTTACAGGAAGGAGGTACTACCTCCAGGGAAGATATTGGAAGCATAATGTGTTGTCTAATGGTAGACCCTGCTGCCATATGGCATCACAAAAATTGTGACCAAGTCCCAGGTTGCTGATCTGACTTTCTGCCTCATTTACACACAATTGCAGGGTCTCAATTGTTTCTCTTACTATTGACAACACAACATACTGCATATCGTTTCTCACTCTTAATTTACTTTTTCATTTGCGTATTTATTTATGGTTATTATTAGTAGTATTTTTATTTTTTGGTTATAATTTTTGTCTATTTTATTATTATTATTATATTTTCGCTCCCAAGGCCCCTGATGTGGGTCAGTGACCTGTGCTCGGGTGGGCTAATCCCTGTAAAAAAAAAAAAAAAAAATATATATATATACATATATATATATATATATATATATATATATATATATATATATATATATATATATACAGGGCCGTCCCTAGAGGGGTGCGGGGCCAGGGGCAACTCAGCCACTGCGGCCCCCCCCCCCCCCCCCAAAAAAAAAAATTATATATATATATATATATATGCAAGTAAATCACTGTAGGTGCGCGTGATCTAGGTATATGCTGATAACCACCAGGAAAGAAGAAAACACGAAGTTCCCAAGCGCTTTCGTGTAATTCACATCTTCAGGGGTGAGTACAGACTAGATAGAGTAATGCAAAACAAGATGAATATATACAGAGGAGGGTGAGACCAGGTCCACAATGGTCAGGTAATGACCCTACTAATCTTTAAATGGCACACAACGGTTGGTGGTTGGGTCAGATGGGACAGTGACCCGCCCTCTCACCTGATCACAAATCTTCTTAATTACAAAGTTGTCCAGCTTGTACATGCCGTTACTCAAATTCATGTTGAATGCTTCGGTATGTTTAATAAGACTAGATTCTATGATGTTCCTACTATCAATTGAATTACATGGTAATATTGAGGAGGCATTATCCCAGTCAATGCAATGCTTGTTATCCCTCAAATGAACAAACAGAGCATTGGATTCCTGGCCTGTCCTAACACTGTATTTGTGTTGTTTAATTCTAGTTACAAGATCTTTACCTGTCTGGCCTAAGTAAAACATATTACATTCCTTGCAAGGAACTTTATAAATGCAACCAATTGTGTTGTTGGGGGAGTTCTTGATTAACATTTGTTTAACAGTGCATGAGTTTTTAAATGCCACATTGACGTTCCAAGATTTTAGCTGTGCCGGAATGTGCGAAAATTTTTGTGAAATGGTAATATTAAGATATTCTTATGGTCATGGGTGGGCTTGGGATGAGTTCTATAAAAAGTTTTCTTAGTAATGTTTAAGCATTTGTCTATGAAAGATCTAGGGTATTTAAGGTTTGAGCCAATATTATATATATATATTTGTATTCCTCATCGATGAATTCCGGACTGCAGATTCTCAAGGCACGTAAAAACATTGTTGTAAATACTGACTGTTTGACTTTATTATGGTGGGCAGAATAATAATGAATGTATGAACACACATTGGTTGGTTTTCTATAAATACTGAACACGCTGTCATACAAGACAGTGGTTCATATGCATTGGACGTTGTATTCTAATTGAAGACTAATCAGTGTGGGCTAGCAAATTTGGGATAAACAGCAAGAATGTTCCCAAGCACCCCCGATTCAATGTAGTAATTACAAAGTTCATGATACAATAAGCCAGGTGGCCCGAAGTCTTTGACAGTGTCACATTCAATAATATAGTGTTCAAGTGTATGCTTTAAAGGTTTATCACAAAGTTTACATGCTGAGTGTTCCGGTATGGGTACAGCGTTACTAACTTGCCAGATGTGTCTGTATCCTAGCCTAATTCTGGCCACGACTACATCACAGTGTCTGGTTCTGTCCTTATGCTGGCCATACCGGTACCTCTCGTCACAAAATTTGTCATATTTACTTATACTACAGCTGCCAGGTCTCTCCGCATTTCTCAGTTCTTCGAGATCAGAGTTCATGATTCTGACTTGAATGTTTTTAAGTACAGCATTGGACAGGCCAAGGCAGTGCCGGATTTAGACCTGTGGAGGCCCATGGGCAGCCTCTTTGTGGAGACCCCCTCATTATAACTACCCAAGAGGGTGGGGTGGCGAGTGAAGCGAGCCTAGACATCTGGGAGTTCCGGGGGGCGCTGTAAGCCCCCCAGGGAAATTTTGAAATTTGAACACTTCTTTGGAGAATTTTGAAGCCATATGCATTTATATTGAGGAAATTAAAACATTGAGAAATTTTTAATTAACTGTATATTTATTGATAGTGTACAAATTCCCAACATACACACACACATAAAAGTGAGACATGACTGGAGTCATTCATGTGGTTTCAAGTCGACCAGCCCTGCTATAGCTACTACCGCACATGTCAAAAATTTTCAAGAGACTTCACAGAAAAGAATATATTATTAGTTATTACAGAGAGATGATTCTTTGCATTACTAATCAGATAAACCTCTACTCAAATAATGGTTCTGTCCAAGACTGCATGTATAGGCTTCGTTAAGTCCAAGGTCAGATAGATTCAGAATAAGTATTAACTCAACTATAAAGACAATTGAAGTTTTGCATCCAATAGTGAAACATTTGCAAGACATGTTCAAGGAAATGACACCTGACAAGATCATTCATCACTGAGCGGCGACGACTTCACTCAACAAGCACACATGACAATTCTCTCTCTCATTTTCCGTCTGCAAGACATGTTTATGTCTACTCGTGGGAAGTTCACGAATCATGGGCGACGCAAGTCTCCTCTTTAATGGACAGACACATGACAACCGATGTGCAGATACAACACGACCCAACCCCCTCCGACCGACTGTCAACAAACACAGCGCCCTGATGGCATTCGTAATGGAAGTGATAATGAAAAAAAATATTTCATTTGTTTTTTTTTTTATCTCAATTTCGTTATTCCATGTAGTTTATTTTTAATCAATATATGTTTGTGGAATTCTAAATATATTATTAGCAACACAAACAATATCATTCAATAAAAATATACTGTTCATAGGAAAACCAGGTATTCATGAATTTCAAGGAGTAGCTAGCCTAATTTCTATCACGCTTCTTGCTGAACGTAGTTTTACGTGATGGAATAGATAAACATGAATTTTAAAGAATGAAAATAAAAATAATCCAAATGAATAAACAAATAAATAAAATATTGTAATATCCGGAGGCCCCCAGATTGTGGAGGCCCCAGGGCAGCTGTCCACTTTGCCCACTCCTGAATCCTGCCCTGCTAAGGCTGCGTGTCAGGCTACGGAGCACGGACCTAAAGGACTCAGCCAAACCGGAAATCCTTAATTCCTGTGAAAGTAAATAAGGTAATCGCCATTTAGGTTTTAAAAAAGAACTGACTTCATTTACCACCATAAGACGGCCAATTTATACCCAAAGGAAGTTAGATATATCCTAAGAATTTTTTTTTTTTTTTTTTTTTTTACGGGGATTAGCCCACCCGGGCAAAGGTCACTGACCCACATCGGGGCCTGGGGGGGTGGGGGGGGGGGGGGGGGGGGGGAGGGCGAAAATGTAATAATAATAATAATAATAATAACAATAATAATAATAATAATAATAATAATAATAATAATAATAATAATAATAAAGAAGTACACACAAAAAAAGATAAAATTGTGAGAAACAATATATGTATGTTGTGTTGTCAATAGTAGGAGAAACATTTGAATCTTGCAATTGAGTGTAAATGAGGCAGAAAGTCAGATCAGCAACCTGGGACTTGGTCACAATTTTCGTGGTGCCATATGGCAGCAGGGTCTACCATTAGACAATACATTATGCTTCCAATATCTTCCCAGGCGGTAGTACCTCCCTGTTTGGTAGCTGCCTACTACTTAGTTAAGGTAAGGTTATGTGTTATATCAGGTTGCCTAAAGAGATAGCTTCCGATTTTTTTAAAATCTGATTGGCCATAAACGATAATATTGATCATCATAATACATATAAATTGATAGTTTCATAGAAATCTAACCTAACCTTACCTAACCTAACCTAACCTAACCTAATCTAACCTAACCTTACCTAACCATCTTTAGGAATAATTTGGGTATCTTATGGTGGTTAACAACGTCTTAATTGAAATAGCAAATTTTACCATATACGAATTAATTTCCACTACGCTGTTGTAATAAACAAAGGGAGAGAGAGACAAAGACAGTTACACAGGAGTCATACACACACAACAGTACTCACTAGCAACGGGTTGGCCGTTGTAGCCTTTCTTGCCGAAGCTGTGAGTGCCGTAGTTGGTTATCCCTAGACGCCTCTGTCCGGGAAAGTCTCTCGGTCTGGTAATTATTTGCGCCGCCACCAATGCAGTTGCCATCAACATCACCATCATCACCTGCAGGTGTGGCAGACAGCGGGTGAAAATAGGATACGGACTCCTAAATGCTACTGTCCATATAAATTCCCCAAAGTTATTAGATTCATGAGCCTGCCACCCAATTTTTTTTAGCAAGAATTTTCAATCTCATTTCTTAAGGAACATGGACGTTGCCAGTGGTGCATAGGAACTACTGAATATTTTTATTTCCTTCCCTACCCGTATCCCATAGCTTTATCAATATTTGATATTTAATTTATAATACAAATTATAGTAATATTTTTTTCTGAAATCTAATAACGCTTCATTAATGTGTGGTGAAGAATATGTAAATGTCAATTGAATATTTGCTCAAGGTATTTTTGTTCTGTGTCCGTCTATATAATTATCTCTTATTTGTCAAGGTATTTTAGGGTTCATAATAAGCCTCAATAACATATTACTCATTCTGGTTCCTTCAGTCAGCCAACCCCCTACCTCCTCCACCACCTCCTTTTCCCAACCCCCATCATATACACGCGATTTATTTTTACTTACTAATATGATGTTCATCCTGCGTTATCACGGCAAAGAAGAAAACTTTTTTAACCTGTGGAGAGAAGGAAGATTTCAAACCAGTGTTATATAAGCATTTTTTTTTGCATAAAATCACTAAAATTGTAGCAGAGAAGTGCCCACTCAAATGATCGAGTCTGAAAAGTTTAAAAAAAATGAAAGCGATTTAACGAGAACTGAAAATTGTAAATATGTATAAACTTATGTATACTGTATGACAGTTATTATACAGTGAAGAGCATCAATCAGTTACAGATAACGTACTGCGCATTAGGCTCTTAATGATGATATTAATGAGTTTATTTTTCATGGCGATGATCAACTGAAGACGTGATGTGTACACTTAATCAGAAAACAAACTGAAAAATAATCGGAGTTCTCCTTTAACTATACAGAAGAAATATGTATCAATTAAGTTGTTAGATGGTAGACTTAAATCCCCTGTTGAACAAAACCTTTGATGTAGATTCAAGGCGGAAATAAAACAACTTGAGATTGTTTCATCTTCATAAACTTTATCGTTATTGATGGGATTTGTTTTTGTCGATCTTTTTACTATATTCTAATCTTTACACACTTTTGAACAGTCATAACCCATGAACGTAATAAATATAGAAAAATGGTTTCCCTGTCATGCTCACTGGATCGAAATACGTTTATTTTTTTTTTATTTTTTTTTTTTTTTGTAACCCCCAATATCAAAGGTGGTATAGCAGGGGCCAAACATTGAACTGGTTTAAAGACTGGTCATACTGGACCACGAGAGCTACTAATTAGTAGGCTAATACCACTACTCGTCTTTACAAGAATTTGAAAATCCGCCTGACCGATCAAATGTGAGACGCTTTAAAAAGTAACTTCCGTTTTTGTTGTCTTGGAGGATGGCATCAGGTACAACAGCTCATCTTCTGTTTGTGTTCTTTTTTCCAATAAGATAAGATGTCACAGCCGCACACAACACAGGCAATTTATTTATTCATTTATTTTTCTTTAAGAGGGAAAAAAACTGCGTCTACTGTTCCTGGGAAGGTGATAATTTATGTAGATAAGTTGAGAGACATTGTTTTCTCCCACGAAGGTTATAATAATTTACTTAAGAAAGTTAACATACGTTATTTGTTAAAAATATTATATTTTTAACAAGCTAAAAACTAAGCATAAAAAAATCTCAATGTATGGTAACTGATGAAATACGACAATTCAACCTATCTGACGGGTGAGTTGACAGGTGACGTCCCTCCAGCCTTCTTGTGAGTTAAGTTGACAAGTGATGTCCTCTGGTTCTCTTCAGCGACTATCAACGACCATCGGTAGGAGCAATGAACCGCGCTGGGCCGAGGGTTGGGTCCCCTATATATACATATGGAAGCTCATGTGTAAGGTGCCACTCATGGATTTATTAACTATTTAAATTTCATCTCATGGTAATTGTTTTAATCAGCTTCATAATTTCCTCCAAGACATTGAACAGACAGAATTTAGAGATCCCTGCCGCAGCTACTCTGCGGCAGGGGTACAGGCAACAAGACTGATCACTCACACGTTCAAGAATTACAGGTTGATAGAAATAGTTGACTGAGAGGTTTCGAGTGAGGTAATGCGACACTTATGATGGTGATACTAGGTGTAATGTTATGGTCTTTATGGGAATGATGCAGTAAAAGTGGTTCTTTAGGCCTGATCGGCCATTGCAGGAGCAGTGTGGATATGGGACATTGGTGGCTTGAACCTTCGGTACACAGTGAGATAAAGTGGCCGGCACTGCGCTACTCTACTGTATCTCTATAAGGCGGTAACCTGTCTGCGGCTGGATCGATTGGGATCTCCCCACTCACTCACTAGACGACAGCGGGAATTTGAACCAACAGCACTTGGGTATGCAGGGGTCGAGTGTTCACGTAGTCTACGTGGTGGTGTTCCCACTGGTGTGGTGCTGTAGAAGTTGTGGTGTGGTAGTTATAGTGATGAAGGTGCTGAATGTGGTATTGTGGCATTTGTGGTGTGGTTCTATTGATGTGGCGGCCGAGTGGATTCAGCGCTTGCTTTCTGTCTTTAGGGTCATTGGTTCAAACCCAGGACACTTTCAGTTCTTCCAGCTGTTAATGGATACCTAACCTGCGAAAGTTAAGGTAGCCAAGTGCAGTGCTGGCCACGCTCCCTCCTCGTGTACAACAAGCAGTATGTAGTGTACTACATTTACTGTAAACTATCCCGAGCGAACCGTCACACCTTTGGGACTCACTTTTACTGCTCTGTTTGATATCAGATTCAGATTTTCAGATTTGCCCCCGAGGGGGCTAGTTTATTGGGCACCCCCTTACATCCTGTGCAAGGTGAAGCGCAGAAGCGTTTACAGCGCCCATCTGGGAAGTATGCAAAGTTCATACTTGCCTTTATGACTCGTACATTAAGGGCGTAAAAGCCTGAAGGGTCATAGGTTCTGTCAAGTTACATAAAGTGAGAGAATGATGAGTGTGTGGGGGGAAAGTTCCCGGTACATTTTATCTGTTTATGGCAAAGAGTGGCAGGCCCCTAATAATGTCAAATGCCAGGCCTGTGACTAGGAGGAGGGATATCTGGTCTGGGAGGGAAGAGGTGTTGGTAACAGCTGGGGCTGTTTGATATCGTGGTATGTGTGTGGTGATGTTGAGTATGGTACTGTGGTGTGTGTGTGGTGCTGTGTTTTGTGGGTTGGTGGAGGAGCCTGCAATGGAGTTTAACTAGCCACTCAAACTGACGTAAGACCACGGCCAAAAAAGTCGTCCAAGGAAATGTGGTTAATGGGGACCAGGTGAGGACCAACCAAACTGTTTCATAGAGTGTATAGTGCTCCATTGTCGCCCTTACTATGTACTCTTAAAGATGCTCAAGTCTCCGTGCTAAAGGAAACTTATTTTCTCTCTCACCATGAAGCACATTTGTGTCACCTAGCCAAGTCACTCACTCACCTAAATCAATATTTGCCTGTTCGTGACCTTTGTGATCATTTACAAAGTTTGCTCCTGGTATCAACAGGTAATCTATCTCGTATATTCTCATGCATTATATGTTAAGTTATTTTCCTGTGGGGTAAGACAACACATCAAGCTATACTGTACAGTGGCAGTGTACAGTACTTTCAGCAGCATTTTAACTGATAACTCAACGCCGTATTTAGACAAATATTAATAACTCCAGTTAGAGGAAAAGTTTATTGCACGAGTTCCTTTAACTTATTACCCCCCAAAAAACAACTAAACGTGTTCCTTGGTCTCCAGTGAAGAACAGAGAACCAAAGTCCTGATACGCAGAACCTGGTTGCCCTTCGGCATTAGTCCTCCGCCTACTCCTCTGATCTCAGAACTCGAGCGTGTGGTAAGTTTTTGTGGTTCCAGCCAAGGGAGGGTGTTTGGGGGGAGGTGGTGGGTGTTTGGGGGGGAGATGGTGAGGGTGTTTGGGGGGAGGTAGTGAGGATGTTTGGGGGAGGTGGTGAGGGTGTTTGGGGGGAGGTGGTGAGGGTGTTTGGGGGGAGGTGGTGAGGATGTTTGGGGGGAGGTGGTGAGGGTGTTTGGGGGGAGGTGGTGAGGATGTTTGGGGGGAGGTGGTGAGGATGTTTGGGGGAGGTGGTGAGGATGTTTGGGGGGAGGTGGTGAGGGTGTTTGGGGGGAGGTGGTGAGGGTGTTTGGGGGGAGGTGGTGAGGGTGTTTGGGGGAGGTGGTGAGGATGTTTGGGGGAGGTGGTGAGGGTGTTTGGGGGGAGGTGGTGAGGGTGTTTGGGGGGAGGTGGTGAGGATGTTTAGGGGAGGTGGTGAGGGTGTTTGGGGGAGGTGGTGAGGGTGTTTGGGGGAGGTGGTGAGGATGTTTAGTGGAGGTGGTGAGGGTGTTTGGGGGGAGGTGGTGAGGATGTTTAGTGGAGGTGGTGAGGGTGTTTGGGGGGAGGTGGTGAGGGTGTTTGGGGGGAGGTGGTGAGGGTGTTTGGGGGAGGTGGTGAGGGTGTTTGGGGGAGGTGGTGAGGGTGTTTGGGGGGAGGTGGTGAGGGTGTTTGGGGGGAGGTGGTGAGGATGTTTGGGGGAGGTGGTGAGGGTGTTTGGGGGGAGGTGGTGAGGGTGTTTGGGGGGAGGTGGTGAGGATGTTTAGTGGAGGTGGTGAGGATGTTTGGGGGGAGGTGGTGAGGGTGTTTGGGGGAGGTGGTGAGGGTGTTTGGGGGGAGGTGGTGAGGGTGTTTGGGGGAGGTGGTGAGGGTGTTTGGGGGGAGGTGGTGAGGGTGTTTGGGGGAGGTGGTGAGGGTGTTTGGGGGAGGTGGTGAGGGTGTTTGGGGGAGGTGGTGAGGGTGTTTGGGGGGAGGTGGTGAGGATGTTTGGGGGAGGTGGTGAGGGTGTTTGGGGGGAGGTGGTGAGGATGTTTGGGGGAGGTGGTGAGGGTGTTTGGGGGGAGGTGGTGAGGATGTTTGGGGGGAGGTGGTGAGGGTGTTTGGGGGGAGGTGGTGAGGATGTTTGGGGGGAGGTGGTGAGGGTGTTTGGGGGGAGGTGGTGAGGATGTTTGGGGGGAGGTGGTGAGGGTGTTTGGGGGGAGGTGGTGAGGGTGTTTGGGGGGAGGTGGTGAGGATGTTTGGGGGGAGGTGGTGAGGATGTTTGGGGGAGGTGGTGAGGATGTTTGGGGGGAGGTGGTGAGGGTGTTTGGGGGGAGGTGGTGAGGTGTTTGGGGGAGGTGGTGAGGTGTTTGGGGGGAGGTGGTGAGGGTGTTTGGGGGAGGTGGTGAGGGTGTTTGGGGGAGGTGGTGAGGGTGTTTGGGGGGAGGTGGTGAGGATGTTTGGGGGAGGTGGTGAGGATGTTTGGGGGGAGGTGGTGAGGGTGTTTGGGGGGAGGTGGTGAGGATGTTTGGGGGAGGTGGTGAGGGTGTTTGGGGGGAGGTGGTGAGGATGTTTGGGGGGAGGTGGTGAGGGTGTTTGGGGGGAGGTGGTGAGGATGTTTGGGGGGAGGTGGTGAGGGTGTTTGGGGGGAGGTGGTGAGGGTGTTTGGGGGGAGGTGGTGAGGGTGTTTGGGGGGAGGTGGTGAGGATGTTTAGTGGAGGTGGTGAGGGTGTTTGGGGGGAGGTGGTGAGGGTGTTTGGGGGGAGGTGGTGAGGGTGTTTGGGGGGAGGTGGTGAGGGTGTTTGGGGGGAGGTGGTGAGGATGTTTGGGGGGAGGTGGTGAGGGTGTTTGGGGGGAGGTGGTGAGGGTGTTTGGGGGAGGTGGTGAGGGTGTTTGGGGGAGGTGGTGAGGGTGTTTGGGGGAGGTGGTGAGGGTGTTTGGGGGAGGTGGTGAGGGTGTTTGGGGGGAGGTGGTGAGGGTGTTTGGGGGGAGGTGGTGAGGATGTTTGGGGGAGGTGGTGAGGGTGTTTGGGGGGAGGTGGTGAGGGTGTTTGGGGGAGGTGGTGAGGGTGTTTGGGGGGAGGTGGTGAGGGTGTTAGGGGGAGGTGGTGAGGGTGTTTGGGGGAGGTGGTGAGGGTGTTTGGGGGTGGTGGTGAGGGTGTTTGGGGGAGGTGGTGAGGGTGTTTGGGGGAGGTGGTGAGGGTGTTTGGGGGGAGGTGGTGAGGATGTTTGGGGGGAGGTGGTGAGGGTGTTTGGGGGGAGGTGGTGAGGGTGTTTGGGGGGAGGTGGTGAGGGTGTTTGGGGGAGGTGGTGAGGATGTTTGGGGGGAGGTGGTGAGGGTGTTTGGGGGAGGTGGTGAGGGTGTTTGGGGGAGGTGGTGAGGATGTTTGGGGGGAGGTGGTGAGGGTGTTTGGGGGGAGGTGGTGAGGATGTTTGGGATAGGTGGTGAGGGTGTTTGGGGGAGGTGGTGAGGATGTTTGGGGGGAGGTGGTGAGGGTGTTTGGGGGGAGGTGGTGAGGATGTTTGGGGGAGGTGGTGAGGGTGTTTGGGGGGAGGTGGTGAGGGTGTTTGGGGGGAGGTGGTGAGGGTGTTTGGGGGGAGGTGGTGAGGATGTTTGGGGGGAGGTGGTGAGGGTGTTTGGGGGGAGGTGGTGAGGGTGTTTGGGGGGAGGTGGTGAGGGTGTTTGGGGGGAGGTGGTGAGGGTGTTTGGGGGGAGGTGGTGAGGGTGTTTGGGGGAGGTGGTGAGGGTGTTTGGGGGAGGTGGTGAGGTGTTTGGGGGGCGGTGGTGAGGGTGTTTGGGGGAGGTGGTGAGGGTGTTTGGGGGGAGGTGGTGAGGGTGTTTGGGGGAGGTGGTGAGGGTGTTTGGGGGGAGGTGGTGAGGTGTTTGGGGGGAGGTGGTGAGGGTGTTTGGGGGGAGGTGGTGAGGATGTTTGGGGGGAGGTGGTGAGGGTGTTTGGGGGGAGGTGGTGAGGGTGTTTGGGGGAGGTGGTGAGGGTGTTTGGGGGGAGGTGGTGAGGGTGTTTGGGGGGAGGTGGTGAGGGTGTTTGGGGGAGGTGGTGAGGATGTTTGGGGGGAGGTGGTGAGGGTGTTTGGGGGGAGGTGGTGAGGGTGTTTGGGGGGAGGTGGTGAGAGTGTTTGGGGGGAGGTGGTGAGGATGTTTGGGGGAGGTGGTGAGGGTGTTTGGGGGGAGGTGGTGAGGGTGTTTGGGGGAGGTGGTGAGGATGTTTGGGGGGAGGTGGTGAGGGTGTTTGGGGGGAGGTGGTGAGGGTGTTTGGGGGGAGGTGGTGAGGGTGTTTGGGGGGAGGTGGTGAGGGTGTTTGGGGGGAGGTGGTGAGGGTGTTTGGGGGGAGGTGGTGAGGGTGTTTGGGGGAGGTGGTGAGGGTGTTTGGGGGGAGGTGGTGAGGGTGTTTGGGGGGAGGTGGTGAGGGTGTTTGGGGGAGGTGGTGAGGATGTTTGGGGGAGGTGGTGAGGATGTTTGGGGGGAGGTGGTGAGGGTGTTTGGGGGGAGGTGGTGAGGATGTTTGGGGGGAGGTGGTGAGGGTGTTTGGGGGAGGTGGTGAGGATGTTTGGGGGGAGGTGGTGAGGGTGTTTGGGGGAGGTGGTGAGGGTGTTTGGGGGGAGGTGGTGAGGATGTTTGGGGGGAGGTGGTGAGGGTGTTTGGGGGGAGGTGGTGAGGGTGTTTGGGGGGAGGTGGTGAGGGTGTTTGGGGGGAGGTGGTGAGGGTGTTTGGGGGGAGGTGGTGAGGATGTTTGGGGGGAGGTGGTGAGGGTGTTTGGGGGGAGGTGGTGAGGGTGTTTGGGGGGAGGTGGTGAGGGTGTTTGGGGGAGGTGGTGAGGGTGTTTGGGGGGAGGTGGTGAGGGTGTTTGGGGGGAGGTGGTGAGGATGTTTGGGGGAGGTGGTGAGGATGTTTGGGGGGAGGTGGTGAGGGTGTTTGGGGGAGGTGGTGAGGGTGTTTGGGGGGAGGTGGTGAGGGTGTTTGGGGGGAGGTGGTGAGGATGTTTGGGGGGAGGTGGTGAGGGTGTTTGGGGGGAGGTGGTGAGGATGTTTGGGGGAGGTGGTGAGGGTGTTTGGGGGAGGTGGTGAGGGTGTTTGGGGGAGGTGGTGAGGGTGTTTGGGGGGAGGTGGTGAGGATGTTTGGGGGGAGGTGGTGAGGGTGTTTGGGGGGAGGTGGTGAGGGTGTTTGGGGGAGGTGGTGAGGGTGTTTGGGGGAGGTGGTGAGGATGTTTGGGGGGAGGTGGTGAGGGTGTTTGGGGGGAGGTGGTGAGGGTGTTTGGGGGGAGGTGGTGAGGGTGTTTGGGGGAGGTGGTGAGGGTGTTTGGGGGGAGGTGGTGAGGATGTTTGGGGGGAGGTGGTGAGGGTGTTTGGGGGAGGTGGTGAGGGTGTTTGGGGGAGGTGGTGAGGGTGTTTGGGGGAGGTGGTGAGGGTGTTTGGGGGAGGTGGTGAGGGTGTTTGGGGGGAGGTGGTGAGGGTGTTTGGGGGGAGGTGGTGAGGGTGTTTGGGGGAGGTGGTGAGGATGTTTGGGGGGAGGTGGTGAGGGTGTTTGGGGGGAGGTGGTGAGGGTGTTTGGGGGGAGGTGGTGAGGGTGTTTGGGGGGAGGTGGTGAGGGTGTTTGGGGGAGGTGGTGAGGGTGTTTGGGGGAGGTGGTGAGGGTGTTTGGGGGAGGTGGTGAGGGTGTTTGGGGGGAGGTGGTGAGGGTGTTTGGGGGAGGTGGTGAGGGTGTTTGGGGGGAGGTGGTGAGGGTGTTTGGGGGGAGGTGGTGAGGGTGTTTGGGGGGAGGTGGTGAGGGTGTTTGGGGAGAGGTGGTGAGGGTGTTTGGGGGGAGGTGGTGAGGGTGTTTGGGGGGAGGTGGTGAGGGTGTTTGGGGGAGGTGGTGAGGTGTTTGGGGGGAGGTGGTGAGGGTGTTTGGGGGGAGGTGGTGAGGGTGTTTGGGGGGAGGTGGTGAGGGTGTTTGGGGGGAGGTGGTGAGGGTGTTTGGGGGAGGTGGTGAGGATGTTTGGGGGAGGTGGTGAGGGTGTTTGGGGGGAGGTGGTGAGGGTGTTTGGGGGGAGGTGGTGAGGGTGTTTGGGGGGAGGTGGTGAGGGTGTTTGGGGGAGGTGGTGAGGATGTTTGGGGGGAGGTGGTGAGGGTGTTTGGGGGGAGGTGGTGAGGGTGTTTGGGGGGAGGTGGTGAGGGTGTTTGGGGGGAGGTGGTGAGGGTGTTTGGGGGGAGGTGGTGAGGATGTTTGGGGGAGGTGGTGAGGGTGTTTGGGGGGAGGTGGTGAGGATGTTTGGGGGGAGGTGGTGAGGGTGTTTGGGGGGAGGTGGTGAGGGTGTTTGGGGGAGGTGGTGAAGGTTTTTGGGGGGAGGTGGTGAGGATGTTAGGGGGGAGGTGGTGAGGGTGTTTGGGGGGAGGTGGTGAGGGTGTTTGGGGGAGGTGGTGAGGGTGTTTGGGGGGAGGTGGTGAGGGTGTTTGGGGGGAGGTGGTGAGGGTGTTTGGGGGAGGTGGTGAGGGTGTTTGGGGGGAGGTGGTGAGGATGTTTGGGGGAGGTGGTGAGGGTGTTTGGGGGAGGTGGTGAGGATGTTTGGGGGAGGTGGTGAGGGTGTTTGGGGGAGGTGGTGAGGGTGTTTGGGGGGAGGTGGTGAGGGTGTTTGGGGGAGGTGGTGAGGGTGTTTGGGGGGAGGTGGTGAGGGTGTTTGGGGGGAGGTGGTGAGGATGTTTGGGGGGAGGTGGTGAGGATGTTTGGGGGGAGGTGGTGAGGATGTTTGGGGGGAGGTGGTGAGGGTGTTTGGGGGGAGGTGGTGAGGGTGTTTGGGGGGAGGTGGTGAGGGTGTTTGGGGGGAGGTGGTGAGGGTGTTTGGGGGAGGTGGTGAGGGTGTTTGGGGGGAGGTGGTGAGGGTGTTTGGGGGAGGTGGTGAGGGTGTTTGGGGGGAGGTGGTGAGGATGTTTGGGATAGGTGGTGAGGATGTTTGGTGGAGGTGGTGAGGGTGTTTGGGGGGAGGTGGTGAGGATGTTTGGGGGGAGGTGGTGAGGGTGTTTGGGGGGAGGTGGTGAGGATGTTTGGGGGGAGGTGGTGAGGATGTTTGGGGGGAGGTGGTGAGGGTGTTTGGGGGAGGTGGTGAGGATGTTTGGGGGGAGGTGGTGAGGGTGTTTGGGGGGAGGTGGTGAGGGTGTTTGGGGGAGGTGGTGTGGTGGTTTGGGGGAGGTGGTGAGGGTGTTTGGGGGAGGTGGTGAGGGTGTTTGGGGGGAGGTGGTGAGGGTGTTTGGGGGGAGGTGGTGAGGATGTTTGGGGGGAGGTGGTGAGGGTGTTTGGGGGGAGGTGGTGAGGGTGTTTGGGGGAGGTGGTGAGGGTGTTTGGGGGGAGGTGGTGAGGGTGTTTGGGGGGAGGTGGTGAGGGTGTTTGGGGGAGGTGGTGAGGGTGTTTGGGGGGAGGTGGTGAGGGTGTTTGGGGGAGGTGGTGAGGGTGTTTGGGGGGAGGTGGTGAGGGTGTTTGGGGGGAGGTGGTGAGGGTGTTTGGGGGGAGGTGGTGAGGGTGTTTGGGGGGAGGTGGTGAGGGTGTTTGGGGGGAGGTGGTGAGGGTGTTTGGGGGGAGGTGGTGAGGGTGTTTGGGGGGAGGTGGTGAGGGTGTTTGGGGGAGGTGGTGAGGGTGTTTGGGGGGAGGTGGTGAGGATGTTTGGGGGGAGGTGGTGAGGGTGTTTGGGGGAGGTGGTGAGGGTGTTTGGGGGGAGGTGGTGAGGGTGTTTGGGGGGAGGTGGTGAGGGTGTTTGGGGGGAGGTGGTGAGGGTGTTTGGGGGGAGGTGGTGAGGATGTTTGGGGGAGGTGGTGAGGATGTTTGGGGGGAGGTGGTGAGGATGTTTGGGGGGAGGTGGTGAGGATGTTTGGGGGGAGGTGGTGAGGGTGTTTGGGGGGAGGTGGTGAGGGTGTTTGGGGAGAGGTGGTGAGGATGTTTGGGGGGAGGTGGTGAGGGTGTTTGGGGGGAGGTGGTGAGGGTGTTTGGGGGGAGGTGGTGAGGATGTTTGGGGGGAGGTGGTGAGGGTGTTTGGGGGGAGGTGGTGAGGGTGTTTGGGGGGAGGTGGTGAGGATGTTTGGGGGAGGTGGTGAGGATGTTTGGGGGGAGGTGGTGAGGATGTTTGGGGGAGGTGGTGAGGGTGTTTGGGGGGAGGTGGTGAGGATGTTTGGGGGGAGGTGGTGAGGATGTTTGGGATAGGTGGTGAGGGTGTTTGGGGGAGGTGGTGAGGATGTTTAGTGGAGGTGGTGAGGTGTTTGGGGGAGGTGGTGAGGATGTTTGGGGGGAGGTGGTGAGGGTGTTTGGGGGGAGGTGGTGAGGGTGTTTGGGGGGAGGTGGTGAGGGTGTTTGGGGGAGGTGGTGAGGATGTTTGGGGGAGGTGGTGAGGGTGTTTGGGGGGAGGTGGTGAGGGTGTTTGGGGGAGGTGGTGAGGATGTTTGGGGGGAGGTGGTGAGGGTGTTTGGGGGGAGGTGGTGAGGATGTTTGGGGGAGGTGGTGAGGATGTTTGGGGGGAGGTGGTGAGGATGTTTGGGGGAGGTGGTGAGGGTGTTTGGGGGGAGGTGGTGAGGGTGTTTGGGGGAGGTGGTGAAGGTGTTTGGGGAGAGGTGGTGTGGGTGTTTGGGGGGAGGTGGTGAGGGTGTTTGGGGGGAGGTGGTGAGGGTGTTTGGGGGGAGGTGGTGAGGGTGTTTGGGGGAGGTGGTGAGGTGTTTGGGGGAGGTGGTGAGGGTGTTTGGGGGGAGGTGGTGAGGATGTTTGGGGGAGGTGGTGAGGATGTTTGGGGGGAGGTGGTGAGGGTGTTTGGGGGAGGTGGTGAGGGTGTTTGGGGGGAGGTGGTGAGGGTGTTTGGGGGAGGTGGTGCGGTGTTTGGGGGGAGGTGGTGAGGGTGTTTGGGGGAGGTGGTGAGGGTGTTTGGGGGGAGGTGGTGAGGATGTTTGGGGGGAGGTGGTGAGGGTGTTTGGGGGAGGTGGTGAGGGTGTTTGGGGGGAGGTGGTGAGGATGTTTGGGGGGAGGTGGTGAGGATGTTTGGGGGAGGTGGTGAGGATGTTTGGGGGGAGGTGGTGAGGGTGTTTGGGGGAGGGGGTGAAGGTGTTTGGGGGGAGGTGGTGAGGGTGTTTGGGGGAGGTGGTGAGGATGTTTAGTGGAGGTGGTGAGGGTGTTTGGGGGGAGGTGGTGAGGATGTTTGGGGGGAGGTGGTGAGGGTGTTTGGGGGAGGTGGTGAGGGTGTTTGGGGGAGGTGGTGAGGTGTTTGGGGGGAGGTGGTGAGGGTGTTTGGGGGAGGTGGTGAGGGTGTTTGGGGGGAGGTGGTGAGGGTGTTTGGGGGAGGTGGTGAGGGTGTTTGGGGGGAGGTGGTGAGGATGTTTGGGGGGAGGTGGTGAGGGTGTTTGGGGGGAGGTGGTGAGGGTGTTTGGGGGAGGTGGTGAGGGTGTTTGGGGGAGGTGGTGAGGGTGTTTGGGGGGAGGTGGTGAGGGTGTTTGGGGGAGGTGGTGAGGGTGTTTGGGGGGAGGTGGTGAGGGTGTTTGGGGGGAGGTGGTGAGGGTGTTTGGGGGAGGTGGTGAGGGTGTTTGGGGGGAGGTGGTGAGGGTGTTTGGGGGAGGTGGTGAGGGTGTTTGGGGGAGGTGGTGAGGGTGTTTGGGGGGAGGTGGTGAGGATGTTTGGGGGGAGGTGGTGAGGGTGTTTGGGGGGAGGTGGTGAGGGTGTTTGGGGGGAGGTGGTGAGGGTGTTTGGGGGGAGGTGGTGAGGGTGTTTGGGGGAGGTGGTGAGGGTGTTTGGGGGAGGTGGTGAGGGTGTTTGGGGGGAGGTGGTGAGGGTGTTTGGGGGGAGGTGGTGAGGGTGTTTGGGGGAGGTGGTGAGGGTGTTTGGGGGGAGGTGGTGAGGGTGTTTGGGGGAGGTGGTGAGGGTGTTTGGGGGAGGTGGTGAGGGTGTTTGGGGGGAGGTGGTGAGGGTGTTTGGGGGAGGTGGTGAGGGTGTTTGGGGGGAGGTGGTGAGGGTGTTTGGGGGGAGGTGGTGAGGGTGTTTGGGGGAGGTGGTGAGGGTGTTTGGGGGAGGTGGTGAGGGTGTTTGGGGGGAGGTGGTGAGGGTGTTTGGGGGGAGGTGGTGAGGGTGTTTGGGGGGAGGTGGTGAGGGTGTTTGGGGGGAGGTGGTGAGGGTGTTTGGGGGGAGGTGGTGAGGGTGTTTGGGGGAGGTGGTGAGGGTGTTTGGGGGAGGTGGTGAGGATGTTTGGGGGGAGGTGGTGAGGATGTTTGGGGGGAGGTGGTGAGGGTGTTTGGGGGAGGTGGTGAGGGTGTTTGGGGAGAGGTGGTGAGGGTGTTTGGGGGGAGGTGGTGAGGGTGTTTGGGGGGAGGTGGTGAGGATGTTTGGGGGGAGGTGGTGAGGGTGTTTGGGGGGAGGTGGTGAGGGTGTTTGGGGGGAGGTGGTGAGGGTGTTTGGGGGAGGTGGTGAGGGTGTTTGGGGGAGGTGGTGAGGGTGTTTGGGGGGAGGTGGTGAGGGTGTTTGGGGGGAGGTGGTGAGGATGTTTGGGGGGAGGTGGTGAGGGTGTTTGGGGAGAGGTGGTGAGGGTGTTTGGGGGAGGTGGTGAGGTTGATTTTGATTTTGATTTTGCCGCTTGCAGCGGCTACTTTATTGTGCACCCCACACTCATCCTGTGAGCGGTAGCGCAAAAGGATTACAGAGTAGGGTTTACAAAGGGTCATAATAATTAACCCCCGTTGTCAGGATATTATGGCACTGAAAGTTACACAGTATTTCATTTACATTATTTGTTTAGTTCTATACATAAAGGGTAACTTATTCACAAATGCGTGAGAACAGGCGTGTGAGGCAGTATGTCTGGCCTCACACTTTGTTATTCACATTTACGTGGGAGGTATTCAAGCACATTGCGTATTTGGTTCTGTACATGAGAACTGACATAGATACTAAGTGCAAAAAAGTGGATACAATCTTAATATGTCGGCTATCTTGCCATTAGAGATGAAGTGTTGTGCCATTTCACACACAGTGTGCTTGGACCTGTCCCTAAAAGGTTCTATCTTCACACAGTCGAGGACGTAGTGTTCAAGTGTGTGGCCATATGTATGGCCACACACTTTACATTTAGTTTTGTTTACATCTGCTTGAGGAACATACTGCCAAAGGTACTTATATCCTAACCTTAATCTAGCTGTTACAACATCTTGTAATCTAGTGATCTTGTTACTTGCTCCATAAACGTGTTTCACTTGATACATCTCATCATGGTAAACTATGGATTGACTAGTGCCTGTTTGCACTTGTCTACTTGCGTCAAACTCATCAATAAGTTCTTTCCTAATTACAGTTTTAAGGGTTCTTTTTGACAGACCCAAATTGTATTCAACGGTGTCTTTGTTAGACGCGAGTTTGGCGAGGGCATCAACTCTGTCATGTTTTATGAGGCCTATGTGAGAGGGGATCCACAACAGTTTGACCCTGACACCCCGGTCAACAAGGCACGCATATTTGTGTCTGGCTTCAGAGACAAGAGCGTGACAACCTGAGTCGAGGGTACCAAGGGCAAGTAGTGAGGATAGAGAGTCAGTGATGATGAGACTGTCAGTAAAAGTGGTTTCAATGAATTTAATAGCTGTGAGTATGGCAACTAATTCAGTTTGTAGAGTGGATGCCCAGTTGTTAATTCTAACTCCTTTCTCAATTATATTACCGTCAGGTTGAGTCACAACAATAGCACTTCCAGCCCTCCCACAGGCGGTGTTTAGAGACCCATCAGTGTAGATGGTCTGTGTGATATTATCATCAGTCTGTAGAGTGTGTATGTGTTCAAGAGCTCTCAATTTGGCAGTGTGTTGGAGATAAATGCTTTGTATAATTAATTTTTTAGGCGGATACGTCGGTATTGTGATATCGAAGGGAACTGTCCGCCAGGGTGGCAGGAAGCGCTGTTGTGTCTCAACTTTGTACAGGTGGTCTAGTCCAAATATCTTCATATGTGTAGCTGTAGTTTGGATCCATTTAGACTCAGTAGTCCCATGGTTCATACATTCTAGCAATTTTAAGGAAACAATGTTATCAGGATCACCACGCAGAAGCCTCAGGGCTATCATGAGGTTGACTTCAATTATTCTATCTTTAACACTGGGTATACCTAGTTCTTTCCTCATATTAAGTACTTTAGTGCTCATGGGACATCCTAGGATAATTCTGAGGGCTTTATTTTGCATTTTCTCGAGCTTGTCAACGCCTTTCCCGTCACGAATGACCAGGGCTGGTGCGTGGTAATCTATCAGAGATCTTATATAGCCTAGGTACATTGTTTTAACAATTCTAATATTAGCACCATAGTGCGGGCTGTACCCCGCTACACTTCTAAGAGGTCTCAGTCTGTCAGTACATTGGCGGGTTAGCTGTTGTATGGCAGGTAGGGTACAAGGGACGGAAACACCAAGATATTTAAAAGAAGAAACATAGTCAATAGTGTTGTTACCTATCTTGAACTTGGCGGGGCCGCGTTTGCGGTTCCCAGCTTGTTTGTTGAGGGTGTTTGGGGGAGGTGGTGAGGGTGTTTGGGGGAGGTGGTGAGGATGTTTGGGGGGAGGTGGTGAGGATGTTTGGGGGAGGTGGTGAGGGTGTTTGGGGGGAGGTGGTGAGGATGTTTGGGGGGAGGTGGTGAGGATGTTTGGGGGGAGGTGGTGAGGGTGTTTGGGGGGAGGTGGTGAGGGTGTTTGGGGGGAGGTGGTGAGGGTGTTTGGGGGAGGTGGTGAGGGTGTTTGGGGAGAGGTGGTGAGGGTGTTTGGGGGAGGTGGTGAGGGTGTTTGGGGGAGGTGGTGAGGGTGTTTGGGGGAGGTGGTGAGGGTGTTTGGGGGAGGTGGTGAGGATGTTTGGGGGGAGGTGGTGAGGATGTTTGGGGGGAGGTGGTGAGAGTGTTTGGGGGAGGTGGTGAGGGTGTTTGGGGGGAGGTGGTGAGGGTGTTTGGGGGAGGTGGTGAGGATGTTTGGGGGGAGATGGTGAGGGTGTTTGGGGGGAGGTGGTGAGGATGTTTGGGGGGAGGTGGTGAGGATGTTTGGGGGGAGGTGGTGAGGATGTTTGGGGGGAGGTGGTGAGGGTGTTTGGGGGGAGGTGGTGAGGGTGTTTGGGGGGAGGTGGTGAGGATGTTTGGGGGGAGGTGGTGAGGGTGTTTGGGGGGAGGTGGTGAGGATGTTTGGGGGGAGGTGGTGAGGATGTTTGGGGGGAGGTGGTGAGGGTGTTTGGGGGGAGGTGGTGAGGGTGTTTGGGGGGAGGTGGTGAGGGTGTTTGGGGGGAGGTGGTGAGGATGTTTGGGGGAGGTGGTGAGGGTGTTTGGGGGGAGGTGGTGAGGGTGTTTGGGGGAGGTGGTGAGGGTGTTTGGGGGGAGGTGGTGAGGGTGTTTGGGGGGAGGTGGTGAGGGTGTTTGGGGGGAGGTGGTGAGGATGTTTGGGGGGAGGTGGTGAGGATGTTTGGGGGAGGTGGTGAGGGTGTTTGGGGGGAGGTGGTGAGGATGTTTGGGGGGAGGTGGTGAGGGTGTTTGGGGGGAGGTGGTGAGGGTGTGAGTGGTGTTGAGAGTGTGTGGGGGCTGATAGTAAGGGCTAGGAGGAGGGTGTTGTGGGTGGAAGAAATGACCACGAGCCAGGTACGCAAGCAAGACGAGACTGCAGGTGTACTGGTGTAGGTGTTTATTTTTTTGTGACGAAGGTTGTCGGGAACTAACCATCAAAAGGTGGATGGTAACCTTGGAACACACATACCATCAGGTGTTGAATTACTGTACTAGGTGTTGGGTGAGATCGTGGTGTGCCGTTTCCTCCAAACATTCCTTCCACTCTCATTTGTGATGAGCCTTTGGGGCATGCACTTGAACACTGTACTATTGAGTGTAACACTGTCAAAGACTTCAGGCCACCTGGCTTGTTGCATCATGAACTTTGTGGTTACTGCATTGAATCGGGGGTGCTTGAGGCATTCTTGCTGTTTGTCCCGGGTTTGTTGGCCCACACTGATTAATCTTCAATTGGAATGCGACGTCCAGTGTACTGTATATGAACCTCTGTCCTGCATGACAGCGAACAGTGACATCACCCATATGACTCTGACCTATATATACTGTTAATGAATATGATGTATTTCATTGTGTATGAACCTCTGTCCTGCGTGGCAGTGAGAAGTGATACCACCCTCAGTGTCAAGACCTGCCTGAATTACTCGGAATAGGCAAACTGTACTCCAAGCTTTGTCAATAAATTTGTTAAACTAAACTATCCACTCTCATCATTAGTTACTTCTATCCACCTACATATCCTTGTCATCCACACGCCCTTCTCTCTCTCTCTCTGTCACCCACATATACATACATCCACACATTCCCTCATTCTTTCCTCTTAAACACACACGACTTCACACTCTCTCACTGTTATTATTATTATTATTATTATTATTATTATTCAACTCTTCAGGTGGATGACACTGTTTACTTCTTGTGTGCACCGCCCCGTTAGAGAACCCATTATCTCTCTCCTTAGGTATGGCCAGCAAATATATACGAAGCGTGTTAACTTATACATCACCTCCTGTGTATGACTTTTGTTTCCGAATTTCCTTTATGTAGACATGACAGTTAAAACTATTTATAATTTTAGACTCGTAAACAATACAGATTTACTCACAGCTAAAACAATATATTTGGAAAATTGAGAACAACATTGTAATAATCACCTATTAACGTGCAGCAGAATACACTTAACGAAAAAATTCATCTCTAGGTTATCTCTTCTTTCCTCTCATCGCTTTATGAACTACTGTATAGTTGGGGTACGTCAGGGCTACCGCGACGCTGTCACATGTGAGCTGGGCCGGTGAGATGTTAGGTAATACCATCTACCAGTAACCTTGGCTGGTGTTCCCTCCAACTGGTACTTTGTAACTTTTGTAGTTACTTCATATTTTTTAAGTGTAGTTAATGTTCACACAAACACTATTTGGCTTTTCTATTAATTTACCCAAATATAGCAAACTATGGTTATCAATAACGAACTAACCCATAATAGCAACCTTTTCCTTTACAAGAGAATGTATAAGGTAATTTACAGAGCTCCTTTAAACACGCGTGAGACACTGTGGGCCGGGCACTTGGTGCCGATGACCTGTGCAGTTCAGAGGTGTGTTGAGGATACAGGAATGTCACCTTGCACGTGATGAGGATGTTAAAAGGTCTGCTTAGTTGTTGTTTATTTAGTTAATTCGGGTAGTGTAATTTATACAATGCTACACTACACGTAAATATCCCACATTTATATAAGTCCTATGCTGTCATTATGTTGACAGAGGCTACTACATTTATCCCAACTCAAAGAGCAAGAGAATACAGTAATCAGGTTGTGTGTCTGTGTGAGTGTCTGGGGATGCTTGTTTGTCCATACCCCCCCCCCCCTCCCGTTGAGGAATATCATGGTGTGTGGTCATTAGTATATGATGTATACACACCCCGTGAAGAGTGTATAAATACCAAGGATTTATCAACCCTGTTATTCCCCGGGGAAGAGTTCACTACTATGGAACAAACAAGTTAAAACTCTCTCTACTTTACTTGCCTGATTGGAAAAGTTGCTTAGAATCCTCCCCCCCCCCCCCCCCAAAAAAAAAGTATGACCTAGTTCGTTGTTGGATACTCAGACAGGTACCGAACCCTGTATACAGTGTATAGTCTCACCAGTTAAAATCGTTATTATCTCTTACTTATTCATCAATATTACTTTTATAATCTTTTTCGTTTTCAAAGCCATATACTGTACTTGTATACAAGTGATCGCGGGCACGCTTGTGCCCAGTGAAAGTTTGAAAGCTCGTTCTTGGCTAGCGTACAGCGAATGAGGGTGCACCAAGTCCGTAGACCTGCATCGTTTTCCATCGTAAATAAAATGGTTAATTAATGCCTTCCTAAAGAAACCATCGACATGGGACCAGGTTTGTTCCACTCTACGATTTTTTTTGCGGTTTTTCCACTAAATTTGATGAAAAACGATTGTGCCGTTTCGGCTGCCCAGAACAGACAGACAGACACATGCCTAGTTCTATAGTATATTAGATACTTGTCCGTGTTATTACTAAACTTATTCTTGTCGGATATGGAACAAAAGACTTATATTAATATACAGATGAGTGATTCATTAAAATACAAGTGTTAATTTTTTTTTAGAAACTTCATTGTATAGAGTCGCATTTTACTTTACCTGAGGGCAATTTTTTGTGGCGTCGGCTTGAATGTTTTTTGTTTCATCCCTGGATTAAATGTAAGTTTTCTTGCTGCTCTCTGAAGGTCTGTTGCCCTCAACTATATTATCTCCTCCACTCTCCCCGTTAGTATTTTATTTTTCGTTGCTTTATAGGATTGAATAGCGTGCTGTCTTAGAGTTACAAGCCTTATGCTACAGTATTTCCTTATTGTCGGTAACTCTGCACTGACGAATAACCTTCAGACTGCGATGTTCATTGAGCAGGGAAAATATAGGGATGATTGTTATAAAAGATGAATCTTATTACTGCAGTGCCCAGGGTGTTTTATTTTTTTTCAATATACTGCTTAGGACATCCACTGATCAATAACAACAGATTTAGAACACCCACATGTGAACTATATATGTAAATAAATGATTGGAGCGCCTGAACTTGCCTAGCTTATACTACAGACGGGCAAAGGGTGACCTAATTGAGGTGTATAAGCATCTCAAGGGGCACTACTCAGTCGAGTGTCCTTACTTGGAGCTGGTGGACGCTCGCCCCACAAGGGGTCACAACTCAAGATATAAGAAGCCGCAAGTCCAGAAAACTGTGAGGGCAAACTTTTTCGGAGTGAGAGCTGTGAACTCTTGGAACAATCAACCAGAAAGTGTTGTGACGGCACCGAGTGTGAGCTCTTTCAAGACCAGACTTGACCAACACTGGAGCAGGTTAAGGTACATTCAGGAGCCGGTGCATGCCCAGTACTTGCCAACAGTGCGTAACAGAGGCGTGACCGATCGCCCAAGTGGCTAACGAGCAGATCAATGGCGAAGAGGATAAATCAAAACAAAAAACAATATTAACAGATTTAGGACATCCACTGATCAATAACAACAGATTTAAGACATCCACTGATCAATAACAACAGATTTAGGACATCCACTGATCAATAATAACTGATTTAGAACATCCACTGATCAATAACAACAGATTTAGGACATCCACTGATCAATAACAACAGATTTAGGACATCCACTGATCAATAATAACAGATTTAGGACATCCACTGATCAATAACAACAGATTTAGGACATCCACTGATCAATAATATCAGATTTAAGACATCCACTGATCAATAACAACAGATTTAGGACATCCACTGATCAATAATAACAGATTTAGGACATCCACTGATCAATAACAACAGATTTAGGACATCCACTGATCAATAACAACAGATTTAGGACATCCACTGATCAATAACAACAGATTTAGGACATCCACTGATCAATAATAACAGATTTAGGACATCCACTGATCAATAACAACAGATTTAGGACATCCACTGATCAATAACAACAGATTTAGGACATCCACTGATCAATAATAACAGATTTAAGACATCCACTGATCAATAACAACAGATTTAGGACATCCACTGATCAATAATAACAGATTTAGGACATCCACTGATCAATAACAACAGATTTAGACATCCACTGATCAATAATAACAGATTTAGGACATCCACTGATCAATAATAACAGATTTAAGACATCCACTGATCAATAACAACAGATTTAGGACATCCACTGATCAATAATAACAGATTTAGGACATCCACTGATCAATAACAACAGATTTAGACACCCACTGATCAATAATAACAGATTTAGGACATCCACTGATCAATAACAACAGATTTAGGACATCCACTGATCAATAATAACAGATTTAGGACATCCACTGATCAATAATAACAGATTTAAGACATCCACTGATCAATAACAACAGATTTAGGACATCCACTGATCAATAATAACAGATTTAGGACATCCACTGATCAATAACAACAGATTTAGACACCCACTGATCAATAATAACAGATTTAGGACATCCACTGATCAATAATAACAGATTTAAGACATCTACTGATCAATAATAACAGATTTAGGACATCCACTGATCAATAATAACAGATTTAAGACATCTACTGATCAATAACAACAGATTTAGGATATCCACTGATCAATAACAATAGATTTAGGACATCCACTGATCAATAACAATAGATCTAAGATATCAACTGATCAATAACAACAGAAATTTGGGACATAAATTTTCAAAGTCTAGTCTTAATGAAGTGCTCTTTTGAATATAATGTCCGCGTGTCCCTATTAACGAATCTTTTACCCTGACGGAAACGAGGGCAGTGTCACGGTCCAACACTGTTTACACCCCAGATGGATCCTGTCCCCAAGTTCCTCCACACCCGGAACTGAAGGAGGAACACGCTGGACCTGTGATGTAAAAATAATCTTATAATTATCCAACACTATTTTGAACCACTGCAGACGTCTAAAAACAACTTCAGCAAAAGGAAATTCTGGTTATTATTGATTACTCAGGATAGTAACTAGTTTGTTTTTTCATTGGAGGTAAAAGTCAAGCGGGTCATTCCCTAAAAAAACATCTTGTATCCTGTCCTGAATATTGGCTCCCACAGTACATCACTGACTGTGCCACCTCTGGGGAGAGTCCAACCAAGGACAACAGGAATGCTAGTTAGGTAAGATGACCACTCCGCCTCCACGCTATTACGTAGCATATCTGGCGGTGAGAAAATTCAAGGACACCAAATAATCGTCTGTGTGTGTCCACGTGCATGTGAACTGGAGGTGTGTCTGGGGGGGGGGGGTTCTGTGTGTGTGTGTAATACATACATGTATGTATTCAAGTACATGTGAACTATATAAGTAAATAAATGATCAACCTTCGCCAACACGAAAACAAAAACTGAGCATTAACCTTGTTTTTGTGTGGAGGTGTGGTCGATTACTGTGAGCAGCCCTACGACGCACACCTACCTACCTCTCTCTGCAAACCTATACCTATCTATGAACCCTTCTATTTTCCTATTTACTTCCTTCCCTGTCTACTAATCTATCTACCTACTACCCCCTATCTACTACCTCCACCCTCAGCCCCTCGTGGTGTCGCTGTGTAGGTGTTTGTTGTTGCATAATAGACTTGTAGAGACATGTATTTACGTACTAAGATCACATATAGACGCATTTTTTACGAACACACACGCGCGCATCGGTACTGTGGCTCGTGTTCCGTAGGTCGCGGGTTCGAATCCTCATTGATGAATCGATGTGTCATATATATCTGGTGTGAGCCAGTACTAGTAGCGTTACCATATCCTTGCTGGTGTGTCGTAAAGCCTCACCACCTCACAAATATTCAGACCACTGGAAAAGGGGGGGGGGGGGAGATAAGCCTCACCTCTCTACCTGTGTGGTGTGTGACGCCTGCCAGGCCCACGTGATTGACTCTTTGGGCTGATTCCTATAAGTTCCACTGTGCACTAGAGTCTAGACAACCCGAGCATCAACATAGGTCACATTGTCAGGGAATATCCGCATCTGTAGAGCCCTTTAGTTCACAACAAAGTATAAGAAATAGCACAACGCAACTCACAAACAACACCCACTCCCTGACTTAATTCTGGCATCCGAGTCGATCCCTGAGCATCACCTTGAAATGTTGTGACCTTAGCAGTTGGCCTTGAGAATCCAGTTAGCAGGAGCAACTGGTCCAGTTTCACTCTACACACTCACATAATTTGTTTTCCATAAGCCTTTGCTCCTTCTTGCTCTGGCGCGTCTTGAATTCATAACGTTTCCACAAATACCCAACTCATATATCACATTTCATTTTACACCCCCCCCCCCCCCATTTCGTCTCCAAGTACCTCGAGAAGCGCATGCGACATAAGGATGCTCAGTGGTGTTTGTTTGTCTCTTTCTTTTATCTCTTGTTTTATTGCTTGTCCAAGCGATATATCAATCACTTTTTAATCAAAGAAGCTGATATTTGGACACAATAGTGACCAAATGCTTTGTCAAAATGTTTATCTTTTTTGGACTCATTTTGTTCACAGCTTGGGGGCGGTGTACACTGAACGGACCACTACTTGTGTGAATTCTTTACACTAATTAAGAAACAATGGTACACACGTAAGATATATGTGCCGGTATACTCAAGATACACAGAAGTACAGAAAAAGCATAGACACAACATATAAATGCATATAGATATATATGAAACATACACATATGATACATATACACATATAAGGCACATACACATGTGTAAGATACACACAAGTAGAGATACAGGCAAAGTACAGATGCAGGTACAGATACACAATTACAGTTACAAATGCAGATATAAAAAACTACTACAAATATATATAATACGACCAGTTTGTATACAGTGAACGAACACCACTCAGAAATTCATACAGATTATTAATATTTTGTCACGTCATTTAAAACATTAAAACACAGACACACATCTGTCTATAAAAAACAAAGACGTATGTCTGTTTGTATGTCCGCACGAGAATCACGGAAACTACTTTACCGATCTGTAGTGATGATGGATGGTGTTATATGTAGTGATGATGGATGATGTTATATGTAGTGATGATGGATGGTGTTATATGTAGTGATGATGGATGGTGTTATATGTAGTGATGATGGATGATGTTATATGTATATGATGATGGATGATGTTATATGTAGTGATGATGGATGGTGTTATATGTAGTGATGATGGATGATGTTATATGTAGTGATGATGGATGGTGTTATATGTAGTGATGATGGATGGTGTTATATGTAGTGATGATGGATGGTGTTATATGTAGTGATGATGGATGGTGTTATATGTAGTGATGATGGATGGTGTTATATGTAGTGATGATGGATGGTGTTATATGTAGTGATGATGGGTGGTGTTATATGTAGTGATGATGGGTGTTGTTATATGTAGTGATGATGGATGGTGTTATATGTAGTGATGATGGATGGTGTTATATGTAGTGATGATGGGTGGTGTTATATGTAGTGATGATGGATGGTGTTATATGTAGTGATGATGGATGGTGTTATATGTAGTGATGATGGATGGTGTTATATGTAGTGATGATGGATGGTGTTATATGTAGTGATGATTGATGGTGTTATATGTAGTAATGATGGATGGTGTTATATGTAGTGATGATTGATGGTGTTATATGTAGTGATGATGGATGGTGTTATATGTAGTGATGATGGATGGTGTTATATGTAGTAATGATGGATGGTGTTATATGTAGTGATGATTGATGGTGTTATATGTAGTGATGATGGATGGTGTTATATATAGTGATGATGGGTGGTGTTATATGTAGTGATGATTAGACAATAAAATAATAACAGTTTAATGCTAAACAAATATACTTTGCTGTACCGTTAAAGTGAAAAACTTGGTGGAACTTACATGCACCGTTAATGAACTATTGGTGGACGAAGAAGTTTTGGGGACTGAACAGTGAGACAATGTGGAGCCTCCCGGAGGGTGACGTCTTATTGTGGCCTAGCGAATGCCGCTCGGAGTGCGGCGTTTCTGCTAGTTAAATCATAAAATGTAAATAAAAAAATGAGTCACTTGAGCTTCAACGTGTTATTACTAACATAAAAAAATGAACCAAATGAACTGTACAAGTAACAACACGACATGTTGCTTTAACCAGTCAATGTGACTGGTGTGTGGGTAGACAGGAAGTAACAGCTTGGTTGATTGGGTTGTTTGTCGGGAATTTTGATCGCAGGTTGAGAGGTAGTAAGAGCCTGTACTGTAGAATCGACGCAAAGTGTTTATTATCAATTTATCATTTAAATCTCCTGAAAATCTTGAAGGTATCCTGACTGCAGAGTTTTATTAGATGCCGTGGAGGAACCAGTTCGGCCCACCACTGTTCTACGTACCCGAGACAATGCGGCTTAGATAGGAGGTGATCACATAAGCCAGAGACCAGGAGCAAAAAGTGAGCCCCCATTACCACCACTGCTGCCTGAGGGGAGGGACATCCCGCCCCCTCAGCGGGTCCGCATAGAGGTGAACCATTGTTTGGTTTTATCCTCTTCACCACTGATCGGCTCGTTAGCCGCTTGGGCGATCGTTCACGTCTCTGTAGTGCACTGTTGGCAAGTACTGGGCATGCACCGGCACCTGAATGTATCTGAACCTGCTCCAGTGTTGGTCAAGTCTGTTCTTGAAAGAGCTCACACTCGGTGCCGTCACAACACTCTCTGGTAGATTGTTCCAAGAGTTCACAACTCTCACTCCGAAAAAGTTACCTCTCACAGTTTTCTGGACTTGCTGCTTCTTCAACCTTGAGCTGTGACCCCTTGTGGGGAGAGCGTCCGCCAGCTCCAAGTAAGGACACTCTACTAAGTAGTGCCCATTGAGATGCTTATATACCGTCTGTAGTATAAGCTAGGCAAGTTCAGGCGCTCCAATCTCTCTGGGTAGCTGAGGTGCCGAAGTGCAGGCACCAGTCTGGTGGCCCTCCTTTGAACATTTTCAACCAACTGACAGTCCCTAGCATATCTCGGGGACCAGACGGGGTGACAATACTCCAGATGGGGAAGCACTTCACTCTTGGAGATCGTTACGAGGGACGGACCGTCTAGATATCTGAATGACCTTCTTATAAGACCCAATAATTTATTTGCCTGGTTTACCTTCTTCTCGCAATGGCCCGAGAACTTCAGATCATTGTCAACATACACACCTTCTCACATTCAGTCTCAACTAGTGCAGTTTCTTCATCCCGTTGGGACATATGATACGCCTCCTTACCGTTGGTACGCCCCAGGTGCATCCTCTTACACTTCGTGCCATTGAATTTCAGCAGCCATTTCTTCGACCATTCCTGGAGCCCACAGAGGTCCTTCTGCAGCTCTTCACAGTCCGCTTGGTCCTTAATTTCCCGAAATAACTTAGCGTCATCAGCAAACATTTGTATGGAGGAGTGTACAACGTCAGGCATGTCATTTATGAAACAAACAAACAACAGCGGGCCCAATACACTGCCCTGTGGTACCCCACTTGTGACAGCTACGGATGACGATTTCGTGCCATTAATCATCACACACTGCTTGCGGTCAAGTAGAAAGTCTTCTATCCACGCTAGGACATTTCCCCGAATTCCGTACCCATCCAGTTTGATTTTCAGCCTTTCATGGGGTACACTGTCGAAAGCCTTGGCAAAATCTAGGTAAATATTGTCGATATTACCACCCCGTTCCAGAATATGGGTCCAAATATCCAATACTTTGAACAGTTATGTTAAGCGGGCACGCCCCGGCATAAAACCGTGTTGGCAATCCTTTACAAGGTTGTTTCGTATTAGATGTTCCATTGCGGCATCTCTGATAATACTCTCAAGTACTTTACATATTATGCTGGTCAGGCTCACCGGTCTATAGTTGTTCGTGGAGTGACAATCGCCCTTCTTGAAGATAGGACTCACATAAGCCACTTTCCATACACTGGGAACCATTTGTTCATCCAGGCATTTACAAAACAGGATCTTCAGGGGCTCTGCAAGCTCGTTGCACAACTCTCTTAGCACTCTAGGATGCACCATGTCAGGTCCGGGACTCTTATGGACCTTTAGCCTGGACAGTTCATTTCTAATACCCTCTTCTGTGAACACAATGTGGGTCAGTGCTGTATCAAACCGTCTGTCCTCAAACGCAGGAAGGTTAGTTGCATCCTCTCTTGTGAACACTGAGGAAAAGAAGCTGTTCAATGCCTCAGCTTTATCCTGGTCAGAATCTGCGTGACTACCATCCACCAGCCTCAGGTCTGATACTCCTGATTTGGGCATCTCAAGGTTGAAAGTTATTTTTTCCTTGCATACCTGTAGAGGCTTAAGATCACAATGATTAACTCGCTGAGATTACGACACAGAAACAACAGCTAAGATGGCATTAAAATTGCACTGAGATTTTATCCTCTTTGGAAGTTAACACCCAAGTCGTTGAGACTCTGGAGTCCAGGTTCTTAAAGGCTCGTGCGGTGAATATTGCTCTCAAAATGAAGATGTGAATATACACCGAACTGGCCGATTTAAAAAAAATAAGTTCAAAATAGCAATAATGCTACACTGAATGTCTTAATTTTATTCGTTCAATTCAGGGGGAAATTCAGGGTGGAGAAATATTTATAAAGATTTTGCTTAAGTCAGCCAGATGGATGTATTCTTACATCTTCAGATACAAGGAAAGTTCATAGTAGGAAATCTCTGTGAATCTGGACCCAGGTATAGAGATTATGCTAGTGAAGGTCACGTGGGGGGAGGGAAGACTCTCCACTTCTCGGTGTTGAAGTCACATGCCACACCCAGGAACGCTGCCAGGTTCTATCTCAAAGATGTGTGTTCCGGAGTGTGCGATGTGTGTGTATGTGTACATATGTGTTTAGAAATATGAATTGGATTAGCTGATCGTCCACGTAGTGACCATACATTAAAAAAAAATAAGTAAGAACTTCTAATTTAGAATCAGATTCACAGAAGCCGCTTGTTGGCCTTGGAGTGGAGGGAGGGTGGGAGGGTGGGAGGGGGCATAGATTATGACTCTGGGCTGGGACCTCCCCATCCTTCACCTTCACCTTTGGGTAGATGAACTTCATCCAGCCAAAACTTAGCGGTGTGTTAGACAGAAATAAGCATTGGATGTATGTTGAATTTAGACAGGTTTTGGGCGTTGATAATTGAAGAGTCATGTATTTCTTTGTGTACGAACTTATGTACTGAATCTGATATATATATATATATATATATATATATATATATATATATATATATATATATCACTGTAGGTGCGCGTGATCCAGGTATATGCTGATAACCACAAGGAAAACGATAACACGAAGTTCCCAAGCGCTTTCGTGTAATTCACATCTTCAGGGGTGAGTTTTTTCTGCTATGTTCTTAAGATGTCTGCGTATTTGTGACTCTGAATTTATTGACGATGAATTGAAACACATTCGTTCTATTGCACAGAAACTCGGGTACCCTTCTGTGTTTGTTGATCGTTGTTTTACAAGGGCTAAAAAATCCTTTCATTCCTCTCAAACCAGACAAGTTCCTACAATTAAGAATATTTTGACTCTGCCCTATCGTAATGAATTTGTCCCGTTAGTTCGGTCCCTCAAGCTTCTAAATATTAATGTTGTTTTCAAGTATGACTCAACCATTACCAATATGTTAATAAGAAATAGCCCAAGTTTGAATGTAAATGGAAGTGTTTATTGTATTCCATGTAGCAAATGTAATGGTTATCATGTAGGACAGACAGGAAAAACACTGCAGCTCAGAATCAAACAACATAAGTATAATATCAGAACTGCAGAACCTTTGATATAGTTGTATGATAGTTATTTTGTGGGTCCCTTATTTTTGACCTGACCTGACTAGTCACGTCACACCCCTTTTCTTAAGCTCCTCTACGTGTGTGTTGGTGTGGGGATTAGTGGATGACATCATTATGACCTGACCTCATGTTTTTAAGGTCACCCTGTATATTTAAGCCTCTCTCTGTCCATGTAGTCCAGTTGCCTCTGAAGATGTCTTGAATAAAGACGAAAGCTAAGGTGCTCCGTTGTTTCCCTTTTCCCGTGTGATTTTATCAAGATTATATATATATATATATATATATATATATATATATATATATATATATATATATATATATATATATTTATTTATATTTTGTCTTGAGGATTAAACAATACCACGGTTATTTTTTCGACACGTCTACCCGAGTCACCCTTCGTACGCCAAAAATTAACACACCTAAGTAAAATGAAATGGGCTAGAGTACCAAATATAATTCACAATAACTTAACTAATCGAAAATGAATTACAAGTACTCACTGTAATTGTAGAATTACCTCTCATGATGGCATTTATTATCCACTGAAAGAAGGCAAATATTGAACTGTAGATAATTATATGGCCTGCCTGGTTATCAATATACTTGACAATTCTTCCAGTATGTTTTTATGGCATAACTTAATTAAAATGAGAACTTGCTGGATGTTTTGTGATTATCATACGGCGTAACGCTATTCTTAATTTCCCCATAAAATATATCCTGCTGGCCAGAAGTTATGATATAGGGTACTAAGCCTTGGTGGATAGCGAGCCTCTTGTCCTGTTTAGCGGGCATGGAGTAACGTCCATATGGTGGATCCAGGTCTCAGTGTACGTTGTAAATATTTCGTAAACTGTTTATAATGTTTCTATATAATCACTCCGGGCTGGTCTTGTAATTAGGTACACTCGAAGGTTTTATGTCTCATGGCGGTTGTGTACCACATTCCTCGGCTTCTAGGTTTACACACCTCTTTTTCAGCTTTTGCACCTCGGCTGGTTGCCTCGGTGTTGGTATGAAGTACGCAGAGGAATACACAACACGCCACGTTCTTACATATTGTTATGATTAGTGCTTTAGTAATGAAAAATAACACTAAACTAAGTAATTCTTAGTTAGTTACAGTACCAAACCCAAAATATACACAATTATTTACATATATACATAAGTATCGCCACCTGTCGTAATTGGTTCGATGGATTCAGTTTGTTTCACTATTATCGAACCTTACAGATCCGTTTTCTTTTAGTGACGAGAGGTAATAATTCTGTGGGATTTTATATTTCCCACAACCACACAAGAACATCAAACACACACACACTTTTCTGACTAAATCTAAATAAACGTCATCAAATAAAGTTAAACTATCAAAATATCCATAAAACATAAAGGTAACAGACTTAGGATTATTGAATATCTTGTACTGTGGTTTACTGAGTGTTTATTAATGTGGAAGAGGCCAGTTTGTGAGTCTTTGTTAACCATGGTGACAAATGTTGTAAGTTATTAGTGGAGAGGAATATGGATTTACATGGTGCATTCCAATGAAGAACTATACAAGGTAAAAACATAAAAAAATTAAATTATTTGGATTTTAAACCTACAAATTTATGCCTCATATTGATGGGTTGAGGAATGTTTGTGGAATACGGGAAGGTAGTTCTGGAGAGAATCACCCGAATTAAATGTCATTTCCTTTCCCATTCTGGGTGATACTGACAGCTTGAGCTATGGTCTTCCAAGTCATCTTCCTCTTGTTCAGGTGAAATTTCCTTTTAAGATCTCTTGGTATATTTAGGTAGCGATTTTTCCTTAAGACCTCGAAACTCACATCTCAAATTTCCCTGTAGGTGATCCTGACACCATGGGCCCTCCCTTGACCGCGGTAGAAGACGCCCATGGCATTACTCGTGGAATAAACAGTCCTCACCAGCCAATCACCGCAGTAGATATGGCCCACGCCCGCTTGATACAGCTGTTGGTCCTTAGCCAGGTGTGGATTGACGGCCAGATAGCTCCTTCTGCAGGACACCATCAGGAGTCTAATTTTCAGTTTTATTCGTTTTCCCGGAGTTGCCTGTCAAGGGAAGCAGACTAAAACTGTATTAGAATGGGTTAGGTCGGATCAGGTCGATATAACAGCCTAACGGCCCCGTAGTGCTCCTGTCTGTATGGTTCCTACAGTAATATTATTCTCAATTTGTTTCTCCTCCCAAGACATGCCTAAAGAAGTTCCCATAATAAAGTATAAAACAAGTTAATTAATGTGCTTTTATAATACACCAGAGACTAAGATGAAAATATCAGTAACAAAGACAAAGTAAACACAAGAGAGCAATACTATGTACTGAGAGTGTAAATAAATGGAAACAGGAGATTTTAGTTGAAAAACGCAAAAAGAATTGTTATATATATATATATGTATGTTTATATGCTGCCTTTATTGATTATATATACATTATATATTACGTTACTTCTTACCAAAGTCAGAAAGTGTTTAGGCTTGTGTAAACACGAAATGTGTTTGGCACGTTGTAACCAACACGAGAGAATAAACTCCCCAGCTAGACTGACCATGTGACTCGTCATTCTCCCATTAAATAACGCAAGATACTACACTGACGATGAGGATGGGATTGGCAAAGTGTTTGTGAAGTCCTTGAAGAGAGAATAGTGACCACTGAAGGGAAGGCTACTCTGAACCTGGAGAATTTAAGTGAAGAGAGCAACCATGGCTGGTGTCACTGGATACATGGGAAGATTGGGGGAGTATGATGCAGACAAGGAAGATTTCACATCATACTGTGAGAGAATGGACTTCTTCTTTTTGGCAAATGAATTAATGGACGACGGTGGTGATGCTCGGAAGAGAAAGACCCTTGAAGAGAAAAGGAAGGCAATCTTTTTGACAGAGGTAGGAGCTAATGTTTATTCTACTCTGGTCAATCTGCTGGTTCCAAACAAGCCCAAAGACTCCTCACTGATTCAGATTACCAAGATTCTGAAGCAACATTTTGACCCTGCTCCACTTGAGATCGCTGAAAGTTACAGATTTGGCACCAGAGATAGAGGTAAAGATGAATTTGTAAGTAATTATATAGGAGCTTTGAAGAAATTATCCATTCATTATAACTTTGGACAGTTCTTGAACCGAGCTCTAAGAGACAGGTTTGTAATAGGCCTGAATTATGAAAAAATACAGAATAAGTTAATGAACACTGTTAGGTTCTGAATAATAAGTTCTATATACAGGAGAGAACACAAACACCTGTATAGTTTTGTAGGTTCGGTTTACTGGATAAGAGTATGTACACAGAGGAGAGCAGCGGTCTCCCTGGCTAGGCTCCTTGTCAACTGCTATAGGCGACGTATGGCAAGTGATACATTAGCAGCTTCCATACGTCGCCAGGCACATTAATTAGGCATGTGGGATATGGTAATAACATTGCCACACGCTGCTAGCTAGGCTGAATAAATAATACATAAATGGAGCACATACATAATATACATACATGATATATAATCCAGCATACATAATATACATACAAACACCACTAACTTAACTTTTGAAAGTGCATGTCAGATAGCTACGAGTATGGAATTGGCCGAGAAAAACACCAGATAATTTGTTCCCAATGCTGGTAGTGAAACAGTTGGCAGTAGTGGCTCAGTGTGTAAAGTAACTGTAGCTAAACGGAATAAGTATACTACAAAACAAAGAACAAATGCTGATTTAAAATGTAAGAGGTGCCGAGGGAAACAAGAAAGCTTTCAGTGTAAGTTCAAGAATTCAAAATGTTACAATTGTCAACGTATTGGACATATTGCTCCTGCCTGTAGAAGTGCTAGAGGTAGAGTATATGCAGTTGAAGGTGGAGAGAAAGAAATGAAAAACAGTATTCATGAGAGTGTTAGTAATTTTGGATCTGATAGTGATGAGAGTGCCCATGTGTTTACTATTTACACCAGTCGTGAAGAGAAAGTTAAACATAGGTATAATGTGGACTTGTGTATTAATGACACACCTGTAACCATGGAAGTGGATACTGCAGCTGATTTCTCCATAATGAGTAAAGATATGTATGAGAAACTATTTGCACATGTGCCTTTAGAAGACTCAGGTGTCAAGTTGAGAACTTATACTGGAGAGATTTTGAACACAGAAGGTAAATTAGAGTGTGAGGTAAAGTACAAAAATCAGAATTTAAAGTTGCCATTAATTATAGCTAGTTATGTGAATAGACCAACTTTGTTAGGTAAGAACTGGTTGTGTGAACTTGAGATGGACTGGAAGGAGATATTTAGTGTTAGAATGTGTAACAGTATTCCAGGCCTTGAGAAATTGCTTGAAAAATACAAGATTTTATTTGTAAAGGGACAGGATGGTATAAAGGGTTATAAAGCTCATATCACCATTGATAAAGATGTTACACCCATATATGCTAAGTCCAGACCTGTTCCTTATGCATTGAAAGGTGAGGTTGAGAAGGAATTAGACAGACTTGTGAGTGAGGGAATTATTGTGAAAACCGCCAAGAGCAATTGGGCTGCTCCACTAGTAATTGTACCTAAAGCTGATAAATCTGTTAGACTATGTGGTGATTATAAAGTTACCATTAACCAAGCTGTTGAGGATGAGCAATATCCCTTACCCACATCTCAAGATTTGTTTGCTGCACTAACAGGTGGAACCATTTTCACTAAGTTAGACTTGTCCCAAGCATATGCTCAGGTCTCTGTTGATGCTGAAAGTCAACAGTACCTTACCATCAACACTCATAAAGGATTGTATAAGTTCAAAAGGTTGACTTATGGTGTTAAGAGTGCACCAAAGTTATTTCAGTGCATCATGGACAAAATTCTTGTGGGTCTTCCCAATGTGTTATGTTTTCAGGATGATGTCCTTATTGTTGACAGTGACATCCAAAATCATGTCAAAACCCTAGCCACAGTATTCGAAAGATTGTTGGCACACAATGTCAGGCTCAACAAGAGCAAATGTTCATTCCTAGCTAAAGAAGTAACTTATCTTGGCTACAAAGTGAATGCAGAAGGGCTGAGACCTGTAGAAGATAAAGTAGGAGCCATAGTAAATTTACCTGCTCCAAAAAATGTCAGTGAATTGAAAGCTTTCCTAGGTGTGATACAGTATTATTCAAGGTTCTTGAGTGGACTTTCATCAGTTTTAGCCCCTCTGCATGAACTATTAAAGAAAGGGATACCATGGAAATGGAACAGTGCAACTCAGAAGTCATTTAAAGATTGCAAAGCTGCTCTGTCTAGTTCTGATGTTTTGGTCCACTATGATACCAGTAGAACACTAAAGCTTGCTTGTGATGCATCGGGCTATGGATTAGGTGCTGCCATAAGTCACATAATGGATAACGGTGAAGAAAGACCCATTGCATATGCCTCGAGAACTCTTACCCAAAGCGAGAAAAATTATGCACAAATAGAGAAAGAGGCTTTGTCTATCATATTTGGAGTAAAGAAATTTCACCAGTATCTATATGGGAGGAATTTTGTTTTAATAACTGATCACAAGCCTCTCTTGGCAATTTTGGGTCCTAAATCACCTGTTCCTACACTTGCTGCAGCAAGAATGCAGAGATGGGCTTTGATATTGTCGGCATATGACTATGAGATACAGTACAGACGTTCAGATGATCATTCCAATGCAGATGCTTTGTCAAGGTTGCCATGTAGCGGATCAAATGATGGAGTAGAGCCTAAGGTTTATGCTGTAACCATGATACCAGAAGATTTTCCAGTCACCTCCGGAATGATTGCTCATGAAACTAGGAAAGATGTTGTATTAGGAAGAGTCCTGGAGTATACACTAAATGGATGGCCAGAGATTTGTCCATCCTTAGACTTTCAACCGTATCATTTAAGGAGATGTCAATTATCAGTAGAACAGGGATGTGTGTTGTGGGGTATGAGAGTGTTAATTCCACAGTGTTTTAGAGGGCAAATTTTGAATGAACTGCATTTTGAACATCCAGGTATATGTGCTATGAAAGCAATGGCCAGAAGTTTTGTGTGGTGGCCTAAACTGGATGGTGAAATAGAAATGATGGTGCGTGAGTGCTCTGTTTGTCAGAATGTTAGGAGTATGCCACCCAGCACACCTTTGAAAACCTGGAAATGGCCTACCCGTCCCTTCCAAAGAGTACACATTGACTTCTGTGATAAGGGAACAGACAAATTTCTTGTATTAATTGATAGTCATTCAAAGTGGATTGATGTTAAGCACATGTACAGTACTAATGCTGGTAGCACCATTGATGAATTAAGATTAATATTTGCTGAACATGGAATACCAGAAGAGGTAGTTTCTGACAATGGTCCTCCATTCCAATCATCAGAGTTTAAAAACTTCATGAGACTCAACGGTGTAAAGCATGTACTGACCCCACCCTATCATCCTGCCTCTAATGGTGCAGCTGAGAGATCAGTTAGAATTGTAAAGGAAGCACTTTCCAAGCAGGTAATTCAAGGAACTGTAGGAAAATCAATGAAACACAGACTAGCAAATTTCTTACTCAGATACAGAACCACGCCACATAGTGTGACAGGATGTACTCCTGCAGAGTTAATGGTGAAGAGACAGTTGAGAACAAGATTAAGTTTAGTCAAGCCAAGTCTGTTTGAAGTTGTAGAGAGGAAACAAGCTCGACAAAAGATGTATTATGATAAGAGTTCCAGTGAAAGAGTGTTCAAGGTAAATGATAGGGTGAGAGTTAGGAACATGGCTAAAGGTTATGGTACTGTACATGCAAAGTGGATAACTGGTGTCATTGACAAGGTATGTGGATCTAGGACATATTTAGTGAAATGTGGTAACTCTTTGAGGTATGTTCATGTGGATCACATCATTCAGGCACATGACGAGATGAATGTAGCACCAGGACATGATGATATTGACACAGTTTCAGATTATCATCATCATGATGATGTCAAAGATGATGTTTCCCAACATCCACTCACTGTGTCAACTGATTGTAGTGATGATATGTCTGTCACTGATAATGCACAGAGTGCAAGTGAAACCCCTGTAAAACTTGATGGAGGGAATAGTCCTAGAAGATCAAACAGAGTTAGGAGACCTGTAATTAAATTAGACCTCTAATTATCTGAATTGTGAACAGGCCTTTCAAAACTGTTTAGTTAGGAAGTTATATTTGTTGTGTTCTATTCTCTTCTTCCCTGCCATATGTAATTCTGTAAGTTTTGTTATTTAGGATTTGTAGCAGCCATGCTCTCTTTTGAAAGGGAGAAATAGTGTTATATATATGTATGTTTATATGCTGCCTTTATTGATTATATATACATTATATATTACGTTACTTCTTACCAAAGTCAGAAAGTGTTTAGGCTTGTGTAAACACGAAATGTGTTTGGCACGTTGTAACCAACACGAGAGAATAAACTCCCCAGCTAGACTGACCATGTGACTCGTCATTTTCCCATTAAATAACGCAAGATACTACAAGAATCAAACGATGACAGACAGTAGCAACTGTGCTAGATATTCAAATTACAAGATTAGAGCTTAAGGGATAATGCATACTGTATACCTGTTTATCAAGTACAGGAACATTAAATTATACAAGACGACTCACCTCTCCGTTAGATACTTATATGGAGTGCTTATGTTTTATTCAACAAAATATCTGAAGTAAATTTTCTTGGGCTATATACAAAGATATTGCCGGACCAAATACGTAATACAAACTCACAATAGCAGAGTTCCGTGTTAGTTGAAACAAAATTATACAACACTCCCACCCGATGGTACAGGAGGCATTGTGTCGTCTACTAAGAAAACTTCACACGTCTGACAAGTGGACCAGTATACCAGATTTTAAGATTAACTATTATGTGATTTAAAAGGATAGATAAATTGTTTTAATGAGACGAGTTTATCGTACTCCGTCCAAGTATTGCCTCTATAAATCTAGACGAGGCTGTGTACTGTGGCGCATCTTCCCAGTCATTACACTAACCCACTCAACTAAAGTCCCTTATGATACGCTACGAAATATCTATAATGAGGGTTAACAAATAATTAAAAATCGTTGTAGAGATAATGGCAATCTCATAGGTGGATTTTTTTTTAAAATCTTGAGTTTATCAATCTTAGTGGATGGGAGAGGAGTTGGTAAAACATGCAGATGAGACGAAAGTGTCTTCCAATTACGTGTGATGCTAAAGATGAAACGTGACTAACTATTGGCCCATGACTCACCACAAAATGCCACTCGCACGCCGTGTTGTGGTGCTGCTGTAGTGGATAACCTGGCGTCTTAACATCACCTTTCGAACTGGCATTTATTGTCTGCAGAGTAATGATGTTCATATTATCAATAGCACGCAAGTTCTGTATGAGAAAGAGGCAAACACTAGGACTGAGATGGGAACGGAGAGACAGAAACATAATGAGTGAGAGAAACGGAGATAAGGGGAGACAGATAGGGTAAATAGATAAAGTGGAAGGAGCGTATGACAAATTGAGAGGTTTTAATGTTAATGAGTTTCCTTCTGTTTTCAACCTTTCAAAGTCTATTTCTTAACTTAATAGATATGACCAGACAAGGTGGCCTGAACTTATAACCTGACCTGGTGGCAGGAGGAGCGGCAGCTGGTGAGGTGTATCACGAAGCCCTTATGCACATTGTTGTTGCCGGAGGTGAAGACGACCTCGTGACTGGACGGCAAAAGCAGGTATTTTAACCTATGACGTAACCTGGGAGAGAGACAGACATAGAATACACACACGCACAAGAAAAAACACGTATAAGCAAACTCGTACTGTGCTGCATCAGGTTAATATGAAAATAAACTCAGTAGTAGTCACGCATAAAGCAGCTGGCAGAGCTAAATTTAATTTAGTTGAATATATTTAAATCTAGTCTCAGGCTATGTTAGAGCAGCCAATCCTGAAGGTTATTTTATGTAAGGTAGTACCTGTACTGTACGAGTCAATAATAGTAGTGTACAAATACAATGCAGATGGTCAGTTGTCCAGCCAATACATAAGCATTATTTAGCATTATTTACACATAACTGCACGATTTCCCAGGACTTGTGCATCCTTAAGAGTGACAAGAAAAAATATTTAGTAAAGTTGCAATATTCCTAAAAAAAAAAGGGAATTTTCCTCCTGTTACCTCTACCTAGTATTGTGTACACCTTGTGTGTTGTCTGCCTTAAGTAGAGACCTGGGAAATGACACAGGTAAGATTTTTTGTTGCAGTGCAGTATTTCCGTGTTAAAATTGCCATCCGGATGGCTGTTACGCCTATATTATGTACAACGCCTCAAGAGCAGATTGCGCCATTTATACAATGGCATATCTCATCTGAGGGACAGTATGCATAAGTAACTTGTGAATAAGAAGTCCAAACGTGAAAAATACGTCCATTTACTTTTTACTTTGCTTTTATCCTCTTCGCCGCTGATTGGCTCGTTTGCCGCTCTGTTACATATTACACTGTAGGGTGTGTCATGCGGAGGCGAATTTTTTTTTTTTTTTAGTTTGAAAAATCGGCCCATGGTATTAATGATGTAGTTCTATGTGCAGAATCATGTGATATCTTCAGATTTGAAAAGTTTTTATTTTTTGCTAGGTAAATTTTAACTTGAAATCTTATGAAAATTCAGTATTCCCACCCTTTTACCAACACCACTAAATAGCTTATTTAAAGTAAAGTAAATGTATCAGGTTAATTTATTAGGATGAAAATGATCCAGAATAGTGAAACGAATGATCTTGACATTTATTAAGTTTAATATTCCTTTAGAAAACAAAATCATCAAATACAAAAACCGGTTTTACTACTACGACCCGGTGTTGCTGCACACCATAGAGAATATGTCTTTCTTGCTTCTGTTTCTACTCATCACCTCCCTGCTGGCCACCTGAGCTCGGATGTAGCCTTCCCTCCTCTCCTGGCTGTACACGTGACTGCTGGCCTCGCTCACTTGCTGTACACAACGCTCTATACTCTGGGTGTGCGAGGGCCAGGCAGGGACATGCATGGGGTTGTCCAGGAAAGCTCTGACTTGAACATTGGTGAGGCTGCAGGTAAGAGGGGGCTCACTGCCAGCCTGGATGTTATCCAGATCTATGAGATCAGTGAGGGTCTTGGCACCTAGATTGACTTCAGGAGTCTTCCTGACCCTGAAGGAATCGTCACCAACTGATTCGTCATGCCCAGATCCTCTCATAAGTCTCATATCCAAGATCTTTTTCACTGCCACTCTTCTCTCCTCCTCATCCTTACTGCACTGCCCATCACTTTTTTGGTAGATTTTAGTGTATATAAACAGAAAATAATTTCAGTTTCAATATTTTGCAACCTTTTGCTAGGTAAATTTTAGCGTGAAATTTATCGAAAATCTAACGTACAGCTGCATTAGTGCATTACAATTAAATAGTGAACATTGCTTTCTGACTTCATTCTTTAACAACCCAACTAACAATATTTTTTTCTGTTTCAGATTCTGATGCATTTATAAGTTGATAATATTTGCGATGGCTGCTTGTGTCAGGACGAGGAACCAAAAATCCAGCCATCTCAGTCACTATCTTGGGTCTGGGAGAGAGCTCCTGAAGTCGGAGTTGCCTACATTGAGAGATGCTTTGAAATACGGTGTTTTAATCAGGCAAATCAGTGAAAAGAACCAAAGAACTTACACAAACAAAGACATTGCCAGTGATATGACCAAAGCTGTCTTGGCACAGTACACTCTGGCTAACGCTCAGTTCAAGCCTTCAGTCATAACAAGTCAGAAGAAGATTAGGGAGAGACTGCTAGCCAGTTGGGAAAAGGCAAGAGATATCTCTCTTGGGAGAGGAAAACTTGCAGTTAAGGACAGCTTTGCCAAGTAACTGGACCAGTTATTTGACATAATTACTTTCAAGTGCCCAATTGTTCTCTGTCCTGAGTTTGGATGGGATCGTGACTGTAAATCCGAGGCCCACATCTCCTGTATTTGCAAGCGTGAACTGAAGATTCCTGTGATCGAACTGGCATTTGTCAAAGCACAGAGAGAGAAGACTGGCAGTATAGGGGCTCTCATGATTTCTAGCCAAGATATTCCGGAGTCCAAGAGACAGGAGGCTGCCACAGAGAGACAGAAGAGGAGAAGAGTTGCCGAGGAAAAGAGACTTGAGAAGGCCCAGGGTGAGGTAAAAAAGGCCGATGATTGGAGTCAAGCTGATTCAGAGTTTAATGACTTCCCCATGGCTGATCCGAGTGCTGACCAGGAGAATGGTGACTTTGTCCCTAACCCAGAAAATAATGATCCCAAACCTTTCAGGCATAAGATTCGAAATAGGAAAGATATCCCGAGCATAGCTCTGGCCAGCATGCGACACCACACTGGTCTCAGAGAAACTGCAGAGATAGCAACAGCTGCCTGGATTGACGGTGGTTTGATAACACCTGATGATGTTCACCTGGTGATAGATCATAACAAAGTAAGGAGAGCTCAGGAGAAACTTGTCAGTAACCTAGAAGAGGAGTTTGATAAGGGGATAAGAGAAAATGGAATCAATTGTTTGTTCTTTGATGGGAGAAGGGATGACACTAAAGTGTTCATGAAAGTTGGAGATTCTGACAAGTTGTTCCCTGCCATGGTGAAGGAGGAACACTACTCCTGCTGCAGTGAACCAGGAGGGAAGTATTTGTGGCATTTCACTCCAGAGAAAGATGACATCAGGAAACCAGCTGAGATAGTGGCAGATAACATTGTGAACTGGCTCAGAGAGGAACGTAGACCAAACCCTGCAGGCCATTGGAGGGGATAGCACCAACATGAACACAGGGTGGCAAGGGGGGGTCATACAGTGGATAGAGCGGAAGATTGGGAGGAAGCTGGTCTGGATTGTTTGTGACCTCCACACCAACGAGTTGCCACTCAGACATCTGATCCAGGAGCTTGATGGCAAGACTCTTTCAAACAACAGATGGTCTGGTCCTCTTGGCAAGATGCTGGACTCTGCCACTGAGTTAGAAATAAATCCGAGCTTTGAAAAAATCACAGTTGGCCCTCCACTCGTTGAGCTTGCACATACTCTCATTGACGACCTGAGTACTGATCAGTACTATGGTTACATGATTTGCAGTGCCATCAAAACTGGGGTCATGCCTGATAGACTTGCTTACCTGCAGATAGGTCCAGTCTCACATTCTAGGTGGCTCACAACGGCTCTCAGGTTCTGCAGAATTTGGGTCGCTCATCATAAACTGAAAGGGAACCAGCTTCACAACCTGAGACTTATTGTCCAATTCATCGTGAGTGTCTACTTGCCAAATTGGTTCAACACCAAGGTCAAGTCATCGTTCTCCGAAGGTCCGAGGCATGTTCTCTTCCAGCTTGAGCTCCTGAGGAGTCAGCCAAGGAAGGTTGTTCAGATTGTGGAGCAGACTGTGAGGAGATCTTCCTGGTATGCTCATCCCGAGGCAGTTCTGCAGACAATGCTCTGCAGTAAGGATGAGGAGGAGAGAAGAGTGGCAGTCAAAAAGATCTTGGATATGAGACTTATGAGAGGATCTGGGCATGACGAATCAGTTGGTGACGATTCCTTCAGGGTCAGGAAGACTCCTGAAGTCAATCTAGGTGCCAAGACCCTCACTGATCTCATAGATCTGGATAACATCCAGGCTGGCAGTGAGCCCCCTCTTACCTGCAGCCTCACCAATGTTCAAGTCAGAGCTTTCCTGGACAACCCCATGCATGTCCCTGCCTGGCCCTCGCACACCCAGAGTATAGAGCGTTGTGTACAGCAAGTGAGCGAGGCCAGCAGTCACGTGTACAGCCAGGAGAGGAGGGAAGGCTACATCCGAGCTCAGGTGGTCAGCAGGGAGGTGATGAGTAGAAACAGAAGCAAGAAAGACATGTTCTCTATGGTGTGCAGCAACACCGGGTCGTAGTAGTAAAACCGGTTTTTGTATTTGATGATTTTGTTTTCTAAAGGAATATTAAATTTAATAAATGTGTCAAGATCATTCGTTTCACTATTCTGGATCATTTTTATCCTAATAAATTAGCCTGATACATTTACTTTACTTTAAATAAGCTATTTAGTGGTGTTGGTAAAAGGGTGGGAATACTGAATTTTCATAAGATTTCAAGTTAAAATTTACCTAACAAAAAATGAAAACTTTTCAAATCTGAAGATATCACATGATTCTGCACATAGAACTACATCATTAATACCATGGGCCGATTTTTCAAACTCAAAAAAAAAAATTTCGCCTCCGTATGACACACCCTAATACTATACACTTGTGTACTGGTTGGGGTGTACATTACATTCAAACCTCCATATTCCATTACTTTTAAGATGCTTCCACTTTTTATTTAATCGTTTATAAGTGATCAATCGAAAAAAAAACCATTCTATTCGCTCACCAGTAAAAAAGTAACGAGAAATAAATCTCGAATCACAATATTATACAGTACTATCACCCCTCCACCAGACTACTTACACCACAGGAGGAGTGTAAGGGTTTCTCACCACCATCTCGTCACCTGGACTCAGTCTAAGTTTTTCGATGATCAATTTCACGCACCTAACCGAGTCCTGTGAAACATACATAATAAAAGGTGTAAAAACAGCAATACTGAGAATGATAATAAACGTGTCTCGCCTCGTCTTCATTTCCTCCTCTTTCCCTGTTATACCTTAAGTCTAATGTATTCAGCAAGAAAACGAACTTAAGTTATGTAGAAAAAAAAGATTTAGTTCCATTCCAGACGAAAAGACACGAATATTCTTCAAGTTTTAGATGATATGAGCCACTATCTTCACCTAGGTATGTCCAGTCACCCAGTGTGTCTTTACTTTGCCTGTGCTCAGTCACAACTGTGCTTGTATACGTCAATCATTACCTGTTTCCCTAACTTTATATACGGCACGATACACCTGTACTATATTCGTCCGGGACTCACCGTGTAAGATTGGAGGATGCAGTTAACGTTGTTAGGAAACGTGTTGGGAAAGTTGGGAGAAAACAACACTGTATCATTTCCCTCCTGTATCACTCGACACTGTTGGCTGGTGGTGGTTGTTGGTGACGATGGTGGTGGTGTGGTTGTTGTTGTTGACGATGGTGGTGGTGTGGTTGTTGACGACGATGGTGGTGGTGTGGTTGTTGACGATGGTGGTGGTGTGGTTGTTGACGACGATGGTGGTGGTGTGGTTGTTGACGACGATGGTGGTGGTGTGGTTGTTGACGATGGTGGTGGTGTGGTTGTTGACGACGATGGTGGTGGTGTGGTTGTTGACGATAGTGGTGGTGTGGTTGTTGACGATGGTGGTGGTGTGGTTGTTGTTGGTGATGGTGGTGTGGTTGTTGTTGGTGATGGTAGTGTGGTTGTTGTTATTGTTGTTGACGATGGTGGTGGTGTGGTTGTTGTTAGTGATGGTGGTGTGGTTGTTGTTATTGTTGTTGACGATGGTGGTGGTGTGGTTGTTGTTGGTGATGGTGGTGTAGCTGTTGTTGTTGCTGACGATGGTGGTGGTGTGGTTGTTGATGGTGATGGTAGTGTGGTTGTTGTTATTGTTGTTGACGATGGTGGTGGTGTGGTTGTTGTTGGTGATGGTGGTGTGGTTGTTGTTATTGTTGTTGACGATGGTGGTGGTGTGGTTGTTGTTGGTGATGGTGGTGTAGCTGTTGTTGTTGTTGACGATGGTGGTGGTGTGGTTGTTGTTGGTGATGGTAGTGTGGTTGTTGTTATTGTTGTTGACGATGGTGGTGGTGTGGTTGTTGTTGTTGACGACGATGGTGGTGGTGCTGACGCAATTGTACTGCAGGACGTTTTCCCAACATGGAAAACCAAAAAAATTATATATATATATATATATATATATATATATATATATATATATATATATATATATATATATATATATATATATATATATATATAGTCAGTGTTATTATCATTTTACTTTTGAATTTAGTTTGTCCCAATGTTGGAGGGAAGAACTCATGAAATAAGGTGACAGTTTTAGCTAGTGTTCCGTGGATCAACATGGTTTTCATTGAATAGTTGGTTACCCTTGCGTGAATAAATGAATTCATTTAAGCCTACTTATTACTGTATCGTTAGAATAATATTTAACCAGTCTGACCTCGGAATGAAGGTCACTTTCGCTGCCCAGCCCCGGGTCACCGCTCCTGACCGGAAGTACAGGATCATCTCCCTTCCCTCCGAGAGGAACATCTGACCAGCAGTAATTTCATTCCCGCAGTACCTGTTAACGACGTGTTTCACATTGATACCAGAGATATTTTCAACATTTGTTTAAAGGCGAAAGGAACAGAGAGAACCTGAAGCATCTTTACGATGGTTTAAAGAGAGTAGGGGAAGAGGACTCGGTATTTTTATGTTCACTGCTACATAAGTTTGTGGGCACTGAGACACATAACTTTGTAAATGATATGAATCTTTAAACTGTTTTAGTTTTGTTTTCATTATATAGGAGCAAATGCACCAATTTTCATTCAATTGTGGTTTATACATAAGAACATATTAACCACTTGTATTGTCCAATCACACACCCACCCCACCTGTTATGTGGTTCATCTCTGATCTCCAATCCACCAGTAGCCTATAGACCTGAACAAGAGCACACTTACACCAGTCCCCTCTCTCTCACCAGTCACCGTCGACCATGTTACTAGTTCTGATCTCGAGTCGGTCACTGTCGCAGGAATCATCAGAGCGTTGGTACAGCGAGAAATCCAGAAATTTCAGTAGGACGAGGTGGCCTTCCGGAGCCCTCAGTAACTTGGTGTACTTAGCGCCTGAAACAGCGACAGATTCATCAACACGAGTCATCACAAATTATCTAAATATTCACGTACTGTAGCAACATCAGCCAGGACCCCGATTTTCAAAGGATCTTATGTGATTTTTTTTAATAGACGTAAAACATGAAATTGAATATAATATTTATTTACTTAAATTTTATTCTGGACGAACATCACAACTGTACTGTATACCTAGCTCTTCACCCGCTTCTCTGGCGTTACTCAACGCCAAAGCTAGCGGGCGAGTGAGTGGCTTTACCAACACGTTTGCTTTGCAGCTGAACAAGCCAACTTAATCTACTCATTGCTAGTCCAGTCTTTTTTCGTGGCCACCTGTTACATGCTTATGCTATGTGCAATGAGAAGTTGTTTTGTATGAGCTTGGTGTGTGTTTGTGTGTGAACGTGACTTGAACAGATATGTTACGTGTTCTCATAGGTGTTCATACTTCATGTTATATCCCTTATATCATTTTGTTGTATGACATTGTATTGTCTTGTAATGTATTGTGTTTTGTATTAATGTGTTAAATTCTATTATATTCTGTTATTTTGTTGTGTTGTATTTACTGTAGTTGTAATATTTTTTTAATGTTTTGCTTTTGTTGTATTTTATTTTAAAATTGATATTACATTGTATTTCTAAATATATTCTATTGTCTTGTAGTATATTTTCTCGTATCCTATTATGCAGTGGCATACCGAGGTGGTAAGTGACTGGGTCTGTTGAAGGATAGTTGTGGGAGGTGATGACCTGTTCGCCGCTGATCATCCTAGAGTACGGCGACAAGTGTGTCTCTGAAAAAGAATAACTAGTTAACGAAAAACGAAATAAAGAAATAATTTAGATATACTCCGATGCAAAAACTTAGCAAATTACAATTGGTGATTAAAAGAAACATATATAAACAAAAATTTATCGGTAACCAAAATCTGGGACTCGAATTCTGAGGGCGGACATTGAACAGGTGTCTCTTGCTGTCATTTTACCACGCGAAATTAGAGACAAGTACTGTTTTGTTTTCTTCATATGCTTATAAACGCATGACGACAGAAAGCTTGTTTTGAAATAGATTTAGGAAATGAATTTACTTTGGATGATCTTTCGCTTAGAAATCCATAGCACCATGAAGTATTTTGAATATATTAGATGTTCAAGGTTAATCTTCTGTCACAAGTTTTATAACTTAAACAGGACAGGCGATTGGCATGTATGAATTCACATGTCTGCCAAGACCTCTCTTCTCCCCAGATGGGTCTGTCCTTGTTTGCCAAGACAAAAGCAAGCTCAAGCGTCTCCTTGAAGCAGTTCCAAAAAGTGAAGAGTCTATTGATGTTTAAAGGCTCTCTTCTTCTATGGCATGGCATTAGTTCACGAACTGTCAACGTTGTCTGTCAAAAAATGTGCAAAGTTTGCAGACCACTTCATCAAAACATTATCATCTAGGGCAAAAAATTGTGCTCCTTTGCACCTTGTCTTTGATCGTTATGACGTAGGCCACTCGCGAAAACAAAGAACAACAAACCGAGGCTATGGCAAGGAAGCAAATGCATACAGAGGCGGGAAAAATATGAAGTAGTTCGCAGTCATATTACCCGCCTCTGCTAACGGTCGTGTAATATTTCAATGTGATTCTCATTTTTTAAAATGTTATTTTTGCATAATGTACTACAGGTATTACTAATATGTAATTTGTCTTCGTATGTCTTATTGTAGGTAAAAATAAGTATGTATTAAATGCATCCTCCGAAAGCGTGAATTTGTTACCCGAGTTTATCAGTTAATTCACGTATATTGATAAACTTCCTACGTGCATATGTTTGAAATAATGAAGGTATGTATCTTTATATAATTTAGCAAAATATATTTCTCGTCAGAAACGGTCATTATGAATAAACTCATTTAAAAATACATCATTGCTCAGGACAAAATCGGACAAGTTTGCAACAGCCAATCAGCTGTAACTCTTGAGGAGGGGGGGGGGGGGATTTTTTTTCCCAGCTGAGAAAAACGCACTACTGTATAGTCATTTTGCAAAATACCCGATACCGAAAAAACCCCGTATCATATACATATGATGTATAATACTATATGCTAACAATAAATATAAAATGGATGTTCTAGGCTTTCAGATAATGGTATTATGTATATGTTTAACTTCTAGTATTTGTCTTAAGCAGCCATTTTTGCTTGATGCATTCTCTTCTTTGCCAGAGACAGGATGGTATATAATATACCTGTATGAGCAGCCATGTTTGTAACACACTTAAGATATTATAACAGCATTCATAATATATTATGTTAAATTGTGTTCATATAATACTACATTTTCATATGTCATTAGTTATGTTTTGAGTTGCTTAGGATTTTTTTTTCAGTGGTAATACGTTTGTGGTTGATTACGCCGCTTTGATAAAACTTCTTTGATGGCATAAAATTTTGGATAAACCGTTCAGAAAATAATAACACCATAGTTTTTCTTAATCTACAGGTTATAAGGATTAATGTACAGTCTCGTTCAAGATTCTTCGAACACTACTGGAGACAGCTGGCAACTCAAGGCCGTTTGTTTACTGTAGTACGCAGTAAATATTATGAATGAATGTAGAAGTGATCGGTGATTGGTTACTTAGCTCCCCGTTAATTAATGGTTGGGCTTTGTTGTTTCGTATTATATTATACCTTTCTGCTGGTATGTACTGTTAATTTAATTTCAAAATAGATAGAGCAATGGGCCAACCTATATTAATTAATGTTTAGACAATTAAACATAAGAAAAAATCGGTATGTTAAAGAACATCATACATCGGGCACAGCTGTGTGCAGGCTGTTTATGAGGTTGCCTGTTTGTCATTAATTTATACTAATGTTATTTTCAAACGCTTAATCCATTTCGGGTACTTGATCCTGTTGTATGTAACCGATGCTAAACAAACTTCTTTCTAAAGACGCTGATTTCATGCAACACAAACTGCTGTTTTAATTCGGTGTGGGAATAAGCAGAATCATCGGTTCACTGCTACCTGTAATGTGTGTGTGTGTGCCTTAGCCTGTGTGTGTCAATGCTTGTCTGTAAAAACAGTAATATAAATGAAACAGAGTTATGAAGTTTATTTAATGACATTATTTATTTTACATTCCCTGTGAGGCATTGGAAATAGAAATTTATATGAAATGTTATATTTATTCATATATTTCTTTATGTTTCAATTAAATGTTATGAAATGGGTACTACACAGTCTCAATGCGATCCTGTGGTGAACCAGATTAAAAACAAGGCTTTTTTTGTGGGCAAACAACCAATAAAATAATCGAAAGAAATGTCATTTGAAATATATAATAAGCTAAGTCTACTCAAATGACAAAGGTAATGACAGTTGAAAGATCTACAGCGATACAATACTTATGCTACGGCATTAGCTATACCTGCAGTACGAAATTTCAGTAATTAATGTAATATTTTTTTATAATTAATAAAAACGGCAAGGGGGGGAGGGGTGAAATCGACATTATTCACGATCGAGTGCGTATGTTTCCGTGCAAGTGTGCGTGAGTGTTGGAGCATTATTGTAAGTTATGAAATAATTGTGAGGTAACGTTGTAACAGTTTGGTATTTTGGCAAAAAAAACAAAATCCCATTTCTTATAAATAAATGGAGAGAAAAATATATACAAATACAATTATTACAATAAACGTTTTCCAATAATACATAAATATATTGTGAACGGCATGACATGATCTTATTAAATATGAGATTATGAGATTGAAATATGAAAGATCAATTTCCTCGTCACAAGTGCCTTGAAGAACCGGGTCGGACAGCTGTGATAGGACTGTAGTGGACGTCTCCCCTGCAACTGCGTATCGCATTCCGACGTGCTGCCGTCTCCTAGCAACCAAGGGAGAGCTGACGCCAGATGGTACGGTTGCTTAGCAACGAAACTAGTCACAGGCGACTTTCTGGGTTTTCCCAACATGATTCATAGAGGACTGGCGGCTGCTGCTGGGTATATAAGCTCTGTCTCTCCATTGAGATTCATTCTGCCCATCTTCCTGAACAAGCAACACCTCTTCCTGCCCCAAGCTCCACGCTGTCAGCATTCATTCAACCAGGAGGCCAGCAACAGGCAACATCTTCTCTAACGAAGCTCCTGCACATCTACCTCCTTCAACACGCTACTCACAGAACGTCTCTACTGAGCAGCTCCTCACCACACGGCACCTCCAGCACCAGACTGTCTATCATATACAATAACTTATATTATATAAGAAAACCACATTAGAGTTTCCTTCCATCCTGAGTGCTAGACAACATTAATATCTCGATACCCCTACAATGGTGACTCCCGGAGATAAGCACTCACACAGGATGGAGGACGGACGGATCTCTCTGCCGACTTTCAACCACAACGTCGAGGACTGGCTAGACCATGTGGAAGCAGCCCTCGCCGGCTCACGAGCGACTGACGAGCAAAAGTATTGCGCCCTGCTCTGTGCCTTGCCCACGGAAGTGGCCACGCGGGTCTCACAAACCATTTCCAACCCTCCAGATGACAACAAATTCGCTACCCTGCGGGCTGCCTTGAAGACGTGTTATCAACAGACCAGCTCCAATCTCCTGCAAGATCTATCCTCTACCTCCCTCGGGAACTCAACCCCGGGACGTCTCTGGGAGGAGATGTGTCGGCTGAACTCCCGTCACACAGACAGACTCCCCGACTCTATCCTGCGCCAGCTTCACGCACAAAAGCTACCCACAGAAATACGCAACATCCTGTCCGCAGTAGATTACTCTACGACACCGGAACTATATGCAACCACGGCAGACAGAATTTTTAACGAGTGCGCTGCTGTACCCCTTGCCGCCACGGTCACACCAGTACCTACCATCGAACTTGTAAGCCGGGTCAACACCCCTCAGCCGAGCAATACCTCACAAGACATCAAGGACCTGTTGCAAATTTTGAACCACAGGATGGACACCATTGAGCAGTTCTGCTCCTCCATACCCGCTGCTGCGCCGGTTCCTGACTCACACACTACGCCCTTCAAGTTCCGACACACAGCAGCCAACCCCCAGCACAACAAATTTACTCTCTGCTGGTATCACCAGACTTTCGGCCGCAATGCTCGAAACTGTGAGCCCTATTGCACCTATTCGGGGAAACGGCAACACCGGAGGCTGGTAGACGCCTCAGCCTCCGTCCCTCCAGGCGTCTCATTACTGCGCGTCACCGACCGCATCTCCGGCAAGAAGTTCCTCATCGACACCGGTTCATCGGTCAGCCTCATCCCTCCCTCACTACGAGACAAGTCAAAGCAACCCTCGTATGACCTGTTCGCTGCCAACGGTACCTCCATCGCCTCCTACGGCGTACGCACCCTCGCCTTAGACCTCGGTCTGCCCAAGACTCTGCGTTGGTTATTCGTGATAGCAGACGTGTCTCAACCCATCCTTGGTTTCGACTTCCTCACCTTCCACAAGCTCGGCGTCAAACCAAGTCATCTATGCCTCATCCATGAGCCTACAGCACGCAAGATCCAGGGTTCTCGTGCCAGACACACGGACACTATCACCTGTCTTGCGCCTTCCAACGAGTTCGCCTCCCTGCTCGACGAATTCAAGGAGCTTTTCTCACCCCGAGTCTCCCTACCCCCACCACCTACATCGGGAATTTTCCACCACATCGAAACCAAAGGACCACCAGTCTTTTCACGCCCTCGCCGCCTGCGCCCTGAGCTCCTGTACACAGCCAAAGTAGAATTCAACAAACTACTGCAAGACGGCATCATTCGCCCTTCAAGGAGTCCCTGGGCATCGCCTCTTCACATGGTTCCTAAGCGAACACCCGGCGAGTGGAGGGTGTGTGGCGACTACAGAGCCCTGAATCTCGTCACCAAACCTGACAGGTACCCTATTCCGCATGTCCAGGACTTTCACCACAAACTTCATGGCAAGACTATCTTCTCGAAGATCGACTTGGAGCGTGCCTTCCACCAGATCCCAGTAGCACCGGCAGATACCCAGAAGACAGCCATCACCACTCCGTTCGGACTCTTCGAGTACACTTTCATGAGTTTTGGCTTACGCAATGCAGCACAGACTTTCCAGAGGTTCATGGACCATATGCTTCGCGACCTCGATTTTGTCACCGTCTACATTGACGACATCCTCGTCGCATCTTCGACGCCTGTCCAGCACCGCCACCACCTACAACTCCTTCTCCAACGCCTGCAGAACAACAACATGAAAGTTCATCCTGCTAAGTGCGTCTTTGGAACCTCGGCCATCGATTTCCTCGGTCACAGAGTCTCGCCCAGTGGCATACAACCCCTACCACAGAAGATAACCGCGATTAGGGAGTTCCCCAAACCTGAAACGGCGAAGAAACTACGAGAATTCCTGGGTTTAGTCAACTACTACCACCGCTTCATTGACAAAGCTGCCACCGTCCTAGCCCCCCTACACGACCTTCTCAGGGGACGCCCAAAGAAGTCTCACAAGCCTCTCGTGTGGACTCAAGAGGCTACTACGGCATTCACCACTATCAAACAGCACATCACACGCCTCACCCTCCTGGCCCACCCCGCACCTAACGCCCGGACCACTCTCACAACAGACGCTTCTTCTACTGCAGTGGGCGCCGTCTTACAGCAGGAGATCAACGGAATTTTCATGCCCGTTGCTTTCTTCTCACAACGGCTTCAACCACCACACCTCTCTGATTTTTTCCGTGGTATACAGTATATGGTAATTATTTCACATGCAATATATTTATCATATATTATACTGTACTCTTTCATAATAATTATAAGTATAATGTTAGGATTTGTTTGACTTAAATCATCCTGAATACATACTGCATAAGTGAGGATATTAGAAGAGGATTGTTTCCTTTACATTTATTATACAATTTGACAGATATTCATGAAAATTATATTTATTTCAGTTAACATGGAAACAAAATAATATCGATGTGCATTCAGTATGTGACGTTGATTACATAGAGAAATTATTTCTGACATAAATATTTAGTCCAGCCACCTTCATTCTCGATTACTTGCTGCAGTTGCAGTTTCCGCCGCAGTACCTCCCACTCACGGTGTGTATGCTCCTGTAGCTGCACCTTGGTTCTCTCATCAGTTGGATCCTACACGCTCACAATATTGGCCCAAACGTTCTCTATGGGGTTCATGTCACAACCTTTACCTGGCCAGTCTAAGACTTGCAAATTTCTTAGTTTTGCAAACCACCTTTTTACAATCCGTGCGGTATGGATAGGACACCTATCGGGCATGAAAATTATGTTTTCGGGAAACGGGAAAACATATGCACGTACCGAGGGAAGCATAACTTCTTCGAGTATTTCTAAATACTGTTCAGCTGTGAATCTTCCTTCTATGTCAGTCAGCTCCCCAACTCCGTACAAATATATCCATCCCCAAACATTGCAAGTCACATGGCCACGCCTTGCTTCCTCATAAATATGTTGTTCCTCTTCCAGCAATGCAACCTTCCGTGAGAGGTAGATGAGAAAGTTTTTTCGTCAGTGAATATTACTCTTCCCCAGAAATCTAGGCCTTCTTCAGCATACCGTCGAGCAAGCTACAACCTGCCCTCGCGATGTCGCTCATTTTACTTCTCCTTGGTGACGGGAATTCTATGGTGAATGCTTCCTTCGTGAAGTCTTCGCCCGATTGTTAAAGGGGGAATATATAAATGGAGATCCTCTCTTATTGAAAATGAAGTCTTGAAGGGGTTGGCCTCAGCGAAATTCCGGATGGCTTCAACTTGTGCAGGTGTTGTTCTGCGCGCCATTCCCGTCCTGTGGTGGTCCTTTAAACCTTCTTCCTCTTCCCATCGGTTAATACAATAATATACAGTTGACCGACAAAACCCCAATTCTCGGGCAATTTCAGTAGGTGAAAACCCAGCCTCCTTCGTGCCGATTATTCTTCCACATTCAGTGATTTTCTGCGTGTGGTATTCCAAGTTGGCAGGGGCCTACTACAATTGAGGGAGTGGAAGGGTAGTCAGCACTGACAACACCTCTGTCTCCTCCACCTTCCCGCCCATAACGTTAGCTTTATATTTATATTTTATTAGGCATTTTATAAAAAAAAATGGTTGAATGAATAAATAAATAAATAAGATACAAATTTATAATACATCATAAGAACATAAGAACATAAGAATGGAGGAAACTGCAGCGGGCCTATTGGCCCATACTGGGCAGTCCCGTTTACACCCAACCCCTATTGCTCATATATGCATCCGAATCCAGGTAAAAAAGTCACAGGTAAAAAAGTCAGAAAAAAAGTCACAGGAAAAAAAGTCGGGAAAAAAGTCACAGGAAAAAAAGAAAAGTTAACTATCGAAATCTCACATTTTTTAAGGTTAATATGTCAATCAGTTTCAGTAAAGGAATATGCAGAACTGATGGTAAATTAATGAGTTTCGCTTAAAAATTATAAAATAGAACAAAAACATTAGATTCTTTGTATAATCGGGCAACATCAACCTGGAAGGATTAAGGTAAGTCAGCTGAGCACCATTATCCAGCAGGATGGTGTTGGCAACCCCCCTCGAAGAAGAGCTCGTCGACGCTATGTGCAGCTACAAGAACGCATTCGCAACTTGTGTGTTGGTCGACGGGAGGACCACAAGACTGTGGCAGAGTTTCTTCGTGGCGTCGGCTGGAATATTCGTCTTAATCATCAGCATTAAAAACACTGAATATACATGTAATGCCATGATATTCTGTAAGCTGTTTTCAATCTGTACATGTCATGTACTGTCAATAAATGACTGACTTAAATATTTTTGTTTGATTACCTTACTGTGCTTAAGATATTGAACAAAACGTGATTTGTTTTCACATACATGTAATGCCATCATATATAAATAGTGTTGTCAATGTATTGCCAATTAATAACTGAATTAAAATATTTTCAGTTTTATTACTTTAATTGTTTATGGTGCTTAAATAAACTGTGACTGACTTGAATATTTTTTTTGATTACCTGACTTTCTTTCTTATTACCGGCCACCATAAATTAATTGTGACTTTTTTTCCTGTGACTTTTTTCCTAGCCAAAATTGTGACTTTTTTCCTGTGACTTTTTTCCTGTGACTTTATTACCGGCCACCATGCATCCAACCTATGTTTAAAGCTATTCAGCGTATTCGAGTTAATGATGATATTTGGTAACTTGTTCCATTCATCCACTACTCTGTTTCCAAACCAGTGTTTACCTATTTCACGCCTAAATCTAAAGTTGTTTTATTTAAAACCATTGTTAGGAGTTCGCTCCTGGTTGGATAGTTTGAGTACCTTTGTAATGTCCCCTATGTTTAGCCCTGACTTCCACTTATACACCTCTATCAGGTCGCCCCTTGCTCTGACGTCTCTCGAGGGAGTGCAAATTAAGATGCTTTAACCTGTCTATACTCAAGGTTCCTAATGCCTGGGATTAGTCTTGTCTGTATGTATATTATGTATGCTGTATTATATATTATGTATGCTGTATTATATATGTATGTATATTATATATGTGCTCCATTTATATATATTATTTATTCAGCCTAGCTAGCAGCGTGTGGCAATGTAATTACCATGTCCCACATGCTTAATTAATGTGCCTGGCGACATATGGAAGCTGTTAGTGATCACTTGCCATACGTCGCCTATAGAGCAGTTGACCAGCAGACAGGTTGAGGAGCACTACTCCCCTTGTGTACATATCTCTTATCCAGTAAATAGAACCTACAAAATCTATCCAGGTGTTTGTGTTCGCTCCTGTTGATAGAACTTATTACCCAGAACACGAACATGGCGCAGTGTGTACTTTTACTGGATAATTACGAGTGACAGTGCAAAGCTTGTGGAAAGCCGGCTTATGGACTCCTTCCCTGTGTCAACCAACCGCCGCCCGCCACCCCTCCTCGAAGAATTTTAGCAACTTTGAGCAGTGTCAGTGACAGTGATTTTCTGTGCAGTGTTTAGTGCATTGTGTGTTTCGTGCCATACATGTGTGACCTTGTTCTAAAGGATTCCCAAGGTACACGGCATGTTCTGGGCATTTGTAAAGCGCAAAGTTTTTCGCATCCTTCTCTCACCATGTCCAGGGTGTAACTGACGCTCCTCTCGTCTCCACACCTCGAGGTCCCTCATGGCGAGACGCTATCGCCCGCCCAGCACACACAATCACTGACATCGGCGATTCCCTTATATATAATTTATATATATAATCTACTTATCTGTGTATTTAATTAATTTTTTGTCTGAGATCTTGTTGATACGACGGGCTGACCGGTCAACACTGATTTAGGACACAATACACAGATGAAGTAGTTATGTCTCGTGCCTTGCGCAGTCGTGGAGCCAGCACCCGGATGAGTCAGCCGGATGATAGCCTCGCAGAGATGGATGACCAGGCTGACCATGACGCTCCAGCTCCCACCACATCGCGCAGCCCTTCACCTCGATATTCAGCGTTGTCTCCAGAGATAATTGCTTTAATGAAGTTTATGAGAGATGAAAGGCGCGAGGATGAAGCTAACAGACGTGTGGAAGATGAACACAGAAGGCAAGCAGAGGCAGAGAGAGACCACCAATGGAGATTGGAAGACAGTGCACGGTTTGAAGCCTTGATATCTCGCCTCACTGTTAACCAAGCCCCTGGCTCTAACACTGCCTCGGTACTGACTGGTTCAGATACCTCATCAATGCTTCCTTCACGCCCCCCAGCCCCACCTAAAGCAGCAGCTCAAACACCGCCCATCTTGAAGCCTGATGTGAATTTCCAGACTTTTCGTGAATGGCTGCGACGGTGGACTGATTATTCTACAATGGTGGATCTTCAGAGTTTGTCACAGCCTAAACAACTCATCCAGCTGCGTATGTGCCTGTCCTTGGAAATTCAGCGTGTCTTGGAACATACGTTGCAGGTACCTCCGACCTCTTCGTTGTCTGTAGAGGAGATACTGGACATTCTACAACGGCACATCAAAGGACAGCAGAATGAAGCTCTACGCAGGAGGGAATTGTTAAGCTGCAGACAGATGGAGGGCGAGACTTTTGAAGCCTTTTATGTACGACTCAAGAGAGCCTCGGAAGAGGTAGATATATGTCTAGGCCACCACCAGCAGTGCGAGGAGACCCAGTTGAAGCAGGTGATCCTGATGGGTGTTAAGGACGAGGAGCTTGTCCAACGCCTCACCTCCCTCGACTCTTCCTCTTCTCTTAAGGATGTGTTGACGATATGTCGCTCCTATGAGGCTGCCAGGTGCGTCACCTCCGCCATCCGGGCTCCCCCTACAGTTGTACGCGCTGTGTCCCGGTACAAGAAGGACAAAAAGTCTGCTCCTACGCCTTCGCCCACCACGTCCACGCCTGGCTCATTTTGTAACAACTGTGGTAAGCAGCACGGAACACAGGTGTGTCCAGCTGCTGAGTCTACCTGCAACAGTTGTGACCGTAAGGGCCACTGATCACTCACAGTACGGTGCCCAGCTAAGTACGTGCCAGTGCAATGTGTGCGGTCGTCTGGGCCACTATGACAAGTGTTGCCCTACCAACAAACCCAAGGGACAGCGTCGGCGGAAGCTTCAGCGCCCTTCCACCAGTGAGGGCCGCCCACAGTCGCCAAATCAGAGGCACGACGACCCTGGACAAAGCCCGACCCATATTAGGAGGGTGTACTCCTCGCGTCCCAGGACCAAAGTCCCCCAGCACGTCAGCGTCATCGTGACCTACGGCACTGTGTCATCCCGTCTCGAGATGCTGCCCGACACCGGCGCTGAGGCTACGGTCATCGGTCCCCAGCATTTGCAATGCTTGGGGCTCTCTCCAAGCAATCTAGGACCGCCTCTCAAGGACCTCTGCGTCACGGCAGATGGTTCACAGATGGCCCCAGCCCTAGGTTCACTCTATGCACATGTCACCTTTGGCAACAGGTCGTGTCAAGCCTGGATTGACGTGCATAATGGTGTCCCGACTCCTTTGCTGCCCTACAGACATTGCCAAGAGTTGGCCATCATCTCCCAGGACTTCCCAACACCGATTCTCGAGGTAAAATACGCCAACAGGGTGCACGAAGGGAGCAGCAACTACCCTGCTGCCGCCCTACCCCTACCTCTGGCTAGTGACACCTCTCCTTCGGTAGTTGTCCCTGCTGCATCACGTCCCCAAGTCTTGGCTCGCCTTCACGACAGTCACCGTGGAGCTGAGGCCACCAAACGACGTGCACGACAGACTGTGTTCTGGCCCGGCATCAACTCCGATATCTCCAATGTTGTCCGTGTGTGTGAGCCCTGCCAAGTATTACAACCCAGCCAGCAGCAGGAACCCTTTATGAGTGACGACAACCCCACCCGCCCCTTTGAGTCTGTGTCGGCCGACTTTTTCTCTGTTTCAGGAAAGCTCTTCCTCGTTATCGTCGACCGTCTCTCTGGTTGGCCGGTTGTCATCAAGTGCGGTAATGAGACGACGTCTGCCGCCACCATCAGCAAGTTCCGCCACTACTGCCGTGACGTGGGCGTTCCTGTGCGCCTGCGAACCGACGGAGGGCCCCAGTTCACAAGCCGGGACTTTGCTGTGTTCCTTGACTGATGGGGAGTCCAGCATGTGTTGTCATCGCCCCATTACCCGCAGTCCAATGGCCATGCTGAGGCTGCTGTCAAATCCTTGAAGCACCTCATCCTCAAAGTGACCCCTTCTGGGAATATTGACTGCGAGGCCTTCAACTGGGGTCTTCTTGAACTCAGCAACACACCTAACTACACCGGACGCTCCCCTGCCCAGGTTTTGTATGGACGCCCCCTTCGTTCTTGTGTCCCTGCTCACCCTCAATCCTTCTCCAAGGAGTGGCAGGCCAAGACAGAGGATTGTGATCGCCGAGCCGCCGAACGTGTTCAAGACGTCATCGCCCGCTACAACGACCACGCCCGTTCTCTCCCCAGGTTGAGTGTCGGCACCCAAGTCCGTGTTCAGGACCCAACCTCCCTACGTTGGGACAAAGTAGGCGTAGTCATGGGTCTCGGTAGGTCACGGGACTACCAGGTGCGGTTACCCAGTGGTCGTGTGTGGTGGAGGAACCGCCGTTTTCTCCGCCCTGTAACAATGCCTTCTGCTGACCCCGCCACCAGTGTTGAGTCCCAAACCCTTCCCAGTGATCTAGTCCCTCGACGCTCAGAACGGATCCAAAAGAAAAGGTCCGCTCAAGACTTTGCTATGAGCGTATAGGGGGGAGGGAGGTGTATGTATAATATGTATGCTGTATTATATATGTATGTATATTATGTATGTGCTCCATTTATATATATTATTTATTCAGCCTAGCTAGCAGCGTGTGGCAATGTAATTACCATGTCCCACATGGTTAATTAATGTGCATGGCGACATATGGAAGCTGTTAGTGATCACTTGCCATACATCGCCTATAGAGCAGTTGACCAGCAGACAGGTTGAGGAGCGCTCTTCCCCTTGTGTACATATCTCTTATCCAGTAAATAGAACCTACAAAATCTATCCAGGTGTTTGTGTTCACTCCTGTTGATAGAACTTATTACCCAGAACACGAACATTGTCATTCTCCTCTGAATTCTTTCCAATGATTCTATATCCATTCTGTAATACGGTGACCAGAATTGAACTACGTAATCCAGGTGTGGTCTCACAAGCGCAAGATACAGTTTTAGGATGACCTCGCTAGTCTTGTAACTAACACTCCTTTGTATGAACCCAAGTACTTTATTAGCCTTGTTATGAGCTAAAACACATTGTTTACTTGGCTTAAGCTTCCTGCTTATCATTACTCCTAAATCTCTCTCGCAGTCGGATTTCTCTATGGCATCGTTGTTCATCTTGTATCTGGTTTCCCTGTTTACATCTCCTATACTGAGTACTTTACATTTGTCCACGTTGAATTTCATCTGCCATTTTTCAGACCATTCGAAAAATTTGTTTAGATCTTCCTGTAGTTTTGCGGAGTCCTTGTCAGATTTAATAACACGTCCTATTTTAGTGTCATCAGCAAATTTACTTATGTTGCTGTCTATGTTCGATATCTATGTCGTTTATGTATATAATAAATAATAATGGTCCAAGTACTGAGCCTTGGGGAACTCCACTTGTGACGTTGCTCCAATGGGACTTAGTGCCGTTAATGCTCGCTCGCTGTTTCCTGTCCTGTAACCACGCCCTAATCCATTTAAGCATGTTACCTTTGATGCCATGTGCTTCTACCTTTCTAATTAGTCTTTCGTAGGGGACTCTGTCGAAGGCTTTGCTAAAGTCGAGATATGCCACATCATAATTGTGCCCCTCGTCCACCGATTCGAAAACAGATGAAAAGAATGTTAATAGATTAGTTAGACAAGAACGTCCGTTTGTGATGCCATGCTGGGAATCATTGATCAATAGGTGCTTCTCCAGGTGATTTCGAATAGAGTTTGAAATGATTGCTTCCAGTAATTTGCCTACTATTGATGTTAGACTGATTGGGCGGTAGTTCGAGGATAGTGATCTATCCCCCTTCTTGAAGATCGGTATTATATTCGCTATCCTCCAGGATTCTGGTACTACACCTGTTTTTAAGGACATGTTAAACAGCTTTGCTAAGGGCATACTAAGCTCTTCCTTACATTCCTTTAATACTCTGGCAAATATCTCATCGGGACCAGGTGACTTATTAGGCTTTAGTTTGTCAATTTGCTTACTAACATCGTTACTAGTCACTACTATCTCGCTTAATTTGTTTTCTTCACTATCTCTGAATAGAGTCGGTGCATCCGGTATCATGTTTACATTTTCGGTGGTGAAAACTGTTGAAAAATATTTATTCAGATTATTGCTCATTTCTCCGTCATTATCAGTTAGCTCGCCGGTATCTGACCGTATTGGTCCAATTTTTTCTCGTGTTTTAGTTTGATACATTTGGTAGAATCCTTTGGGGTTTGTCTTCGCCTCCCTTGCTATCCTTACCTCATTATTTATCCATTTAGGGTCATTGTTGTCTGATCTGAGTTTTTTGTATGGTATGTTTTGCCTTTGTGCATTAAGTAACTCATTATTTAAATTGTCGTGGAACTCGGCAATCTCAGATCTCGTTATCAGGTCAGAGTCATCTGTCAGGTTCACGGCCAAGCGCGATACCCCCTCTTTCAGCTGCCTCTTTAAACTGTCAAAGTTTGTCCTTCTGAAATCTGGTACTTTAGTGGAATTTTCCTTACATCTGCCCTGAAAATCTAACTGGAATCTAATTTCTTTGTGATCTCTGTTTGCAAGTTCGTTCCCTACCTCGACATTGCGAATGAGGTTTTCTCTGTTCGACAGAACTAAATCGAGTATATTATTACCCTGTGTGGGTTCGGTTATATGTTGACTTAGGAAACAGTCCTGGATCGTCTCGAGAAAATCCTCTGATTCTAAGTTACCCGTAAGGTCAGTCCAATCTATTTGGCCAAGATTTAAAGTCGCCTACTATACAGACTTTGTTGTATATGGAAGCCCTGAGCATTTCATCCCAGATAAGTCGCTCATTGACTCTATCAAGATTGGGAGGTCTATATATTACTCCTGTGATTAATTTTTCCCTACCGTCGCTTAATTCTATCCAAATTGTTTCTGTATTCCGCTCAGTTTTTATTTCCTTATTTATTTCACACTTCAGATTATCCCTAATATAGATTGCTACTCCGCCTCCTTTCCTGGTCTGCATATCGGTATGGAACAATTTGTAACCCGCAGTTTGGTATTCGACCGGCAACTCACGTGAGTCTAGGTTGATCCATGTTTCAGTGAATGCTATTATATCGATTTTTTCGGTACATACCAAGGCCCTAATATCATCCATTTTGTTTCTCATACTTCTACTGTTCGCGTAGTAGACATTTAAGTTAGTCGCGTTCTGAGTCCTCCCTTTACCGCGTTTAGTTTTAAACTACCTGTTTAATTTAGTTTTGTCATCATTCCTAACACTATTTCCATGTAATCTTTTACTTTGTTTACCCGCTTCCACTGCAGTTTCCCCCACCCCCGTGCCCATATGTTCCCCTAGCAGTAGGGTGTGTCATAGGAGGGAAGATCATCTAAAACTAATGGCCCATCACTTTTTTGGTAGATTTTAGTGTATATAAACAGAAAATAATTTCAGTTTCAATATTTTGCAACCTTTTGCTAGGTAAATTTTAGCGTGAAATTTATCGAAAATCTAACGTACAGCTGCATTAGTGCATTACAATTAAATAGTGAACATTGCTTTCTGACTTCATTCTTTAACAACCCAACTAACAATATATTTTTCTGTTTCAGATTCTGATGCATCTATAATTTGATAATAATTGCGATGGCTGCTTGTGTCAGGACGAGGAACCAAAAATCCAGCCATCTCAGTCACTATCTTGGGTCTGGGAGAGAGCTCCTGAAGTCGGAGTTGCCTACATGGAGAGATGCTTTGAGATACGGTGTTTTAATCAGGCAAATCAGTGAAAAGAACCAAAGAACTTACACAAACAAAAACATTGCCAGTGATATGACCAAAGCTGTCTTGGCACAGTACACTCTGGCTAACGCTCAGTTCAAGCCTCCAGTCATAACAAGTCAGAAGAAGATTAGTGAGAGACTGCTAGCCAGTTGGGAAAAGGCAAGAGATATCTCTCTTGGGAGAGGAAAACTTGCAGTTAAGGACAGCTTTGCCAAGCAACTGGACCAGTTATTTGACATAATTACTTGCAAGTGCCCAATTGTTCTCTGTCCTGAGTTTGGATGCGATCGTGACTGTAAATCCGAGGCCCACATCTCCTGTATTTGCAAGCGTGAACTGAAGATTCCTGTGATCGAACTGGCATTTGTCAAAGCACAGAGAGAGAAGACTGGCAGTATAGGGGCTCTCATGATTTCTAGCCAAGATATTCCGGAGTCCAAGAGACAGGAGGCTGCCACAGAGAGACAGAAGAGGAGAAGAGTTGCCGAGGAAAAGAGACTTGAGAAGGCCCAGGGTGAGGTAAAAAAGGCCGATGATTGGAGTCAAGCTGATTCAGAGTTTAATGACTTCCCCATGGCTGATCCGAGTGCTGACCAGGAGAATGGTGACATTGTCCCTAACCCAGAAAATAATGATCCCAAACCTTCCAGGCATAACATTCGAAATAGGAAAGATATCCCGAGCATAGCTCTGGCCAGCATGCGACACCACACTGGTCTCAGAGAAACTGCAGAGATAGCAACAGCTGCCTGGATTAACGGTGGTTTGATAACACCTGATGATGTTCACCTGGTGATAGATCATAACAATGTAAGGAGAGCTCAGGAGAAACTTGTCAGTAACCTAGAAGAGGAGTTTGATAAGGGGATAAGAGAAAATGGAATCAATTGTTTGTTCTTTGATGGGAGAAGGGATGACACTAAAGTGTTCATGAAAGTTGGAGATTCTGACAAGTTGTTCCCTGCCATGGTGAAGGAGGAACACTACTCCTGCTGCAGTGAACCAGGAGGGAAGTATTTGTGGCATTTCACTCCAGAGAAAGATGACATCAGGAAACCAGCTGAGATAGTGGCAGATAACATTGTGAACTGGCTCAGAGAGAGGAACGTAGACCAGACCCTGCAGGCCATTGGAGGGGACAGCACCAACAAGAACACAGGGTGGCAAGGGGGGGTCATACAGTGGATAGAGCGGAAGATTGGGAGGAAGCTGGTCTGGATTGTTTGTGACCTCCACACCAACGAGTTGCCACTCAGACATCTGATCCAGGAGCTGGATGGCAAGACTCTTTCAAACAACAGATGGTCTGGTCCTTTTGGCAAGATGCTGGACCCTGCCACTGAGTTAGAAATAAATCCGAGCTTTGAAAAAATCACAGTTGGCCCTCCACTCGTTGAGCTTGCACATACTGTCATTGACGACCTGAGTACTGACCAGTACTATGGTTACATGATTTGCAGTGCCATCAAAACTGGGGTCATGCCTGATAGACTTGCTTACCTGCAGATAGGTCCAGTCTCACATTCTAGGTGGCTCACAACGGCTCTCAGGTTCTGCAGAATTTGGGTCGCTCATCATAAACTGAAAGGGAACCAGCTTCACAACCTGAGACTTATTGTCCAATTCATCGTGAGTATCTACTTGCCAAATTGGTTCAACACCAAGGTCAAGCCATCGTTCTCCGAAGGTCCGAGGCATGTTCTCTTCCAGCTTGAGCTCCTGAGGAGTCAGCCAAGGAAGGTTGTTCAGATTGTGGAGCAGACTGTGAGGAGATCTTCCTGGTATGCTCATCCCGAGGCAGTTCTGCAGACAATGCTCTGCAGTAAGGATGAGGAGGAGTGAAGAGTGGCAGTCAAAAAGATCTTGGATATGAGACTTATGAGAGGATCTGGGCATGACGAATCAGTTGGTGACGATTCCTTCAGGGTCAGGAAGACTCCTGAAGTCAATCTAGGTGCCAAGACCCTCACTGATCTCATAGATCTGGATAACATCCAGGCTGGCAGTGAGCCCCCTCTTACCTGCAGCCTCACCAATGTTCAAGTCAGAGCTTTCCTGGACAACCCCATGCATGTCCCTGCCTGGCCCTCGCACACCCAGAGTATAGAGCGTTGTGTGCAGCAAGTGAGCGAGGCCAGCAGTCACGTGTACAGCCAGGAGAGGAGGGAAGGCTACATCCGAGCTCAGGTGGTCAGCAGGGAGGTGATGAGTAGAAACAGAAGCAAGAAAGACATGTTCTCTATGGTGTGCAGCAACACCGGGTCGTAGTAGTAAAACCGGTTTTTGTATTTGATGATTTTGTTTTCTAAAGGAATATTAAATTTAATAAATGTGTCAAGATCATTCGTTTCACTAGTCTAGATCATTTTTATCCTAATAAATTAACCTGATACATTTACTTTACTTTAAATAAGCTATTTAGTGGTGTTGGTAAAAGGGTGGGAATACTGAATTTTCATAAGATTTCAAGTTAAAATTTACCTAGCAAAAAATGGAAACTTTTCAAATCTGAAGATATCACATGATTCTGCACATAGAACTACATCATTAATACCATGGGCCGATTTTTCAAACTCAAAAAAAAAAAATTCGCCCCCGTATGACACACCCTACCCTGGCAGTCATCATACACATATTTGAAAAAAGATAGAATATATATTTTTTAAAAGACACCAGACTAAAGGTGACGTAATTTACACAAGTCAGAAACAAGGATTTTGTATTTTTTTTTTTTTGGCCGGGGGGGGGGGGCAACTAGTCACTCAACGAAAGAAATACCATCTGGATTTATCAACATCCTCACACCAACAGTACAGTGCAAAGATTGACGATCAACCCACAAGTGATATACAAAAGTGGCAATTTTAACTTGAAGGAAAAATACAAAAACAGCAATATTGAGTGTGGCTGGATCTGACCTAACCTAGCCTGACCTCACGGCTTCACCTGACCTAACCTGAAGGATGGAGTACACCTGCATTGCCCCAAGCTACTGTCCTGGCCACGTGGCCACACTTGCCCAACAAGAACAGCCCGATCCCAACCATTGTAAAAATTGTCAACACCTAATTATTATATATCATATTTGTATCACTTATGTTACCTGTATATTATTTGTCAATCAAGAGACCCATTCCCCAATTTTGTAATTGTATATTTTCATCCTTCCGGCTGCCATGCTCTTTCAATAAACCGTTAATTATTATTATTATTATTATTACACACACACATTACAGGTAGCAGTGAACCGATGATTCTGCTTATTCCCACACCGAATTAAAACAGCAGTTTGTGTTGCATGAAATCAGCGTCTTTAGAAAGAAGTTTGTTTAGCATCGGTTACATACAACAGGATCAAGTACCCGAAATGGATTAAACGTTTGAAAATAACATTAGTATAAATTAATGACAAACAGGCAACCTCATAAACAGCCTGCACACAGCTGTGCCCGATGTATGATGTTCTTTAACATACCGATTTTTTCTTATGTTTAATTGTCTAAACATGAATTCATATAGGTTGACCCATTGCTCTATCCATTTTAAAATCAAATTAACAGTACATACCAGCAGAAATGTATAATATAATACGAAACAACAAAGTCCAACCATTAATTAACGGGGAGCTAAGTAACCAATCACTGATCACTTCTACATTCATTCATAATTTTTGCTACTTAGTATAGCAAACAAACGGCCTTAAGTTGCCAGCTGTCTCCAGCAGTGTTCGAAGAATCTTGAACAAGACTGTACATATAACGTAGTACGGTGTCGCCTCTGAACTGAATAAAATAATCTGTCGTTAACCAAATAAAATATTAAAAATGGCGATTCTGTAGTGAAGAGGTTAATGTTGTGGAAAAATATAGTATGAAATATTTCAACTAATAAGACGAATCCCTTTTTAATTTTGTTCATTGTAGTTTATCTTGTATTGCCTGTGTGTTGATAACAATGTGTAGAAAATTGATCTATAAATTTGTATGGCTTACACATCAGTAGGGTAGAGAAACAATGAACATATTTTATTATATTTTATTTTATTTATTTTTTTTACATATATAGACCTCACCCTCACCTCTCCTCTGTGAAGATGAGCTTGGTTTGAGGCAATTTTTTAGCCTTAAGCACCTGTGAGTATGACATCACCTGTGAGTATGACATCACAGGCCCAATTTCGGGTTTGGTGTAGATATGGGAGCGGGGTTTTCTGACACTGAACCACGATTTCCATGTTTCCGTGGAATCCTCTGGGGCTTTGGTGCGAGTTGGGGTCCTTTTATGTCCTCAACCATCTTAGGCTTCTCTTGTGGTGTAGTTATGGGAGTAGGGTTTTCTGACACTGAACCACGATTTCCATGTTTCCGTGGAATCCTCTGGGGCTTTGGTGCGAGTTGGGGTCCTTTTATGGCCTCAACCACCTTAGGCTCCTCTTGCGTTGTGGTTTGGGGATGCACTTTATCCTTAAGTACCTGTGAGTATGACATCACAGGCCCATTTTGTGGCTTGGGTTGGGGTTGTTTTGTATCCTGTTTTGGTTTGTTTCGCTCTTCATCGTCAATATCAACAACTCGACCCATGAGAGGCTCGAGTTAGCATAAGCGACGATGTCCAAAACTTCTTTGTAAGTCATATTAACCAAGTAATTTTTGTTTTATAAAAACTGTTGTACCGAAGTACAGTACAGACTTTGCTCACCGATCTTAGGGCATCAAAAAAAAAATATCGAGGTAAATACGATTTTGTGACATAAAACCATATCATGAAGATGGTAACAGTGTAGTGTAGTGTAGAGGAGTAGTGCCGTAGTGAGGTACAGTATGTAGTGATATTAACGAACATAGAGTTATAGTAACAGTAGTGAGGTACAGTATATAGTGATACTGTAGTAACGAACATATAGTAACAGTAGTGAACATTGTGTATAGTAACAGTAGTGAACATTGTGTATAGTAACAGTAGTGAACATTGTGTATAGTAACAGGAATGAACAGTACATGCGCACACACACACACGCGCATACGCGCACACACACACACTCCACATGTGCACACACAGACTCCACATGCGCGCACACGCACGCACGCACACGCACGCGCACGCACACACACACACACACACACATTGTCACTATGTTGAAATGAACTGTAGTTTGAGCTTTTCCACATCTAGTTATTATATGTCTTATTTGTATCACTTATGTTACTTGTATATTATTTGTAACTCGTAACCCATTCCCCAAATATGTAACTGTATATTTTCAGCCTTCTGGCTGCCAAGCTCTTTCAATAAACCGTTAATTATTATTATTATTATCATTATTACACTTATTACAGGTAGCAGGGAACCGATGATTCTGCTTATTCCCACACCGAATTAAAACAGCAGTTTGTGTTGCATGAAATCAGCGTCTTTAGAAAGAAGTTTGTTTAGCATCGGTTACATACAACAGGATCAAGTACCCGAAATGGATTAAACGTTTGAAAATAACATTAGTATAAATTAATGACAAACAGGCAACCTCATAAACAGCCTGCACAAAGCTGTGCCCGATGTATGATGTTCTTTAACATACTTACCGATTTTTTTCTTATGTTTAATTGTCTAAACATTAATTAATATAGGTTGGCCCATTGCTCTATCTATTTTGAAATTAAATTAACAGTACATACCAGCAGAAAGGTATAATATAATACGAAACAACAAAGCCCAACCATTAATTAACGGGGAGCTAAGTAACCAATCACCGATCACTTCTACATTCATTCATAATATTTACTGCGTACTACAGTAAACAAACGGCCTTGAGTTGCCAGCTGTCTCCAGTAGTGTTCGAAGAATCTTGAACGAGACTGTACGTATGGTGTCAAAAATTAACCTGAAATTTTTACGGAATTACATAAGCTCCTACACTACTGTATATGTAGAATAAGCAGATGCCATGGAGGTGGTGAAAAGCGCCGGCGGAAACGATTGTACTCGCCCCAACTAATGAGTCAACGCTGTTAAAATGTGAGTGACAGTGCAGAGAACTGACTCAGATTACCTGGCTCGTATACCCGCCCCGAGGCAGTCACCGTGAGGGAATGAGACGGATGTATCTATCTAGTTGTATTATTTAATTATTTATCTGCTAGTATTGCAATTGAGGTAAACAAATAAAATAAACAAGGGTAACCTAAATTGGTCATATTCTGCATTAGCGGAATCCTCTGTCATTAAAGTCAATCAGCCAGGATTATCATTATACAGCTTACTGATGCAAGAAACACAGTATGTTCAAGGTAGACTGACCATCGTAGGGTGTGATAAGAGTGTCACAGTGTGGTCCTGCTGTGCCCTCAGGACACACACACGAGCAGGCTGGGTTCAGGTAACCGTAATTGAGACATGGATCGCTCTCAATTGCGCAGGAGGCCAGCAACTTCTCGGTGCAGCCGTACATCCTGTTAGCCAAGAGGTAGTCCATGTGCGAGAGGCCTGTTCGCTGGCCGATCACACCCTGATACAGAGGGTTCTTCGTCGCAATGGTGATGTGCCCATTACCATGGAAAGCCTAAAATAAGAAAAACATTAATGAGAGAATAATTATGCACTGCCATGAAAAATGTCTAACCTTTGGATACTCCCAGATGTCAAATTTCTGCGACTGAAAGGACCATGTCTTGGACAGTTATGCTAATACCAGTTTATATTGATTGAAATTACGATTAAAATATTTCATGATATATGTGACTAAAAGCGTAAGCAGATAGTCTCATACACTGTACGGAAGACTGACTATCTAGGATACCCTGGCACTGTAGTGAAGGTCTGAGTGATAGTCGTACGGCACACCATAGCTGTTGTCATTCTTTATGTGAAAGTTTCTAATATTCGTGTCCTTAATGTTGTCGTAGTTAACGATGATATGGTTGTCGCGGTCTGAGCGGGAATGTTCGTGCCAGAAACCTATGGCGTGAGCTATTTCATGCATCACACTGCCGAACTGTGGATGAGGAAGAACAAAGCAATAATTGTAGTGTCAGAGATATATAGCCTACTAACTAGGTATACTTAACCTAACCTATATTAACTTAGTCTAACTTAACCAAGCCTAAAACAACTTATAATAAATAGACCTAACTTTAACCGTAGTCTCATCTAATCAAATAATAATCCAAACTCCTGAATACAGCTAAACAGTGATAACGGACACGACCTCGAAACCTGAGCGCATTTTATTTGGATGACAATAATTTTGATGGAAAAATTTTATCCAGTGAAAATTGTTTAGTATTACTTTCTGTGTTTGTATCTAATGTATTTATCTTCTTTAAAAACAATATATACTAAAATCTTTAGGCACGTACCTTAAACAAATATTAAATGTACGAGAAGAAACCCTTGATATATATTTTTTCTATTATTGGTTATAATGCATTACTATGCTTCATCAACTAGGGTCGTTAAGGGCATACAGTATTCTAATTTTGTAAAATACACAGTCAAGGTCAAGCAAACGGGGAGTTCTAGTTGGATTTATTGACAAGGTTACTAGTGATCCCCTCTCGATGCAGGTCAGGGTACAACTGCCCTGGCTGGTTGGCCGGCAATCGAAAAAAATTTTCCTGAGGGCTTCCGTCATTTTCAACAAGCAGCACTGTCGCAGTGTTTGAAGCGCGGCACCACTGGACACTCCGTAAGAAAGAGTGTAGTGGACGTCTCCCCTACAAACTGCGTAGCTGCATCTCACCTGCGACGCCTTCCCTAGCAACCCAACGAGCGGCGTCACCAGATGCTACCGTAACCTAGCAACGGAACCAAAGACCGGCGACTTTCTCGGGTTCTCCCAACATGACTCATAGGTGACTCACGGCTGCTGGGTATATAAGCTCTGTCTCTCCATTGAGATCCCACTTGAGACCTGAACCTCGGCGAGGTTGGTTCTCCCGGCTCCCTGATCCTTCCCCCCGAGGTACCGCGTGACCATGATTATGATCACCCTAGCCCAGGCGAAGGTTGTGAGACTGATTCCGGTCGAGCACCCTTCGCGCAAGAAACTAAATCTTCTTGTGATTAAGGATTTTTTTGACCACATTGGACTAAAGGGGGTGACAGGGGTCGTCCGGAGTAGCGGTGGTACCCTTGTCATCACGTTCGAAGAATGGGGGCAGGCCCACAAATTACCCTTCGAACGATCATCAATGGAGTCGACGTCATGTTTGACGCCCTCCTTCAGGATAACTTGATTTTGGGAGTCATTTCCCACTCTGAGATTGAGTATCTCGAAAGAGATGAACATGGCGAGCTGATTGGAGATCAGCTCGCAGTACTTAGGAAGCTGACCAGCACAACTGCCCTGGTTGGTTCTCCTAAGGAACTTCCCAGCTCCGTTATACTGGGTTGGGAGAAAATCCCAGTGAAACCTCAACAGCCAAAACCCACTCGTTGCTACAATTGCCAGAAATATGGCCATCTGGCGAGGAAGTGTCGCGCTCCCAAGGTGTGCTCTAGCTGCGGGGCACCCGGCCACACCGACGCTGACTGCCAGGCGGCCGTTAAGAAGTGCGCGGCTTGTGGTGGCCCTCACTCCTCCTCCGACCGGCTTTGTCCCAAGTGGAGGGAGGAGTGCAGGGTGGCCAGGCTGCGGTCCAAGGAAAAGTTGACTTACAAGGAGGCTCTCCTTGCAGTCAAGACTCTAGACAAAAACAACCAAGACCGAAACAAACAAGAAAAGAACAAACAAGACAAAAACGTACAAGAAAAGAACAATCAAGATATCAACAAAGAAGAACCTGATAATATTATCGAAGACCAGACAGAACAAGACCAAAAAGAAGAAGACGAAGAACAAGAAGAAGAATGGAAAGTAAAAACTAAAAGAAGAACAAAGAGAAAAAAGAAGACCAACCAATCAGCTTCGGCCGAAATAGCCTAACGGCGAAGAGGCCAGAAATCCCAAACAACTTGAATTGAGATCCACTTGAGACCTGAACCTCGGCGAGGTAGATTCTCCCGGCTCCCCGCTCCTTCCCCCCGAGGTACCGCGTGACCATGATCATGATCACCCTAGCCCAGGCGAAGGTTGTGAGACTGATTCCGGTCGAGCACCCTTCGCGCAAGAAACTAAATCTTCTTGTGATTAAAGATTATTTTGACCACATTGGACTAAAGGGGGTGACAGGGGTCGTCCGGAGTAGCGGTGGTACCCTTGTCATCACGTTCGAGGAATGGGGGCAGGCCCACAAATTACCCTACCGAACGATTATCAATGGAGTCGACGTCATGTTTGACGCCTTACTTCAGGATAACTTAGTTTTGGGAGTCATTTCCCACTCTGAAATTGAGTATCTCGAAAGAGACGAACTTGCCGAGCTGATTGGAGATCAGCTCGCAGTACTTAGGAAGCTGACCAGCACAACTGCCCTGGTTGGTTCTCCTAAGGAACTTCCTAGCTCCGTTATACTGGGTTGGGAGAAAATCCCAGTAAAACCTCAACAGCCAAAACCCACTCGTTGCTACAATTGCCAGAAATATGGCCATCTGGCGAGGAAGTGTCGCGCTCCCAAGGTGTGCTCTAGCTGCGGGGCACCCGGCCACACCGACGCTGACTGCCAGGCGGCCGTTAAGAAGTGCGCGGCTTGTGGTGGCCCTCACTCCTCCTCCGACCGGCTTTGTCCCAAGTGGAGGGAGGAGTGCAGGGTGGCCAGGCTGCGGGCTAAGGAAAAATTGACTTACAGGGAGGCTCTCCTTGCAGTCAAGACTCGAGAAAAAAACAACCAAGACCAAAACAAACAAGAAAAGAACAAACAAGACAAAAACGAACAAGAAAAGAACAATCAAGATATGAACAACGAAGAACCTGATAATATTATAGAAGACCAGACAGAACAAGACCAAAAAGAAGAAGACGAAGAACAAGTAGAAGAATGGAAAGTAAAAACTAAAAGAAGAACAAAGAGAAAAAAGAAGTCCAACCAATCAGCTTCGGCCGAAATAGCCTAACGGCGAAGAGGCCAGAAATCCCAAACAACTTGAATTGAGATCCAGAGGCTGATTGGACACGGGAGGAGACGGACGTTCTTGCGTTCTTGTAACGGTTTTTTCCGCCATAGCCCGCTGCATCTTGTGCAATTCCACTTGCACTGTAACGGTTTTTTCCGCCATAGCCCGCTGCATCTTGTGCAATTACTTGCACCTGTTCTTGTTGTTGTTGTTCTTGCTACCAAGCATTAACAATTCATCCTTCCATTCATCATTCTTTTTAAAAGTGGCTTTGTCACTTTATAATTTTTTGACACCTCACGAGCGCTCAAGATTGACAATCTTAGCATTCCCTCCCCACAGTTAGTGTGAGTGACCCACACAACTGCGAGGGAAGTGCTAACTGTTGTCCTTCCTGACGTGGTTGGAGGGCTTTCTCTCTTACTTTTTTTTTTTTCTAATACTTACCCTGGCCGAGGCACCTGCTGAATTTTTTTAATTCAGTATTCGTGCTAGAGCCCCCCCAGTGGTGCACACCTCACGGAGTGGGATTGTGTGTCTCCAGTGGGGGTCGGGGAAAAGCCTGGGCCAATCCAGCAGTGACGTCTGTGATCGTGCAGGCACACCACTGTTCGGGGGTCGTCCTTAAGTACAAGTATTTTTTTTTTGCACTTAAGGGCCTTGCATAACCTTAGTGCACCAACATCATATATGTAAGGTATCAACAAAGCTGTACACAAGGGGTGGTTCCCAGCCACCCCAACCATGCCCTCTGGGAGGGGAAGCTCCAAGACCCCCTCTGCTCGTCCAGGCAGGGACAGGCAGAGGCGGGAGGCCAATCATGACCCACGACTGCCACGACCTACGACAAACTCTGACAATCTAAACAACAAAACAACTGACAATGTAACGGCTACCGACAAAACTACGCAACAAAGACCAAACATTCAAGTATCAACTGAGAAGGCCCGAGTAATCCACTTTCGGACTGTTGACCCGTCTACCTCGTTTGACAAAATTAATGGCTTTATCATACATAAGGCCATTAAGGATCAGATAGGGGACGTAGAGAAAGTCCGAAAGACAAGAAAAGGCGAACTCCAAGTTACTGTTAAAGACGCACAGCAAATGAGAGACGCCTTGAATCTTAAAACTTTCCATTCAACGACTGTGGAACCATATATCCCAGCATTTCTCAACACCTGTAAGGCTGTAGTTATCAGCTACGAATTTCAGGGGATGACTAATGACGAAATTAAGTACCACATGAAAGATCAAGGAGTCGTCGATGCTTTCGTATTTAGTAGGAAGACCACAGACGGTGAACGTAAACAATCGACTACAGCAGTACTGACTTTTGACGGACTTGTTAGGCCCACTCATGTCTTGGTAGGATATGAGAGGGTCCAGACCAAAACATATATTCCATTTCCAATGCGTTGTTTCAACTGTCAAAGATTTGGACACACTGGTAAGGCCTGCCGTAACATCCAGGTATGCTCCAAGTGTGCTCAGACTGGACACAGGGACAATGACTGTACACAAACGGAGGAAAAATGCTACCACTGTTCCGGTCAGCATGCTGCCTCAGACAGGAAGTGCCCTTCCTACCTGAGGGAGTATGAGATCGGTAAGGTGAGAGCAGAGAATAATTTGGACTACAGGGAGGCTAAGAGGCAGGTGGAGATGTCCTTGCAGACACCAACACCTGGAATGTCCTTTGCATCTGCTGTATCCAAAAATACCTCACCTCCCAAAATGTGCACCATTGGAACCCAGACTGAGACCAGGACCATCTCAACACAGACTGACTCCACAATCACCGGTTATTTAACCAAAGACGAGAACACTAATACAACCATGACTAATAACGAGACCGAAATTAACAACACGCTATACCTGACCCCAAAACCCAAACGGACTCGCGACCTTACCTACCCCGACGTAAGGAGGAGGAGGAGAACGCAGTCACTAGAGAACTTGACAAGAGACTCATCACAACCACCAATCTTTCGCATTGTTGAAAGACCCCCGGGGCAGGGAGCCCCTGCTGAGCAGAGTACTGGCTCTTTGGAGCCGGGAGACTGCTCACCTGATGAGGGGGATCCTCCCCCTTCATCCGTCCCCCCCCCCTTCACCCCCATCACCCCTTTCCCCTCTACATACAAGAGGACAGAAATATAAAGCCCAAAACGCTGGCCATATCAACTCTCAGACTTAAAATTCAGTATCATCCAGTGGAATTGCAGAGGTGCTAGGAATAAAAATGCTCAATTTCATTTACTTATGTCATTATTCCGGCCGGACGTTTTTTGCCTACAAGAGACGCTACTTGCGGGTCACGACGACCCACCTGTATTCGACAACTACACGTCCTACAGGGGAGACAACCTAAGGGGGGTAGCCCTATACATTCGGAGTTCATTCGCCCAACAAAGAGTCAGTCTGAACTTGAACCTGCAGGCTGTCGCGTGCAGAGTTAAGATTCGGACTGGCTATGTTGCCATCTGTTCACTATACTGTCCTCCGGGCGGGCTCATTGACGATGGTGAGCTTGAGGAGCTATTTAACCAACTGCCAGGAAAGAAAATGATCCTCGGCGACCTCAATGCTCACCATTTGCGGTGGGGCAGTGTCCGGAGTGACGGAAGGGGAGAGCAGGTGGCTGCAGCTATCCTCAACTCCAACTTGTCTCTTCTGAATGACGGTAGTGCGACTCGAGTGGACGAACGATTTGGCACAGCGTCGGCTATAGATCTTTCTATAGTTGACGCTGCCTTGCTATTAGATTGTAAATTTTCTACATACGACGACTCTCTGGGTAGTGACCATTTTCCGATCTGCATTTCTTATGAGTGTGGCGCCCCGACGGATACTCCCGAGGTGCGCTACAACCTTAGGAAGGCAGACTGGGGGGCATACTCAGAAGCCGTTCGTATAGACACCATTGGACAAGACATCAACACCAAAATTACACACATACAACAAGCTATAATACACGCTGCAGATTTAACAATTCCTAAGACTTCTGCAAAAACCCACAGGCCTGGAGTTCCATGGTGGACACCAGACTGCCGACGAGTTGTCTGTGAGCGAAATAGGAGTTGCCGTTTATTTAATAGAATTCCATCACTTGTAAACTTAATTGAGTATAAAAAAGCTAGAGCCAAGGCTAGGAGAGTTCTCAGGGAGTGTAAGAGAGAGTCTTGGCGGGCGTTCGTCTCCACTATTAACAAGGATACCCCTTCCTCTGAGGTATGGTCCGCTATAAACCGGGTCAGATCCAAAGGAGGAAGGAGTTTTATCCCACAGGTGAGTAGTGGAGGGCGGATTCTCGACGATCCCCAGGCCATTGCCAACACCCTAGGCCAGAAGTTTGCAGATGCCAGTAGCTCCACCAATCATGATCCACGCTTCGGCGTGTTCCGTGATCGTGCCGAGCTCTTGCATCTCGACTTCGAGAACGGGGACGAACAGGGCTACAATCGAGCATTTTCCCCAGAGGAACTTTCCTTTGCTATTAATAAGGGCAAGGGCTCTACTCCTGGACCTGACGGTATACGATACGAGATGATTAAGCACCTTGACCAGGGAAACCTGGACAAATTGCTAGAAGTGTACAATGAGATCTGGACGTCCAGAACGTTTCCAAACTCATGGCACTTTGCCCATGTCGTACCGATCCCGAAGAGGGACAAATGCCCGAATAACACCAACTCATTCCGTCCGATTTCGCTCACAAACTGTCTGTGTAAGGTCATGGAACGTATGATAAAGCGTAGACTAATGTATTTTTTGGAAAGTAACAACTTATTGAATGATCGACAGTGTGGTTTCCGCCAAGGTAGAAGCACACTAGATCATTTAATAAGTCTTGAAACTGACATCTCAAAAGCTCTTTGCAGTAAAGAAACATTAATTGCAGTATTTTTAGACATAGAAAAAGCTTTCGACATGACATGGCGGACTGGCCTCATGATGAAGCTCCACGCCATGGGTCTGAGAGGTAATTTGCCAATTTTCATCAGTAATTTTTTGCAAGACCGGACTTTTTCCGTCAAACTAAAAGGTAACGTAAAATCAGACATATTTGTCTTAGAAAATGGAGTTCCACAAGGTAGCGTTTTGGGCCCGATTTTATTTCTTGTAATTATTAATGATTTCCTATCACCAGCCCCCAGCTTGAGTGACCTCAAATTCTCCTTGTTTGCTGACGATTGCGCAATCTGGCGCTCCTCTCGAGTTGAGAGGCTATCTGCACAAAGGGTGCAAGCCGGCCTAAAAGCCGCGGAACAGTGGGCAATACAATGGGGATTTAGGTTTTCAGTTGAGAAGACAGTAGGAGTAGTCTTCACTAAGAAACGTAACATTAGAAATCCAGTATTAAAATTAAATGATACTCCTATTAAATTTCAGACTTCAGTAAAATTTCTTGGTGTTCATTTTGACCGGAAATTAACGTGGAAAAACCACATTAACGAACTTGAAAGTAAATGTCTTAAAGTCACAAACATCCTGAAAGTTTTATCAGGTACTACATGGGGAGCCGATAGGAAATCTTTATTAATGGTGTATAAGACCCTGATCAGATCAAAACTTGATTATGGATGCCAGTTGTATGCTTCGGCATGCGACACCACACTCGCAAGGCTAACCAGAATACAGAACCGATGCCTTCGTCTATGTCTGGGTGCCTACAGGTGTACACGTGTAGTTAAACTAGAGGTTGAGGCCCACGTCCCTCCACTTCACATCAGGAGGGACATGTTGACGCTAAGGTACGGGTTGAGTGCGGCTAGGAAGCGCGGCACAGGCCACCCAGGTTGGTGTGCTGTTGCCAACTTCCGTTTCCTGCAGCTGCGTAAGTCCCCGTCCTCGGTTGTCCGCCTCCAGACCTTGTGCCAGGGTGCTGGTATCCATTTCGGAGATGTTGATAGATACGTTCCACCGTTGTGTCCGCCATGGGAGAACCCCAACCTCCATGTGGAAACATCGTGGCTTCCGGGAGCAAAGAATGACTTTCATCCTGAGCTCCTGAGGCAACTTTTCTATCAATTTCTTGAAGGATTCAGCACCTATACTCACGTGTACACCGACGGGTCCAAGACTGACGACAACGTTGGAGCCGGTATCTGGAGCAGAGACGAGGAGTGGAGCTCCCGCCTGCCGCGGCATGCAACTATTTTCTCTGCAGAAATGTTCGCAATTAGTAAAGCCATTGACATTGCAATAACAAGCAATGTCAGTGATGTTGCTGTCATTTCAGATTCCATGTCAGCTCTTAAAGCAATTGAAGGTGGTGATACTACCAGCAATGAAATACAGGGCAACATTATTAATAAATTACATGAGTGTGCCAAGAATATTGTGCTGGTGTGGGTGCCTGGGCATTGTAACATTTGGGGCAATGAACAGGCAGACAGATTAGCAAGAGCGACTGTGGGTCTCGGGGAGACAACTAATGTGCCCTGGGAGACTCAGTCGTGTCTCTCCTTGGGGAAGACATATACATTTGAAAAGTGGCAACATGATTGGACTAGGCTAAATCTCCACAACACCTGGAAGCCTAACATAGGTAACTGGCCCTCAGCATACAGGAAGAATAGGAGGGAAGAGGTCGTTCTCGCCAGACTTAGGCTGAACTGCACCTATCTGACCCACCTAGGGGCCTACCTTGATCAGTCCTTTCCACCCATCTGTTCCACTTGCAACCAAACTCTCTCCATCAAACATATTCTGACTGAGTGCAGCCAGTACGAACCAGAGCGCCGGCAGCTGGTTATCCTAGCTGCCGAGCAAGGCTTCGTGCTGACTGTACCCAACCTATTGCAAGATGATGTCACCATCAGTGACGCTGTAATAACCTTCCTCAAGGAGACCCATCTTATCGGCATGCTATGATTGACACACGCATGAACTCTTTTTATATCTATTATATGTATACAACCATGCCTAAAGAAAATAAAAATGAATAAAACAAAATTAAAACATACAACATGAGAAACACATCACAAACCTTATCATTACATACAACACTCACATTTATCAAGTTAAACTGACACCCACCAACACATATTCAAACAAAAAGACACGGGCTACAAAAGACTTTAAAAAAAAAAAAAAAAAAAAAAAAAAAAAAATCACAGAGAAACTAGTCACCTGACAAGCCATTTCATCTGGTTTGTCAGTAAATCACCATCATATCACTCATGCATACCATAATTCATCCCCAATAAAAAACAACAAGAAGAAAGAACTAACCAAAATACCAAGAACAAGAAGAACACAAGAATAACAAGAAAAGAAGAAACAAGAACATCAGATTAGTTGTAGCAAAAAAGAAGACCAAGATTAGAAGAAGAAAGAAAACATCAGCTCCGGCCGAAATAGCCTAATGGCGAAGAGGCCAGAAATCCCTAACAACTTTGAACTTTGATTGAGATTCACACTTGAGACCTGAACCTCGGCGAGGTAGGTTCTCCCGGCTCCCCGCTCCTTCCCCCCGAGGTACCGCGTGACCATGATCATGATCACCCTAGCCCAGGCGAAGGTTGTGAGACTGATTCCGGTCGAGCACCCTTCGCGCAAGAAACTCAATCTTCTTGTTATAAAAGATTATTTTGACCACATCGGACTAAAGGGGGTGACAGGGGTCGTCCGGAGTAGCGGCGGTACCCTTGTCATCACGTTCGAGGAATGGGGGCAGGCCCACAAATTACCCTACCGAACGATTATCAATGGAGTCGACGTCATGTTTGACGCCTTACTTCAGGATAACTTAGTTTTGGGAGTCATTTCCCACTCTGAAATTGAGTATCTCGAAAGAGACGAACTTGCCGAGCTGATTGGAGATCAGCTCTCAGTACTTAGGAAGCTGACCAGCACAACTGCCCTGGTTGGTTTTCCTGGGAAACTTCCTAGCTCCGTTATACTGGGTTGGGAGAAAATCCCAGTAAAACCTCAACAGCAAAAACCCACTCGCTGCTACAATTGCCAGAAATATGGCCATCTGGCGAGGAAGTGTCGTGCTCGCGTGGTGTGCTCAAGCTGCGGGGCACCCGGCCACACCGACGCTGACTGCCAGGCGGCCGTTAAGAAGTGCGCGGCTTGTGGTGGCCCTCACTCCTCCTCCGACCGGCTTTGTCCCAAGTGGAGGGAGGAGTGCAGGGTGGCCAGGCTGCGGGCTAAGGAAAAATTGACTTACAAGGAGGCTCTCCTTGCAGTCAAGACTCTAGAAAAAAACAACCAAGACCGAAACAAACAAGAAAAGAACAAACAAGACAAAAGCGAACAAGAAAAGAACAATCAAGATATGAACAACGAAGAACCTGATAATATTATCATTATAGAAGACCAGACAGAACAAGACCAAAAAGAAGAAGACGAAGAACAAGAAGAAGAATGGAAAGTAAAAACTAAAAGAAGAACAAAGAGAAAAAAGAAGTCCAACCAATCAGCTTCGGCCGAAATAGCCTAACGGCGAAGAGGCCAGTAATCCCAAACAACTTGAATTGAGATTCATTCTGGCCTCACTTCTACAACACGCAACACCTCCTCCTCCGCCGCTGCTTGGCAGCCCTCGCCTCTCCTCTGCCTGCCTGGTGGTCCTCGCTCCCGCCGGCGAGCATGGCAACCCACCAGCTGTCCTTCTCTGAGCGTCCTCACCAACCAGCTCTCATTCTGGCCCATCTTCCTGAACACGCAACACCTCCTCCAGCAAGCTCCTCGCGGTCCAGCTTTCATTCAACCAGGAGGCCAGCAACAGGCAACATCTTCTCTAACGAAGCTCCTGCACATCTACCTCCTTCAACACGCTACTCACCGAACGTCTCCAGTGAGCAGCTCCTCACCACACGGCACCTCCAGCACCAGACTGTCTATCATATAACTTATATTATACAAGAAAACCACCTTAGAGTTTCCATCCATCCTGAGTGCTAGACAACATTATATCTCGTAACCCCACAAGAGAATAAGAGACGGTCATTCACGTTTGGCTTAGTCCTAACGTAATAGACACCAATACAAACAAATAATAACATAACTTAACCTAACCTAGCCAGCATGGCCAAGATAGAACGAATTCTTGCTACCACTAGCTGATTGTACAGTTGTGCCGCGCTTCAAACACTGCGACGGTGCTGCTTGTTGAAAATGACGGAAGCCCTCAGGAAAAAAAATTTCGCTGCCGGCTGACAATGAGGACCACGGGTCCGAACAACCATGGGGGCAGTTCAACAATTGGCAAACAAAAATGATCCTCAATATATTTCAGAATGTAATTACACAATACAATATGAACATCACAGTATAATACACAATACTCTCACACTCCGCATCTCAACTCCGTCACTAGTACTGGTCACCACCACTCTCCTCATCTTCCAACTCATCTCGTCATCTGTTGTTCCGTCCCAACATTCCTCCTGATCGGGTTTGTACCGCCTCCGACCTGGATCCACCTGTAGTTGATATGGCGGCTGACGGAAACGTTTTGAGCGTCGCAGACTCGGCTGGACCGTATTTTCTTCCGAGTTTGCGGGGACAGATGGTTGCTCGGAGAGGGGTATCCCCCAGGAGTGTGGTCTTACTGTTGCACTCTCCAACTCGTCAAAGTGACGCACTTTGACTCGTCCAGCTGGGTCACTTTCGGGGATAAGTTAGTAAGACCATCCTCTTCTCAGTACCTTGATGACGTGGTAGTGGTGTGACTGATAGTGGGCCATCTTCTTACCTCCTTTCTTGTGCCGTTCAGCTGGTGATAATTTGAGCCGCACCAGGTCGCCCACACGGAACGCTCCTCCTCGACTGCAATATTTCTTGTTCCTCCTTTCCTGCGCCACCGCTACCCTCTCTTTTGCTGAACGTAGTGCTTTCTCTATCCTTCTCGACTTCTCCCGTACCAAACGACCAGCAACCTCCGCATTACTCAGGTCTGGTGGACGGAAGTCAGGATCATCACGTGATGTCTCTTCCGACACCACCTGTTCCGGACACCTTGCAGGAACACCATACACCAGTTCGTGCGGAGTATACCCTGTTGTTGCATTCCTTGATGTATTCTGACTAAATTGCAGATGCGGCACCATCTCCGGCTACAAATCGATGTTGTTATCACAGACACCGTAGGTTGTCCATCAGCTGATTTTGTCTCTCCTCCTGGGCCTGGCTGCGGGGATGACAGAGCACTCCAAGTTTCTGATGAATGCCCGCCATCCGACATGCTGTTTGGAACATCTCAGACGTAAGATGAGGCCCCCAGTCCGATGAGTGACTGAGGTACTCCGAATGTGCATACCCAATGATCAAAGAGTCCTGGCTGCAGTGTCTGATGTAGCTTCACATGTGGGCACCGTCACAATATAGCGAGTCAGTACGTCCTGCATATGCAGTGCATACCAGAATTGATGCTTGCCAGAAACAGGAAACGGTCCACTAGCACCAGATCATTTGTGTAGTTAGGAATTTCCGTGTATTGCAACGGTGATCTCCCTAGCACTTTAGCTCTTTTGTTTGTCCCACATACTTGATGAGGTGCCGCTACATCATCCTTCATCCCCGGCCACCAGAAACTTTTCCTTGCCCTCTCCCAGGTGCGATTCTGTACCATGTGGCCACTCATGGGAGCATCATGCACCAGCCGTAGGGCCTGTACCCGCTGCGTTACTGGCACCCATGCTTCCTTAACTCCATAGGGGTGCACTCGGCTCCGACGTCCACCGTGTTGTATATAACAGAGCACCCCTTGCTGAGATAACCTGAGACGGGTCCGAAAAGGATTTAGTTCGCCCTGAACCGAAGCTAAACCGTTCCCCCCAAGGATCCTGACCATGGCAGCTATATCTTCGTCCTCCTGTTGTTCCTTGGTGAAGGTCAGTATGTCCCAGAAGGTGTTTGCAAGATGCGTCGTAGCGTTAATTGCACCTGCTGAGGTAGTCCTCATTTGTCCGACATCAGATACGATTCGTAAGATGATCCGCCATACACATCGTCGGACTGCGACCTGCCTTGTGTATAGGATAGATGTACAACTGCTGCAGGAGATCCATCCACCTCCCCCTCCTGCCCCTTTCCTCACTTATGTCGAGGGAGTTGAGCCAGAGAAGGGCGCGATGATCCGTAATCAGGTTGAACTTTGGAGGCTGATAGATACATCCTGAATCTTTTCACCGCAGTCACCACCGCCAACAGCTCTTTCTCCGTCGCTGAGTAGCGCTGTTCAGCCGGGGTCAATGTGTGGTGAAAGAGTCCAATCGGGAGTAACTTTTCGTCAGCAGATCTGTTCGCGAGCATGGCTCCCATCCTGATATTACTTGCATTAGTCACCAGCACAAAGCGTTTTTTGTAATCCAGGAGGTTTAGTGCCGCAGTATTCGCCACCTGTCTTGAGGGCCTCAAGGGATTTACACATACTCTCAGCCCAGTGCAGCTTCCGGTATGGGTCTCGATCTAGTGCTTTGTACAGAGCCCTAGCTATCTCCGCCATACCCGGCAACCAACGCTGGACGTAATAAAATGCACCAATAGCCCTCCTCAGCTCACGCACTGTAGATGGTCTTGGGAGCGTCCACAGTTCTCACCCTCTGTTCACTCATACTCAACATCCCGTTGCTGACCACAGCACCGAGATATGCCACTCGATGGACACCGAACCTGCATTTTCCTGGTGCCAAGGAGGGCTCAGCATCCTTTATTTTCCCCAGTAGTGCCCGCAGCTTTACATTGTGTTCCATCGATGTTATTCCCCACACTAGCACATCATCCAGGTAACATAGGGCGTCGGTGCAGTTGCTCTCCCCCAGTATGGTGGACATCATGCGCTGAAACGAGTATCCAGCGCCCTTCAGTGCAAATGGTGTCCTGCCATCCCACTCATAGTGTCCCCACAGCACTACAAATGCTGACAAGCACTGTCATCCTCGTTCAGGGGCATCTGATGGTATCCCGACTTAGCGTCAAGTACCAAGAAGAATCGGGCTGCGCCCAGTCTGTCAAGAAGATCTTCAATTATGGGAATAGGATGAAGTGTTGCCGGTTGAGAACGCTGTTAACGTCCCTGTAGTCGATCGCCAAACGTAGGCTTCCATCCTGACGTCGGGCACAGACTATGGGTGGAGCCCAAGGACTACAGGACTTCCTTATGACACCCATCTTCCGAAGCTTGTCTATCTCTTTATGTACCTCAGCCTCAGCCCACGGGGAAAACTTTTGCGGCCGTGATGCCAACGGTGGAGCCCGATGGTCTACTCTGATGGGGTGTTTTACTGACCCTTACTAATGGTAATGGCCCTCCAACATAGAAAACGCCCTGAAATTCCTCTGCTCCTCTTCAATTCTTCTCCTATTTCTATGTCAGCCAAAGGGTCTCCTTTCCCACGGCTCATTACCGTCGGTGTCCTCGGGTTAGATACCTCGATCCCCGGTTCCAACACACGCAGTATCTCTCCTTCGTGAACTAGATCCTGTGTGCTCGTCGCGTTGGCCACTCGTAGGAGCACGTCACAACTGGTAAACCCGGTGACACAGCAAAGAGCCGGCACCATAGCAGCCCCCTCGGGACGCAGTAGTTCTACTAGGTACTGCTCACCTGGTGCCTGGTCAGCCGCACCATACTTAATCATTGCTCCTGTGTAGGGTGGAACAACGACCATGCGCTTCACCCTAGTTATTACGCTCGTCACTTGACCCACTGACTCTGAAGCCAACTTCTCCCTTTATGTCGTTGACAGTAAAGGGACCGAGGTTTTCAATGACCCTGTTTGCAGTGCTTTTATTAAAGTCTACAGTGAATCCACCAACATATGCCCAGAAGTCCATGCCCAGTATAACACTTGTAACCAGTCCCGGCACTACCACAAATCTGTGTTTGGGTATGTATAATCCTCCAAACGCGACGCCTAGGAACACTTCCCCCAGCACTGGGATCTTTTCCTCACGTACACTGTATGCATTCTCAAAACATGGCATCCGTTCATTTCTCTCCTTCACATTTTACACACCATGTTCACTAACGAATAATCACTACCACTGTCCACCAAAGCCCTCAAGTCTCTCTGTTGTAGCCGAATCTGTACATGATTAGGGAAGCGCAACAGTAGACGATCAAGTTGTTCCGGCCGAATCTCCTCTTGCTGTGCCGTTCGGCGCCTCCTCTGGTCCGTGTGCACTATCGCAACCACCCGCCAACGAAGGCCTGGTCTCCGCTGGTACTCTCCTTCACAACATTACAAATACCTCTTCGAGATCGTCTGCCACCTGGGTGTGTTACGGACTTTATTAAAAATCCGCCCCCCTGAAAGGGATTTGCGGTTTCCACCCAGGTTTCTCCCTTAACCTTTTGTAGCGTGTGACCCAACCTCCAGGATGTGTCTGGGAGCAGTAATAGCACTGTAGCGCTCTGTTGTGAGTGGTCGCTTGCAGTTGTCGTCCCCTGCCCCGGGTGTTTCGAAAAGGGGCTGCCTGGGCCGCCCCGGACGGGGTCCGACCGGCTGACTGAATGGACGCCACCTGCTTCAGCAAGTGTAGTGTCTAACTGTCCAGTCATGACCTGCGTTGTGACACCATCCCTTGCTGCTATCCCCTGTCCCGTTGCTAGACCTGTCGCACTAGTCGCTTGCTTCGTCGACAGAGCATTTTCCGCAATTTTCAGTACCTCTTCATAGGACTTCGCCACCTCATCTGTCTCCATCCACTTTTCTCTAATTATCTGCCGCCTCACGTCCTGGTCCCTTATCCCATCCAGGAACCACCAAACTACCCGCTTACGTACTATGTCATTAGGCTCTACAGCGAACGCTTGACCAGCTAGTTGCGGCAACCGGGTCATGAAATCACTCCACTCCTCACCTTGACGTTGGATGGATTCCTCGAATCTCAAAATTCGAACTTCAATGGCATCAGCAGTCATAAACCTTGACGTCAGTCTCTAAAATTTCACCATCACTCTTCCCCCAGTCTGGATTCAATGTCGCCTGCTGCTCCACATAAGTATCCGTCGTCCCTCACAGTTGTAAATGTAAAATTACAGCCCAGTACTCTGGTCTAATCCATGCGTCCACTTAGCACATGATGTTGGCGTTCTTAACGAGGTTGTAGTGCGTGGCGGAGGCTCGGAACATGGCTGAAGAGGTGTCATCACTGAACGTTAATGTGAGTGGAGTTTCCTGCACTCGAGAGTTGCTGGTAGTGCTATCGTCTGTCATCCTCTTGTTACCGCTGCCACCAGTCAAGGTCAAGCAAACGGGGAGTTCTATTTAGATTTATTGACAAGGTTACAAGTGATCCCCTCTCGATGCTGGTCAGGGTACAACTGCCTTGGTTGGCCGGCACCTGGCGCCACCACACCTCGGCTGACAATGCGGACCACAGGTCCGAACAACCATAGGGGCAGTTCAACAATTGACAAACAAAATAAAAAAAAATTATCCTGGGCGAGTTGTGTGTCGAAATTTTTCAGTAAGATGGTAGGTCAATGGGTAAAGAAAATGCTTAAATTCACTTTGGTAATGATATTTGTTCAATAAATTGGGACAAAAGGTGTAAAAAATAAGGGTTAAAATAGCTAAAAAGTCACATGACTGTGAAAAGCTCTGTGATTGGTTGTGACGTCACAGGTTGGCTCGAGCCGCTGAGCAGGAGCCTGGAGGCAGCCAGCTATGGTGTATATTACCAGCAGAAATACAGGACTTGTGGCCATATACAGTGCTGATATACACAGGCATACCTTAGTTTTAGGTTAAAATAAATTACTGCTCAAGTATCATCGTGTGTATTTACTTGCTGGGTGCCAAAAGACCGATAACTCCAACATGGAAGTTTTCGTCACTGTTCTCTATTTTATGTCTGGAAAATGTAAGTTTTCATCACTGGTGTCTATATTTAATGTTGTGGAAGGACTAGGGACGACCATGGTCAGAGGATGGGCTTGAGATGATCAGATGGCAGATATAATTTATCGTGCTTCATAGCTTCATAGCTGTAAATAAATATTATTAGATATAATTAATTGTGCTTTACTGTGCAACACAATAATGTTATATTGAATATATAAATATTACTAAGCACATTAACTAATTCAATGGATATTAGCTGCCCCTACTACAAATTTCATAGTATAAAACATTCCAAGCAATATTGGTTTTATTTTGGTTTTGGTCATCTGGGGTAACCTTAAGATTCTAACTATAAGATTAAGTACTTTAAAAAATAAGACACATTATCTCTACGGAATTTTGTTGCAAAACATTTTTCGATCGCATCAGAAAATACAGGTCATACGTTAGGTTAGGTTAGGGTATGTTGAGTTATATTTTAAGTTATAAGGTTAGCTTAACATACACCGGTAACACAAAACTAGTGATTTCCGACAGAAATAAAGGTCAAAATCGTTCATAAAACATCGGAACCATCAGAAAAAATCACAGTCTGCATGTCTAAGTACAGGCATGACCAAAACTTAAAATTTACCCAATATAGCCTGTCTCTAATCTCAGCATCCAAATACTTATGGTAGTTAAAGTAAAATTATACCTGTTATCGCCACGTGCCGGCCACATGTTGAGTGAAGAAACTGTTTACAACTCAGAATAGCTTACTAAGCGAGATGGAGCTGGTAGCAGCTGTGTTTCACCTTCTACCGTAGAGGCAACATCTTGATTCTCATTCAGCCAACATCTTCCTGGAGGATATTATATTTGTTCTCATTGGTCAAACCCTAGACCCGAAAACGTGAGTGTGATTGTGAACTATTAAATCCTCTAAGAACTCTAAATAACTTTAATAAGTGTATTTATGTACTGTATATTGATCCTATTATACAAACTGTGACCTGATGTATCAGCAGTTGTAACATGTGAGTTATATTTAAGAGGTTAATAGGTTATGTACTGTATATTGATCGTACTATTCAAACTGTGTCCTGATACACCAGCAGTTGTTATATGTGAATTGTTCTTTAACAGGTTTTGACCGAATTATACTCACAGCGTCAACGACAAGGGTCTTATTGTCCTGCACAGACCAAAATCGCTCCTATGAGCGATTACATTACCCATTTATTAATACAAATGATGATATATCCCAATGCATTCTCAAAACAAAGCCCAGACAATGTCATTACTTCTAAATTGACTCGTCTCTCCATCTAGTGCTGAAATACTCTGTAAATGTACTGGGAAAAAAAAGAAGAGAAAGTCTACCAGGTAAGAATACATGACAGCTGAGCTGGTGTAAACATGGGAGTTTTTTATGTCCATAAGCTGCTCTTCACGGCACATTTTTTTCACTTACGAAATTCCTGTGACTTAGACCATAAAAAAACCACCCTTAAAACTTACCTGTACGTGGCATTTGGGATCTGAAGAGGCCATCCTTTAGAGCAGTGGTTCTTAACCTTTTTAGGGTCGCGCCCCCCATAGCAGTTGGTCCTCATCTCCACGCCCCCTCCTTCTTTCATGTAAAATTCTAAATCTAAAAAATCTAAAACAATTTCCTCTTGAATTAAATAGGAAAATTGAGAAACTAGTTTTTCATTCGTTACTTTAATAACTTTAATTATTCAAAAGAGTTTGTATAAGCAACCGTCGCAGTCAGTGTTGACAAATTTTCAAATGTGAATTATCGTACTGGAGTCTCAAAATTAATGTTTCTTCATCACATTATCGTACATTTCCCGACATTATTACTACCTTAATTGGGGTGCTGGTGATAGAGTGGTACTGCTCTTGCCTTCGCAAGCGAGGTGTCACGGGTTCGATTCCCGGGCTGGTGGAAGTTGTTTGGACACTCTTCCTCGCCCCCATTAGTCCCTGTTCACCTAGCAGTAAAGTAGGTACCTGGTGAAAATTGCGAATTCGTATTCAGGGACAAATTGTTGGAGCTTCCAATAACTTGATGACATAAACCATTGATTCTTCAGGCTTCTATGCCCTTGACTCTTCAGGCTTCTATGCCCTTGACTCTTCAGGCTTCTATGCCCTTGACTCTTCAGGCTTCTACGCCCTTAACTCGTGAGACATAAAGGCAAGTATGAACTTAGCATGCTTCCCTGTTGGGCGCTGTAAACGCTTCTGCGCTTCACCTTACACAAGGATGTAGGGGAGTGCCCAATAAAAAAAAAAACTACCTTAATTCAGTCACTTTTAGTGGAATTTTACATTTTGATTGACGTAGTTACCATTTACGACATTTTGAAGTATCTGTGGGGAGCGAGGACCCCACCCCCACGAAAATCCAAATACGGACATACACATCTTTTAAGGCCATTACTTATTTTTGCTCTGAGTTCACACCTCCTTAGGGGTGCGTGCCCCCCCCCCCCCCCCCCGGTCAAGACCCGCTGCTTTAGAGTGAGTTTGTTGGAGAACGTCGTCTGCTGGGAAACTCGTGACGTCATTGCAAATAGCGGCCCTGTTTCTAGAGAAATAAACTTATCTCGACTATTATAGCAGAACTTTAAAGTTTTATTACAAATTATATATACCGTATCACTCTACGAACGTGGCAGAGTGTATTTCTTGTGTTTCCTCAGAACCGACAACTCGTACATTAAAGATTATGAGTGATACAAATTTGTGGTTGTGTTATGCTATGCAACTTATGCTTCAACAACTAAGGTTATTAAGCGCGTATTCTGAGTTAATAAAAACAAAAAAAACACTAGTTATCTTCAGTTATAAATTTAGAGAAATACATCTCTGGTTAATTAGAAATGTTGACATAATTGGACGGGACTGATGACTCACGGATGCCTCACACCAGGTAGGGAGATTGATGATCTGCTCGTTGGGGTGGACCATGCCAACGTAAGAATTGCAGCTTCTCTCGTGCCTCTGGAACCTGATGTGGGCGTCGGTGTAGCTGGCCTCCACCTGTGGAAACTTTAAACAGGTGTTCTTCTCCCAGTGGAAAATGGCAGCCTTTACTGCCTCTTGGTTCACCTCCGCTGCGAGAGAAAGAAACTTTAATGTCTGTATATTATCTTCATTTCCTCTCTGTAATTTCCTATTTTTTGTGTGAGAAAAGAATAGAATTATATTAAAGCCGACTGAAAGGAGAGAGACCTGTTCACGTACAGTGTACTAGTTTTTAAAGTTCAATTTGTTTTTGACTATATAGGCTGCGTATGGATAAATGTACAGGGTATTTTCAATAAGTACCACTACGTGTTGGATAGTTACCGGACAAGGAAGACACATTCGTTGACCGTAAAATTATCCTGTGTATATACTATGGAATGAGGTAACAGTTAAGACCCCTTGAGTAAGGCTCAGTCGAACTCACTGTCTGCGAAGGTGTAAGGGACTCGGGGGAAGCCGTTAGCCCCGTCAGGCCAGTGTTTGGTTACGTTCAAGATTGCCTTTCTTTCCTTCAGAGCCTCTTCCTGCTCTGGAGTTAAGATGATGTCATCCTCCTCTGTATCGCCGTCACCGAGCACCAAGGAAGTAACATTTTCTGTATCATTACTTCCTCCTTTTGTTAAGGCATGAGGCCTCCTGATTTCTAAGGAAGTATAGGCAGTATAGTTTCTTGCAACTTTACTGTTTTCACACGAAAACGAAGTCTCTTCAGTGTCTGCATCTTCAGGCAAAGGCAGGTTGTCGTCCTCCCCGACTTCACCACTTCCTAGTTTCCATTCGATGTCCTGTGTCGCACTGTTGTCCTCAGCTCTCGGCAAGAAGTCTTTTGCCTCAGCTCCTTCGAGATCCTGGTACGGAAGGATATATGAAATATATTCACTTCATTCTTAAAATTCTTTATTAGAATATCATAGATTTTTTACTACGACTTACTATAAACCTGTATAGTGATTACGTTGTTCAGTAGATACTGACTAATATAGGATTGACGGATGTTAGGTTCGGTGCTGGGCAGTACTGAAGAGTCCACCACCCCTAAGGAATTTATTGCTTGGTAACTTGCCCCCCCCCCCCCTTTCTTTTTCTTTTTTTTTTTAAGTTAAGTAAAAAAAAAAGTAAAAATCTCATTATATTTTTATTGCACTATACTGTAGTGTAAACTAAAATATATGAGGACAGATATCCTGTACCAGTATACACCTCTTGCATATTGTAAAAACATAGGTTTCTCTTTAGGATGAACAGGAAACCTCGCCACCAAAGATTTGTCACACTCACACATACACACACTCGCGCGCGCGACCTTGAATTTTGTCAAAAGCCCAAAGTCACAGCTGGCGCGTGCTTGGCTCGACAATTTGGTGATTAATAAACATGTTAACTTCCAAATACTACTAATACATGCAGAGTGTGGCAATGATGTTACAAGTTATATATTAATGTAAATGATTCTGTCATGTGTCCTCATTGAACTAAGTTTCCATTTTTTTTTTTTAAATCTGCATGTTCTTTTTCCCTGTAACTTGAAATGATAAAATTAATCTGGTTAAAATACAGGCTCAGTGTAAATTCGACGCCATTATTGTCGCCATATTTATGAAATTAGTTTAAGTGAGTAAGTTAACGTACAAATCTCTGAGATCTTGAGCTTTTGAGCAGAGTTGAATTGGGTGTTGTTCCTCATGTGGGCAGGACTGAAGGCCAAAGGTGAGGGGGTGATACCAGTTCTCCCTAGTTACAAAAGTACCCCCTTTCACTTCTCCCCATCCAGCCCTGCAGTACAACAAACACACTGCTAATACAGCCACCCAACACTGCATTACACACCTACATTTATAGTATCGGTATGAAACACCTAGTACCGGATATAAAAGTGGTTGGAGGATTGTCCAGCAGATTTTAAACTCAATTTTTATCGTCGTTATGTTGATGACACTTTTTTAGCTTTTACAGATCGGAGGAGCCCATAACGAATAAGAAGTAAAATTCATCAACTAAGTCCCGCAAAAACAATAAAATTCAATAACCCATTTCACCCCTGGGCCAGCACGAAAGGAGGCTGTCTCGGGATTCATGCTGTTTGTGGGTTGCCTGTTGGTTCATCCACCTGTTATCCTTTTTCCTGTGCTTGATTTCTCTCGTTGACATATTCTATAGGAATCCATGTGCATTTTCTAAATCTCAATGTCAATAACTTTACCTTTTGAATTTGAGATTCAGGGTTCTCTAACTTCCATTATATTGTTTTCCTTCAACGACCTAAGAGTCATCTATAGTTTGCGAAGCACAGTACTAATTCTTTTTTTTTTTTTTTACGGGGAATAGCCCAACCGGGCACAAGTCATTGATCCACAACGGGGCCAAGTGGACGAAAAAATACGAGTAAAAAGAAATTAAAAATAGAAAAGAAAAGGGTTATATTAATCTACACCACGAAGATGCCGGGAAACCTGCTTTTTAAAGTGAGACATTGTATGAGTATGGAAACACAGAAGAAGGCAGGGCATTCCACAGTTTGGCTGTGTGAGGAAAGAAGGATGCACTATAACGGGTTATTCTAGTGTGTCCGACATCCACAGAGAAACGGTGGGCACTGCGGGCAAGACGTGTGTTACGAGCCCACGGCCTTGCCGGCGGTACACATGATGCCAAATCCACCGAACATTGCCCGTTAAAGTACCTGTAAAAGACAGAGAGTGAAGCAACATTGCGGCGAAGAGAAAGGGAAGAAAGATTATCAACAAAGACGAAATGCCTTTGATTCCACCCTATCTAACAGTTGGACAGAAGAAGAGCCACCCCAGATATGAGAGCTGTACTCCAAGTTACGACGAATACTTGAAGAAATTGCTCATGAGTGAAGTAGCTACGGCATCTGTACAGCATTCCCAGCTTTCGGGAGGCAGCTTTAGCAATGCTGAGGATGTGTGGCTTCCATGACATATTAAAGGAAATAGTGAGGCCTAGCATATCTATTTTAGAATTTGGCAGAATGATTGCGTCCTAAAATGTGATTGGTGGGAGATCATCTAATTTTGAAAGTGTAATTGGTAAATACAGAGTTTTATTACTACTGTATTGAATTTAGCCAAGTTTCTACCTCCCCATTCGGAGATGCTGTTGCCTTCTTTTTATTCCCGTCTTTCCTAAGATATATTTAAGCTCGAACATTTGAATGAACGTTCTGCTGCCTGTGTATAACCGATGTGTTCTTAAGGTCTATAATATTTGATAACACACCTCAAGAAAGTCCCAGGTGAGATTCCTCTGTTGACAGTGCACAGATGAAGTGGAGTCATATGATGGCCCCACTCAACCCAAGAGCAACCAAGTCTGTTCTTGCGACCAATCAGTTTAGTGTGCAATGTTTGCAAAAGTGGAAAGCAATGTTTTTTTATTTAAAAGTTCTCAATTGGAATCAATGTCCCAAGTTCATATTATCTGCGTTAGGAGCAGTGTGAATACAGCACACTGAAGATTAAGCTTTCGGTACACAAAGGAACTATGTGGACGGCACTTTACAGTATTCTACCACATAAAACTGTAAAATTAGGTAATCTTTCTACAGCTGAGTCGACTGGGTACTCAGTAGTCGGCCGCGGGAATTCAATAGGCGGCCTTTGGGTGAGGAAACGAATGCTATATCCAGTTTGCCTACACAACCCATGAAAATTTACACCAATTCAAAAACAATATCAAGAACACCTAACAAAGTCCCCCCCCCCCAACTGTGACTTATAACAGTTAAAACAAAATGTCAATTCTAACGATTGTATAAACAGTAATTTTGTTTCATATTTGGGGGTCAATCCTCTCACACATCAGCGTATAAGTGGATACTAGTTCGCCGTCTGTAGTTTCTGTCATTTCACATGAATGTTTGTTTTTGTTTTTTCAAGTAAATAAAATCTAGTGACATTTGGCTACTTCAGCTTTGACTAATGTGTCACCGTTTAGATCAAACTGAGTCTTCTGACGTTATTAAATTCTACCATTATATGGGATCCATTATAGCGTTATCTTCCGACACAGTGATTTACTTACCAGAGTTAGATACACTACCAGCCACAGCAGCAGAGGCAAAATGAACTTGAAGCTCATCGTGATGTGTATTGTGAGGACTGATGCCACTTTCTTCCCCCGGTGTGCCCCAAGCGGCGAGTGGCGGAGGAGGAAGAGAGGGAGAAAGAAGGGACAGGTGTGTTGAGAGAAGGTGTGCTGATTTTTTTATGGACACTCTTGCATAATGTGCATCACAGCCACCACAGTCCATAACAGAGATACGTTAGTCACATGTACAGTTCCAATACCTTAGTTATTTGAGGGGTTCAGTAGAACTGAAGACAATTTTACTTTCCCTTGTCATACCCCCACACTCAGCTCAATAGTTGACTCACAAATAGCCACACCTGTTCAGCATACACGAGAAGTGAGGCACAGGTGCGGTTGGTCCGTTCTGTTCTCATATATTAAATAAACACATTGATATTAACCTCTGACGATAAAGCAATCTCTAGCTAGACATGTCTATGTCCATCAATTTATTTATTTTCATACCTCAAAGGTGAAGGTGGAGAGCAGATGAATAACTGATGTTATAGTCCATTATTGCGCTTCATCATCGATGGTCTTAAGGCGCGTATGCAAGTTAGTTGTACAGTAAACATCTACAGTTAAAAGTTATAGGAGATATACTGTATATATTTGTTCGACTTAAGTTTAATAAGCATGTTCCTGCGAAGTTGAAGGTGAACACCAGGCAAGTTAATGTCTCGAGTTGGTGATGATTTTGTTCTGACCCATTTCCATTTACTTACTTTAATCTTCGAAATTTATTCACTTCAAATGTTCCCCAAGAAAGACATCTGTGAAACAAAAGTCATTCTTTTCAAGAGTAACTATTTTGCTCCCTCCTTTCTTGATACTATTCTCAGGGATAATTAAAGAATAACCTCTCGTGACCCCGTTGCATTTTTTAAGACATGTTCCTTCTTACAAAGTGATTCTCAGTCTTCTTTTTCCCTCCTCTACCTAACCAAGACTAAGCTAAGTATCAAAGTAATAACTCAGTCCGCTCCTCTTACTGTAGTTTCTACTTCTTTCATGTCTGTCGTCCAATAATTAATTGACCTAATCTGATGTAATCCTTCATCTGAAATATATTTGCACTTCTCGTTCGTGAAGCTGCTAATAAGCTACAGATAATTTCTTCCATGTAACGCATAGCTCTTTAAAAGTAATGATTTTCACTTTGATCATAGATGTCTTGTGAGTAGCCTCACGTTTTATAGCGAGAAATTCGTAGTATGTATACCAACACACTCATCCACACTTCTATCTCGTTTGGAGGTTTATATCCCATGAAAGTAAAGTCACCTATTTGGAGTTACAAGGGAAATTCTTTGGGTCGTTGTTCTTGTAGCTGTTCTTGCAACCTTGTTTGTTGCTTCTGCTGTTCTTCCAGTAGTTGTTTCTGTTCTCGTTGTGATTGTAGCTGTTCTTGCAACCCTTATTTGTTGCTCCTTCTGTTCTTCTTGTTGTGATTGTAGCTGTTCTTGCAACCTTGTTTGTTGCTCCTGTTCTTCCAGTAGTTGTTTCTGTTCTTCTCGTTGTGATTGTAGCCGTTCTTGCAACCTTGTTTGTTGCTCCTTCTGTTCTTCTCGTTGCGATTGTAAGAATTGCATCGGATCAGCCATGGAAATTTCCCCTTGCCTGACCTGGCTTCTGGTCTGGACATCGTCACCTTCCATCTTGACTGACATCTCACTGCTAGGCTATCCCACTCCTGACATCAGTGTTACGACCCCTCCTTTTACCGCCTACCCAGCTTCCACCACTGGTTACCAGCGGCCAAGGTCGTATGTACAGAAGCAATAGATATCTCACAATTGTCGTCGAATTACCACTGGCTGTCCCGCCAGTCTCCGGTAATTTCCGACGGTCGGTATCAGTGTACTGTAATGGTCATGATAAGAGCTAACCTGAAAACCTTAAGGATTCATATTGCGCTCAAACGTCCACAAAACCTTCCGAGTCCCCCAGTGGAAACGTCCCCCGTTTTCTATGTTTCCCCCGTCTTTGTGTATGGGAGTAGACGCTGTATGTTGGGACCTGTTGCCATCCAACACTTTGTAATCAATTTAATTTGGCTTTCGATAGCTGAGTCAGAGCATTGTTAGTGAAGATGATAATAGAGAATGAAAATGAGTTCATAGTCTCAATTTCAAGGTCAGAGTGTACAGTAAATTAATTCATCGGAATAGGAGTAGCTGGACTCCCTGGCCTGTTTTGAGTGAGGGCGCTGCGGGCATTTCAACCGTTAGTAAGTGCCCGTCCCTTCATCCATACAGGTAGGCCAATCCACGCTGTGTGGTGATTTGCCCTTCTTTAAGTGATTTGACCCAATTAATAGTTGATTGTGCAAGTGTTACAGTAACGTAGTTGATATGCTCTGAGTGAAGTCATATTTACGTCTTTAACGTCCCCTGAAACGTGATGTTGTTGTCACAGTTAGTAAGTGCCCGTCCCTTCATCCATACAGGTCCCGTGACGCTACCCCGTTTGTCTCCAGGTCGAGGGTGGGCTTAATTGAAACCCACCGGTCGCTCGGAGCCGGTGAATACCCAGCAGGGGTCAAATAGGAGTGATGGCGCTGATTCGGCATGATTAATCGGCTCTACTCTACCTCGTGGGCCGAGGACCCCAAACCCATCTCGGGTCGGAGTGTAACCGACCACAACAGCAGTTGTTAGAGGCGCCAGTGCTATACCCTGTGACAGGCCTTGGAATTATGGTCCACAGTGTGGTTGTAGGTGTTGTTAATACTTACCCATGTTGTGGGGGACCCATGTCGGGGTTTGTATCAGTATTAGTGTCTTGGGAGGAAAGACAAGGAACTGGTCCTGCGATATAATGTAAGGTGACCTCAGGTATTGGGTGCACGGTAAGAGTGTAATGTCCGAATAATTGCTGTTGAGTAAATAGGAAAACAAGGAAACCAGTACATAAGACATAGAGAGTTTGCAATAGGCCCAGGAGCTGAGCCTGGTAGTTATATGTTAATAACATCTATTTTCCCCTTTGATTTTATATTAATAAACTTGTTCTTTGAGAATTTTAGGAGTATTCATTTCTCCCACAGTATTTTACCTTTATTTCCATCCAAGTGACCTGATACCACAATTACCATACTCACGTGCCTAGACCCTCGCCCATGCTACCCAAGAATAGGTGACGGAACTGAGTAGAGTAAGAACTAAGAGAAGTAGATAAGATGAGGGTGGCGTAGAAACAGAGAGGGAGTCAGGCGCCCTCACATTGGTGACAGACCAAGAATACGCCCCCTCACAGTACAGACAAACTACAGGCAGGTAGATTTCCACTGCAATGACCACGGTCATACACGCCAGTTAACGTAAAATTAGACGATTCATATTACGCTCAATAGCTCACAAAACATGAAGGTATGCTTTCTTATTGAAGTTCCCCATCTAAAGAGTCCGTTTTCTCAGCATTTCAGGACACCTGAGTCTGCCGTTTTCTCTCAATCTTGAATGTACCCGAAACTTCATTATTCCTTAGTAATGAAGAATTTGAAATTGCAACTGTGGTGGCAATTGGTGAGGCAACGTAGATATGTCTGTTTACAGTTGGAACATTCAAGATCCATTGTAAGTGGTGTTGAAAGCTTCAACTGTCCTTATTGTTTGTAAAACTTGTCAAGTAAGTGAGTGTCGAGTTTGCCAGCTAGAGTGGCATATTTTATGTCGTTCGTGGGAGTATCCTGAATTTCCGATCGCTACTGAAATTATATTATTTTGTCGCCCAAATATCAGAGAATCTGATGTTTATAGTTTAGTTAGTGTCAGTTGTCTATTTAAGAAAGTCATTAATCTCCTGAACAGTTCCTGTCAAACTCGAAAATATCCAAGACTTAATGCCTGTTTCGGCCTGGGCTGTGGTTTGAGGTCAGGCGAGTCAAGTTGCCAACACATATATAACTCCATTTCACCTCTGTCCTGACAAACTCAATCTCTGGTTAGATCATAAAGATAAGACATGTATGTACATTGTGGAACTAAGGACACAGCATAGAAATTATTAAATACACCATGAAAGTTTAATATAAAAAACATACATAACTAAGAAAAGAATTACTTATATAAGAATATAAGCCAGAATATACAGTATATTTATAAATAAAGAATTGAAGAATAATAACAGAAAAGAATATCTGGGTGGTAAAATATGAAGTAAAGAAACTCGGCCCAGTGCACCATCAGGTCACAGAAACACACTTGTGCACTGTAATGGTCTTTAATAGTAATTAAATCTTCACAACACTGTTCACAGGGTAATGGCCTCACAGCTGGACTTCTCACTTCGAATATATACTGTAGTCGGCTCACTTCGAATATATACTGTAGTCGGCACACTACTAGTGTACAATTCCTTAGTATTTTCACTTAATACTGATCACATTTCACAATACTTGCAAAACAATTATCTCCGTTTGTTCTACTAGGCTTGTTGTCCTTTACACTCTGAGAAGAAACCACTGACTTACTTCCTAGGCAGCTCCCGAGTTTTTATATACATCTCCACAGACGCCTAGAGCATTCTAGCGACACCCAGGTGCTACACGTCGGAACAAGAACGCCCGGAGAGTTCTAGAACGATCTTGGCTTACAATACTCAAGTAAATCATAACAAAAATGATGAAACACGTTTTAGAAAATTCTTACAGAGGTAATACGTCAAAATATACAAGAAAATCTCCCTAAACTTGTCAAAATAACTGCTGCTTGGAAAGGGAAATAATCAAAACACCTAGTTTACAAACAATATTGTTACGACCCTCCTCCTTTCACCGCTTACCCAGCTTCCACTGGTTATCAGCTATCTAGAGTTCTAGACGGTTCGTCCCTCGTAACGATCTTCAAGAGTGAAGTGCTTCCCCATCTGGAGTACTGTCACCCCGTCTGGTCCCCGAGATATGCTAGGGACTGTCAGTTGGTTGAATATGTTCAAAGGAGGGCCACCAGACTGGTGCCTGCATGGAAAAATGTTCAGCGTCAAGCATGTCATTTATGAAGCAAACAAACAACAGCGGGCCCAATACACTGCCCTGTGATACTGTAGTGGATTTTTTCCCTACAAACGCTGTTTGTCGCTGCGTAGCCGACCCGCGAATTCCCCAGTGTATGCCTCGTGGTCTGGGTCAACCAGCGCCGCCATACATCACGAAGGTCAACTACTAAGCCACGCCTACCCCCCGCTATTTAAGACCTGACCTCGTGGTGATAGCTTCCCCAGAAACACACACAACACCAGCGGCCACCCTAACCCGAAAGGCCCATACAGACCACATTCACCACCTACTCCGGGTCATCACACGATACCCACCACCCAGATAGCTTAGTAAGCATCCTTTCCCAGCAAGTGCGGACCCCAGTTCGGGGGGCGCGCCACTCCGAAACTGACCACGTCCAAGAGTGGGGGTTGGTGGTAAGCGTCCACTGATCGGGGGTCCGCTCACACTTGCAACCTGCAGTATCCTTCCATCTGCAGGTGGGACCACCTCCATCCCAATCCGGTCTGGCTGCTCCTCGAGCTCCAGTCGGAACCACCAAACGGGCCGCCTACAGGCAAAGGCCCGTGTCGGACTACGGTCCGACAATCTCAACAACAACAACAACAGGTGATAGCTCTCTTTCTACCTACGCCAACCAGCCAGCAACACCTCCTCCTCCTCCGCCTGCCTGGCGGTCCTCGCTCCCGCCGGCGAGCATGGCGACCCACAAGCTGTCCTCCTCTGAGCATCCTCACCAACCAACTCTCTTCTTCTAGCTACAGCCGCAGCAAGCTACACTACCTCCCCCGCCGCTGCCTGGCGGCCCTCGCTCCCGCCGGCGAGCATGGCGACCCACAAGCTGTCCTCCTCTGAGCACCCTCACCAACCAGCTCTCTCTACATCACGCTTGTAACCATGCTGCCTTCCCAGCACCAAGCTGCATTGTACATCCAATACAACATGTATACAGAGAGCACATTGTGAGTTTCCTTTCTCCATCCCATCCTGAGTCTGAACCAAACATCCGATCGATCGATCGATGGGTGAAGTAAAGTACGAAGAAATCTTGATGCAAGTGTGTAGATTGGTGGTGCGGGAACTGGACTTGAAGAATAATGGTGGAATTTGGAGGGACTTGGGGTTGGTGGATAGTGCAGAAGAAAGCAAGGAAATTTGAAAATAGTAGTAGAATGCTAGGTGTTGGGGCTCAACCCAAGTGCTTCTGTTTTCTCATGTTTGTGTTTCAGCTAATTTTCGTCTTAGGTATTATATTTATGTCAGGTGTTTGTATGTTTAGCAAATATTGCAATTTTATGCCTTACATTTTCGGGTCTTATGTCCTAGCCGATGGTGAGGAGTCTATGGCAGGTACTTGTGTTTCTGCTAAGAACATCCCGTCTTTTTATGATCTAATGTTGTAAGTGGTAGGGCTGCCAAGGCTGTCACTGGGGTAACGTTGCATCTTCCAATAGAGTGGAGTTGGTGTGGGTTCTAGGGCTCTTCTTTTACTGCGAGGGAACCACGAGTGTTCTCTTCTTCCGTCTTCTGTCTCTTCCATCCATTCTTTGATTGGTCCTGGCTCTATTTCTTCTAACTTTGTCCATATTCTTTTTGAGTGTTCGTGTAGGTAAACGTTTAGGGGTTCTATTTGCGCTCGTTGGTGTAGTTGACGGTTGGTGACTATGTCAGGATATCTGATGTTATATACATCCCTTAGGGCTAAGTTTTGAATTGTCTGCAGTTTCTTTATGTTTGTTTGTTTTATTGCATGTAGGGGAATTGGTGGATATACTAGTCGGGATTGGACAAAGGCTCTATATAACTTTAACTTGTTTTTTGCTGACAGGCTTCTGAAGCGTTTTAATTTAGTTACCATGTTTCTGGTTTTTGCAAGTTTTTCGGTGATGAATGTTTTGTAGCCTTTTGTTGTTATCTTCAGCCCTAGGACAGTGCCTTCCATGGCATATGGAATCACTTTGTTGTCTACTATAATGGGTGTTTTTTCCTTTTAGCGATTGGGATTATTTTGAACTTGTTGGTGTTCGTTTGTATTTTCCACTTTTTTTCGTACTGGTTGATGTTCTCTATTGCGTTGGCAGTATGTTGTGCCATTATTGCTGTTGATTTGCCGGGGTATGTGATGATTTGTGTGATATCGTCTGCAAAACTTATGTATTCACTGTAGGGAGCTGGTTCTGGTAGGTCTGCTGTGTAGATATTGTACAGCGTGGGTGAAAGGACACTGCCTTGGGGTACTCCACTTTTCAGTTTTATGGGTGGTCCTATAAAGCTGCCAATTTGTATTTGTGCCGTGCGATCGTCTAGGAAGTCACAGACGATTTTTTCTATTGGCTCTGGAAGATTTAATTGAAGCAGTTTGAATTTTAATCCTAGGTGCCATACTTTATCGAACGCTTTCTTGACGCCTCTTAATACAATGTTGACTTGGTTTCTTTCTGCTTTCTTGTTGGCTAACGTTTCCGTGATTATGGCTAGTGCAGTATGTGTTCCCTTTTTTTCAGTGAATCCATGTTGTCTGGGGTTTAGTAGTCCGTTTTCACTTCTGTGTTTTCTGATTCTCTTGTTTATTGCCTTTTCAAATAGTTTTCCTATAACTTCGAGTAGGGAAATCGGTCTGTAGTTAATTACTTGAGTGTGGTCTTTGGCTGGTTTCGGTATGAATATGAGTTTTGCGTTTTTAAATGAATCAATGAAGTATCCACTTGCCAAAGCTGAGTTAAATATTTCAAGGATGCCTTGTGTGCAGTTGTTGGGTAGGTATAGGATCATATTTCTTGTGATTTTTGTGAATCCTAATGCTTTTTCTTTAGTGTGCCTGATGTAGTGTAGCAGTTCTCCTTCTGTAATTGGTTCTATCGGGTTGAGCCTGGTTTTGTCCACCACATGGTATGGGGTTATCCTATGTATCATTTCAGCCATTTCTCTGCAGATGTGATTTTCGTGTTCCTCATCAAATTCCTCATTTTCTTCTTCTGATATTTGAAATACTTTTTCCCATTCTCTCCTGTATGCGGATTCTGTCTCTTTTTCTTCAAAGAGTTTTCCCCGTTTTGGTCTTTTATGTACTTTTGTTGGTGTTTGTCGTTTCCTAGAAATTTGTTTACGTTCTGCCAGAAGTTCTTCTTATTTCTTGTGGTATCCAGGTTGTTTATTAGTTCGTTCCATATCTGTTGGTGTGCTATCAGGCTTTCATCTCTTAGCTTTTGTTGTATTTGCCTTAAGTTACTAATAAGCTCTGTTGTTGGTGGATAGTTTTGTATGTACATCATTATGTTATTGTATTGTACTTGGAGCATTCGCAATTCATGAGTTGCCCTGACGTGTGGTAGCGTTCGATATGTTGTGATTGGTATGTTGTTCTCTGTTGCCTTTTTGATGTTACGTATAAGGGTATCTGTTTCGTTGTCAATATCTTCTAGTGTTTTGCCTTGGAGATCTGGGATCTTAACTTGATCTAGTTGCTTCCTGTAGCCTTCCCATGTGAGGGGGCGGGTTCTCTAGCTGCCACCAATGTGAGGGGGCGCATTCTCGGTCTGCCACCAATGCGAGGGCGCCTGACTCCCTATCTGTTTCTACACCACCCTCATCTTATTTACTTCTCTTAGTTCTTACTCTACTCAGTTCCGTCACCTATTCTTGGGTAGCATGGGCGAGGGTCTAGGCACGTGAGTATGGTAATTTTGGTATCAGGTCACTTGGATGGAAATAAAGGTAAAATACTGTGGGAGAAATGAATACTCCTAAAATTCTCAAAGAACAAGTTTATTAATAAAATCAAAGGGGAAAATAGATGTTATTAACACATAACTACCAGGCTCAGCTCCTGGGCCTATTGCAAACTCTCTATGTCTTATGTACTGGTTTCCTTGTTTTCCTATTTACTCAACAGCAATTATTCGGACATTACACTCTTACCATGCACCCAATACCTGATGTCACCTTACATTATATCGCAGGACCAGTTCCTTGTCTTTCCTCCCAAGACACTAATACTGATACAAACCCCGACATGGGTCCCCCACAACATGGGTAAGTATTAACAACACCTACAACCACACTGTGGACCATAATTCCAAGGCCTGTCACAAGGTATAGCACTGGCGCCTCTAACAACTGCTGTTGTGGTCGGTTACACTCCGACCCGAGATAGGGTAGCCAGACACATGGCGGGTCTGGGGTCTGGCCCAACGAAGCCTTGGGGCACATTAATCCGGCCGCATCGGTGCCATCTTCTCACATATGATCCCGGCTGGACAACTAATACATCCGAGGCCGTTGTTGGATGGTAGAGCGATTCAAGAATCACAATGGGATCGGGAGACAAACGGGAATCAGCGTCAGGGGACCTGTATGGGTGACAACAACATCACGTTTCAGGGGACGTTAAAGACGTAAATATGACTTCACTCAGAGCATATCAACTACGTTACTGTAACACTTGCACAATCAACTATTAATTGGGTCAAATCACTTAAAGAAAGGCAAATTACAACACAGAGTGGGTGGCCTACCTGTATGGGTGAAGGGACGGGCACTCACTAACGGTAGAAATGCCCGCGGCGCCCTCACTCAAAACAGGCCAGGGAGTCCACCTACTTGTATTCCGATGAATTAATTTACTGTACACTCTGACCTTGAAATTGAGACTATGAACTCATTTTCATTCTCTATTATCATCTTCACTAACTCAGCTATCGAAAGCCAAATTAAATTGATTACAAAGGTTTGGATGGCAACAGGTCCCAACATACAGCGGCTACTCCCAAAGACCAAGACGGGGGAAACATAGAAAACGGGGGACGTTTCCACTGGGGGACTCGGAAGGTTTTGTGGACGTTTGAGCGTAATATGAATCCTTAAGGTTTTCAGGTTAGCTCTCATGACGATCATCATGACCATTACACCCAGTCTGCTTTTTGCATTTGGAAACGTGGGGTTGTTGGAACTTGGATTGGGCTTGTGGATAGTTTTATCATCATTGGAATGTGGTCGCTGGTAGTTAGTGGTCCTTGTTTTACATGGTAATTCAGGAAAGCCTTGTTATTGGTGAAGACTTTGTCTGGGGTTGTTGTTTTGTTATTGCCAATGAATGTGGTGAAGTGCGGTCCTAGGTGGATCAGCTTCCCTGTGTTCATTATGGTATGCAGTGCAGTGCCCACCCTGTTCCTGTTTCCGTGGCCGAATATTGGATGTCTTGGGTTCAGATCTCCTATTATATATGTTGGGCAGTTGTAGTTCAATAGTTTTATCAAGTCTGGGGCCGGCAGGTAGTTCTGTCTTGGCGGTAAATATGCTGTGGCTATTGCTATTTCTCCAAGTGTGGTAGTTATTTTGATTCCCAGGAATTCGTCCTCGAATTCGTCGATGATTTGATGTTTAAGTCGGTGTTTTACAGCAATGGCCACGCCATCATTTAATTCTTCTGTTTTATTTCTTTGGTAGGTTGTATTCAAAATATTTTTATTTTCTTGGAATTTGAATTGCCGTGACTATTTATTAAAATTATGTCCGGATCAATGCTGAGGTATGTGTTTGCAAGGTTGTTTTTATTTGTTTCCCAGTTGCGGACGTTGTGTTGTATGATGGTAAGTCTTCTGGGTTTGCCTTTATTCATTATGTTTTGATTTTTTGTTTCTTGTTTGTTGCGCGGATGGCGATCTCTTGTCCGGAACCAGTCCGTTACGGATTCTTTGGAATTTCCATTGTTCTTCTTTTTTGAAGTTGTGTCTCCATATTTTAATCCTTTGGTTTATCAGGTAAGCTTCCACTAGTGCTTCAGAGTATTTGTCGTTAGAGTAGGTCCATTTTAGTTCTTGTTTCGTTATGGCTTGTATAATGTCTGGCATCGTTTTGCATTCATTAGGGATAAATATTTTGTCACACCAGTGACGCTGTAGTTCACAGTCGTCTGCACATTCTAAAGTCAGGAGCGTTTCCCCGCCCTGGGTATCCATGGTTGCTGTTGTGACTTTTTTCCTTACTGCTCCTGTCTCTCTTTGGATGTTATTTTGAAGGTCCTGCCTCTCTACTGTATTTTGGGTGGATGTTTCAATCCTTTGTGACTTTGCCTTGTCAGCTTCGTTTGTTTCGTGTACTGTTGCGGCTGGTGTTTGCTCCGTTGCTCCTTTTTCTTCTGCGTTGACTGTCTCCTGTGGTGCATCTGGGTTGGTTAAGCGGGACGCTTGTAGCACAGATCCGGAAGCTGGGTTGGCCGGGAAACTCATTGTTGGGAGATTGTTTCTTCCAAGCATTTTGTTCATTTATATTTCGAACGTGCCTGGGTTCCCTATGTTCATTATGTGAGAGTATAATAGGCAGATGAGCACTTTGTAGTCTCGTATTTCGCTCAGTACAATTTTGGTGGTATTCTGTGGTTGTGTTGTTTCTTCAATTACTTTCTTTGCCACAGCAGCATATGTTGTATTCTCCTTCTGTTCTTGTTGTTGGTTTTCCTTTGCTACTTTTTCATATATTATTTTCTTCTTGTATGGACAGGCCATTGCTAGGGTTCTGTGGGTCTTATATCCTGGTTTCTTCCGGTTTTTACAGTTTATACATGCTTTGGATTGATTCTTGCAGTCCCGGAAGGTATGGCCTTCTTCTGCACATTCAGAGTATATTTTAAGTTCCCTTTGAGGACAGTCTTTTGTTGCATGTGATTCATGTGCATAGCAGATAAAGCAGGTGAGAATATTAACATATTTCTCCCTTTCTAGTTGTTTAGGGAGTACTGACATGTTGAACCCTAAGATTCCAGATTCCAGGGCCTTGTCTGCCATTGAAGTGTCAGTGAATCTCAGCTTTAAGCAATGAGTGTATTGCTTTATTTTTACCACTTCTTCGATTTTTAACCAGTTGTTTTTTATTTCTAGTTCTTCTTTTATTTCTTGTGCCGAGTGTTTTCCAAATTCGTAGTCAAGTCCACGTACAAATACTGATCTTTTTGCTTTAACCTCTGGTGGCATAATGACCTGAAGTCCTATGTCTTCAAAGGCTTGCATTCCCTCAGGGCTCAGAATGGTATCCGCATCCCTGTAGTCCCTGCATATTGCAGTGTATCCATCGTTCGACGAGAAAATCCTTGTGAAGGGTACATTGAGTGTACCATACGCTGTTTCAGTTATCTGAGAACGTGAAGGGGCTGTTCTCTTGTCTATAATCTTGAGTCTAACCTTGGTAGCCATGGGTTTATTTGTTTGCGTCTTCCTAGCATATAATAATTGTGGGTGATAAAGAAGGTTATTGAAGACCCTTCTTAGTGTGCCTATAGGCGACCCCCGGACAGTGGTGTAACTGCACTATCACTGTGTTTCCACTGCCGGATTGGCCTGTGTTCCCCCGACCTCCAACGAACACACACAATCCCACCTACTGTGAGGTGTGCTCCACTGGAGGGGCTCTAGCACGAATACTTAAAAATAAAAGCAGGTGCCTCGGCCAGGGTAAGTAAGGAAGGATTTCAGCAAGCGAGAAAGACCTCAAACCACGTCAGTACCGCCAATCAAAAGCTGCCCTCCAGCAGGAGTGTGGGTCACTCACTCTACCCGTGGGGAGGACTAACTAGGGTTGACAATCCTGAACGCTCGTGAGGTAGTCCGGTGGCAGTCGTGGTCGTTTCCAAAGGAGGAGGCCCCCAAGGGGCGTTGCCCCAAAAAAGATTTCTGGGAAGGCCAGTGGTAGACAGAGAGGTCGAGTTGTAGTCAGGTCGTCAACAGTAGAAAGAAGGCTGGCTGCTTTAGCAGTGAAGGATCAGAAGAGAGGTCCCATACCCCACAATAACTCGCTTGTGACGGGTACACACATGATGTCGTCCATTAATCACCACACACTGCTTGCGGTCATGTAGAAATTGTTCGATCCACGCTAGGACATTTCCCTGAATCCCGTACCCTTCCAGTTTAATGTTCAGTTTTTCATGGGGTACACTGTCAAAGGCCTTGGCAAAATCTAGGTATATATTGTCGATATTACCACCGTGTTCCAGAATATGGGTCCAAATATCCAGTACCTTGAGTAATTGTGTGAAGCAGGAGCGCCCCGACTTAAAACCGTGTTGGTAATCCTTTACAAGGTTGTTTCGTAGTATATGTTCCATCATGGTTTCTCTGATAATGCTCGCAAATACTTTACATACTATGCTGGTCAAGCTCACCGGTCTATAGTTGTTCTTGGAGTGACGATCGCCCTTCTTGAAGATATGAATCACATAAGCCATTTTCCAATCACTGGGGACCTTTTGTTCATCCAGGCAATTGGCAAAACAGGATCTTCAGGGGCTCTGCAAGCTCGTTGCACAACTCTCTTAGCACTCTAGGATGCACCATGTCAGGGCCGGGACTTTTATGAACCTTTCGCTTTGACAGTTTATTTCTTATAAACTCTTCTGTGAACACAATGTGGTTCAGTGCTGTGTCGAACCGTCTGTCCTCAAACGCAGGAAGGTTAATCGCATCCTCTCTTATGAACACCGAGAAAAAGAAGCTGTTCAATGCCTCAGCTTTATCCTGGTCAGAATCTGCGTAACTACCATCTTCAAGCCTCAGGTCTGATACTCCTACTCGCATTTCTAATTTCGACTTTGCATTGGGGTAAAACGCCTTTGAGTTTGACTTGACCTCGCTTGCAACCAGCCTCTGGAACTCCTTTTCAGCACTTCTGCACTCGGACTTTGCTTGGTTCCTAGCTCCTCCATACATCCTCCTGTCCTGCTCATTGTTTGACTTAACCCACGCCTTGAATTTTTGGGTTTTCTTCTTAACTTTCTCGACCACCGCATGGTTCATGTGCAGGGGTCCCCTCACATTCCTAGAGGCACTGGGTTTGATCTTGGGTATAAAGTTATCGATCAAATGGTTCACTTTACTAGTTATGATATTCAGCATAGTGTCTGCGTTCTTGTGCCTTAGTGATTCAGGCCAGTGGATACCCTTTCATCTCCTCCCTCATCCCGTCGTAATTTCCCTTGTAATATTTGCACCTTGGGTTGGCTTTATCATGAACTAGGTAACAGTTAAATCTAAGTGACAACACTACTGCACATGGTAACTGGTGCCAACTGGGGCAAGGTGTTCCAGTTTGGCCACCATACCCTCCTCGTTTATGATGAGGTCAAGTGGCTAGGGTGTTTGCTCCCCTCTGTAATGTGTCGGGTCTCTAACATGTTGGAACAGAAAATTATCTCTCAGAGTTTCTACAAAAAGAGTAGCAGGATTATTCAAGTCATTCGGGGTGGACTCGTTTCTCCAGTCGATGTCGCCATAGTTAAAGTCCCCCATGACAAGGAGGCGGCAAGGGTTGAGCATCGCCGCGTTGTTTATTAAGGTTCTTAAGCTCCTTTGATTTAGTGGGCCACAGTTTGGGGGCTGTAGATTCACCCGACGATAAGTAAGTCCCCTCCCTTTAATTTAATTTCACACCACTTGGACTCTTCAAAAACATCTTCTCCCTGTACCCTCGCCTGGCTGGCTCTAAGGTCTTGCCTAGCGTAGAAAACCACACCCCTCTTGCAAGTTTCTTGAAAAAGGTTCGTAAATGAGTCATATCCAGCACTACTGAATTCGCATTCCTCTGGGTCGACTCTCCTGTTCTTGTACAACAGTTGTACAACTCCTACAATATCGGGTTGGTGTACCTTCAGTAGTGTTTTAAACCCCTCTCTCTTATCAAGGAACGTGTCAGTATTAGTGTACATGACATTCAAGCCAGAATTTGTTCTCGGTAACGTCTCTGCTCTTAGTAGTAACTCCGGCCCCCTTTATTCTCAGAAGCTGCAGCATTTGCTGAGTACACTGTATTTTGCAGGGTGTGGTTTGAAATGTCATTGTTTACACGGCGCTCGCCTCCTCCTGTCTGGTAAGCGGAGTTGGTGCCTCCTCACAGGTGGGGGTTAGAGCGGGTGGAGGGTGCGCAGCTGCCCCCTGGAACTTTATCCCGATGAGACAATAAACTCTACAGAGGGCTAGTCACGTTTCGCCGCTAGATTTTAAGGCGATAAGAAGTCGACATTTAAAAAAAATTACATTAATTTAAAAAGTGATCCGATTCTCTGATGATTGGGAATTAAAACAATCCGACTTCGGTGGCGAATGAAAACTTCATTCGTCTCACAGCCTTCGCAGTGACCGTACCTCTCTTTAGACCCCTCACCGCCAAAGCAGCCAGCTTTTTTTCCTTCTGTTGACGACCGGACCACAACTCGACCTCTCTGTCTACCACTGGACCTCCCAGGAGTCCTGTTTGGGGCAACGCCCCTTGTGGGCCTCCATCTTTGGAAAACGACCACGAATGTCACCGGACTACCTCACGAGCGTTCAGGATTGTCAACCCTAGTTAGTCCTCCCCACGGGTAGAGTGAGTGACCCACACTCCTGTTGGAGGGCAGCTATTGGTTGGCAGTACTGACGTGGTTTGAGGTCTTTCTTTCTTGCATAAATCCTTCCTTGCTTACCCTGGCCGAGGCACCTGCTTTATTTAAGTATTCGTGCTAGAGCCCCTCCAGTGGAGCACACCTTACAGTCGGTGGGGTTGTGTGTGTCCGTTGGAGGTCGGGGGAACACAGGCCAATCCGGCAGTGGAAAAACAGTGATAGTGCAGTTACACCACTGTCCGGGGGTCGCCTATAGGCACACTAAGAAGGGTCTTGAATAACCATCCACAATTAATACATGCTAGGAAGACAAACAACTAAACCATGGCTACCAAGTTCATAGACAAAAGAACAGCCCCTTCACGGTCTCAGATAACTGAAATAGCGTTTGGTACACTCAATGTACCCTTCACAAGTATTTTCTCATCCATCGATGGATACACTGCAATATGCAGGGACTACAGGGATGCAGTTAACATTTTGAGCCCCGAGGAAATGCAAGCTTTTGGAGGCACATAGGACTCTAAGTCATCATGCCACCAGAGGTTAAAGCAAAAAAATCGGTATTTGTGCGTGGACTTGACTATTAAATCGGAAAGCAATCGACACAAGAAATAAAAGAAGAGCTAGAAATAAAAGAACAACTGGTTAAAAGTCGAAGTGGTAAAAATAAAGCAGTACACACATTGATTAAAGCTGAGATTCACTGACACTTCAATGGCAGACAAGGCCCTGGAATCTTAGGGTTCAACATGTCAGTACTCCCTAAACAACTAGAAAGGGAGAAATATGTTAATAGACTCACCTGCTTTATCTGCTATGCACATGAATCACATGCAACAAAAGACTGTCCACAAAGGGAACTTAAAATATGCTCTGAATGCGCAGAAGGCCATACCTTCCGGGACTGCAAGAATCAAGCCAAAGCATGTATAAACTGTAAAAACCGGAGGAAACCAGGATATAAGACCCACAGAACCCTAGCAATGGCCTGTCCATACAAGAAGAAAATAATATATGAAAAAGTAGCAAATGAAAAACAACAAAAAGAACAGAAGAAGAACACAACATATGCTGCTGTGGCAAAGAAAGTAATTGAAGAAACAACACAACCACAGAATACCACCAAAATTGTACTGAGCGAAATACGAGACTACAGAGTGCTCATCTGCCTATTATATTCTCACGTAATGAACATAGGGAACCCAGGCACGTTCGAAACAGAGATGAAAAAAATGCTTGAAAGAAACAATCTCCCAACATTGAGTTTCCCAGACAACCCAGCCTCTGGATCTGTGCTACAAGCGTCCCGCCTAGCCAACCCAGTAACACCACAGGAGACAGACAAAGCAGACGAAAAAGGAGCAGCAGAGCAAACACCAGCCGCACCAGTACACGAAACAAACGAAGCTGACAAGACAAAGCCACAAATGATCAAAACACCCACCCAAAGTACAGTAGAGAGGCAGGACCTTCAAAATACCATCCAAAGAGAAACAGGTGCTGTAAGGAAAAAAGTTGTAGGGGTATCGAGATATTAATGTTGTCTAGCACTCAGGATGGAAGGAAACTCTAATGTGGTTTTCTTGTATAATATAAGTTATATGATAGACAGTCTGGTGCTGGAGGTGCCGTGTGGTGAGGAGCTGCTCAGTAGAGACGTTCTGTGAGTAGCGTGTTGAAGGAGGTAGATTTGCAGGAGCTTCGTTAGAGAAGATGTTGCCTGTTGCTGGCCTCCTGGTTGAATGAATGCTGACAGCGTGGAGCTTGGGGCAGGAAGAGGTGTTGCTTGTTCAGGAAGATGGGCAGAATGAGAGTTGGTTGGTGAGGAAGCTCAGGGAAGGACAGCTGGTGGGTCGCCATGCTCGCTGGCGGGAGCGAGGACGGCCAGGCAGGCGGAGGAGAGGCGAGGGCTGCCAGTAGCGGCGGAGGGGGAGGTGTTGCGTGTTGTAGAAGTGAGGCGAGAATGAATCTCAATTCAAGTTGTTTGGGATTACTGGCCTCTTCGCCGTTAGGCTATTTCGGCCGAAGCTGATTGGTTGCACTTCTTTTTTTTCTTGGTTCTTCTTTTAGTTTTTACTTTCCATTCTTCTTCTTGTTCTTCGTCTTCTTTTTGATCTTCTTCTTTCTGGTCTTCTTTCCATTCTTCTTCTTGTTCTTCGTCTTCTTTTTGATCTTCTTCTTTCTGGTTTTCTTTTTTCTGGTCTTCTGTAGGGATATCGGGTTCTCGTTTGTTCATGTCGTGGTTGTTTTTGTCTTGTTTGTTCTTTTCTTGTTTTTTCTTTTCTTGATTTTTGACTACAAGGAGAGCCTCCTTGTAGGTCAATTTTTCTTTAGCCCGCAGCCTGGCCACCCTGCACTCCTCCCTCCACTTGGGACACTCCCGGTCGGAGGAGGAGTGAGGGCCACCACAAGCCGCGCACTTCTTAACGGCCGCCTGGCAGCCAGCGTCAGTGTGGCCGGGTGCCCCGCAGCTGGAGCACACCCCCCGAGCACGACACTTCCGCGCCAGATGGCCATACTTCTGGCACTTGTAATAATCTCAATGGAGAGACAGAGCTTATATACCCAGCAGCCGCGAGTCCTCTATGAGTCATGTTGGGAAAACCCAGAAAGTCGCCGGTCTCTAGTTTCGTTGCTAGGTTACGGTAACATCTGGTTGGTTGCTAGGGAAGGCGGTAGCAGGTGGTGGCTGTGGCTACGCAGTTGTAGGCAGTTGTAGGGGAGACGTCCACTACAGAGTCACAACAGCAACTATGGATACCGAGGACGAGGAAACGCTTCAGACATTAGAATATGCAGACGACTGTGAACTACAGATTCACTGGTGTGATAAAATATTAGTTGCTAGTAAATGCAAAACGATGCCAGACATAATACAAGCCATAACGAAACAAAAGATCGCCACCCGCGCAACAAACAAGAAACAAAAAATCAAAACACAATGAATAACGACAAACACAGAACACTTACCATCATACAACACAATGTCCGCAACTGGGAAACAAATAAAAACAACCTTGCAAACACATACCTCAGCATTGATCTGGACATAATTTTAATAAATAGTCACGACAATTCAAATTCCAAGAAAATAAAGATATTTGGATATACAACCTACCAAAGAAATAAAACAGAAGAATTAAATGATGGCGTGGCCATTGCTGTAAAACACCGACTTAAACATCAAATCATCGACGGATTTCGAGGACGAATTCCTGGGAATCAAAATAACTACCACACTAGGAGAAATAGCAATAGCCACAGCATATTTACCGCCAAGACAGAACTACCTGCCGGCCCCAGACTTGATAAAACTATTGAACTACAACTGCCCAACATATATAATAGGAGATTTAAGCCCAAGACATCCAATATGCGGCCACGGAAACAGGAACAGGGTGGGCACTGCACTGCATACCATAATGAACACAGGGAAGTTGATCCATCTAGGACCACACTTCACCACATTCTCCAATAACAAGGCTTTCCTAAATTATCATGTAAAACAAGGACCACTAACTCCCAGTGACCACATCCCAGTGATAATAAAACTATCCACAAGCCCAATCGAAGTTCCAACAACCCCACGTTTCCAAATGCAAAAGGCAGACTGGGAAGGCTACAGGAAGCAACTAGAACACGTTAATAACCCAGATCTCCAAGGCAAAACACTAGAAGATATTGACAACGAAACAGATACCCTTATACGTAACATCAAAAAGGCAACAGAGAACAACATACCAATCACAACATATCGAACGCTACCACACGTCAGGGCAACTCATGAATTGCGAATGGTCCAAGTACAATACAATAACATAATGATGTACATACAAAACTATCCACCAACAACAGAGCTTATTAGTAACTTAAGGCAAATACAACAAAAGCTAAGAGATGAAAGCCTGATAGCACACCTGGATACCACAAGAAATGACAAGTGCTAGAGACGTGACCGATCGCCCAAGCGGTTAACAAGCCGATCAGTGGCGAAGAGGATAAAAGTAAAGTAAGTAATTCTGGCAAAGCGTAAACAAATTTCTAGGAAACGACAAACCCCAACAAAAGTACGAGGAACGCGCATGCGTGCCGTAGTGTCAACAAAGGCTGTAAGAGACTGCTCCTTAAAAGTCGTATTTCTGACGAATTCAACGAGTCTACAAATCCCAGCCTGTGCAGACAACTATTGTAAGACCCAGTTATCAGCACAAGTGGCATCTACTTTTTTTTTTACTTTCGGAGTTTGTCATTTTTTGGGGATAAAAACATCTGGTCCTACCACCTGATCCCTCTGGGCAAAGTTTTTCAAGTTTGCGCATGCGCAATGTGATAGTGTGACGTAGCAGTGACGTCATTACCACTCCACCTGACTGCAGTGTTGCCAACGTGCACTATGCCCGCCGTTAAACGCTCCCTTTCGTTGGAAACGGCGGCAGTAGGTGACAGTGATGCTGACGACTTTCTTCTTGAAGATAAGTCAAAGAAGCAGAAACCTCAGAAGTCAGGGTCTCCAGCAGGGGCTACGGCTCCCCCTTGCACCCCGTCTGGGGCTGTAGAGGGTGGCCTCCTCCTGTCATCGGGGTCCCCAAGTGAGTTTACATGTGGCTCAATGACCGACCCTCCCTGCCCTATCGCGCCTTCGTCGTCTCGCCTTTCCTCAGGACTTGCCTCTGAGGACACGGACGACCTGGTTCTTCCGTCACTGCTCTCCACTTCAGGACTCAACACTTCGCCTCTGCCGAGGTCCCACAGCCGTAATAGTCACCAAACAAATGGACGAGACGGTACGCCTGCTAACTCAGGTGGGCTTTCCTGCTCCCCAGGGGAAGGTGATGCTGAAGTTCACCACCATCACCCCAGAAACTCGTCGTACCAAGGTAATGGTTCGCCACGTACCCTGGGAGATCCCTATCGACGATCTTCGCCCTCTTCTCCCACAACTACTGGGCATGGAACGCCGCATCAACCCGGTCTCCAAACGTCCATCCAACGAACTCATCGGCTGGTGGGTGGGCCCCCTCCCTCCGAAGGTGAATGTAGGACCAATTCACAATTGTCCTCTCGACCGATTTATCGGAACCCCGAAAATCTGTGGTCGTTGCCAATCGTGGAAACACCGCACCTGGGAGTGCACGAGGATGGTCGCCTGCGGTTTCTGTGCAGGTCCTCACGACACAGTGGAATGCAAATCGAAAATTCAGAACAAAATCCCAGTTATTCCATGGTGTGTCAATTGCCATGGCAGTCACCACGCCTGGAATGCCAATTGCCCACAGCGTCCTGGCACTCGTCCGGGGAAAACTTACCTTGTACCACAGCCCTCGTCTCTGACGAACCCCCTGTCAACCAAACCTCACTCCTATCCACCACCGCCTCTTCCATCCACCAAGGATTTCCCATTGATCTCCTCTCCTCTACCACCCCCCCCCCCTATCACCCCTACCACCCATCCTTTCTCCCCTCCCTCCCTCTCTCTACCGTTCTTGGAACAAGGCCGTTGCTGGCCCTGCCACACGGTCACCACCACCTCCTGCCCACCCGGACCCCCGCTGTCTCTCACCAGCACCACCACCTCTTACTCAACTGAACCCTCACCGTCCCTCTCCGTCGCTACCACCACCACATGCCCAGTCGGGCCCTCGGCAATCCTCGCCGCCACCTCCAGCTCCTGCACAGGTACACCAAGTTGGTTCTATGGAAACAATCACTCTCCGTCTGGATCGCCACTCCAAGCAAATCAACCTTCTCTCTGCCCAACTCGACTCGTTTGTGAAAACAATTGCGACACTGCAGAGGCAACAACAACTCATTCTGGACACCCTGACCCAACAGGGGCGCACTTTGCAAGCTGGTGACCCGCCTCCTTCCATCTCCCAAGATGGAGGATCCATCCCTCGCTCTCCCACTCCTCCCTCTCCATTTTTCTCAACAGAATTTGGTACCTCCTCTGGAGCCCTGTCTAGCCCCACCGACTCATCTCACACCGGAGGCCGTTCCCTCCTCTTCTTACAATGGAACATCCAGGGACTTAGACCTCGCCGGACAGACCTCGCCCAGTTTGTGCTCTCCCATCAAGTAGATGTTGCTCTACTTCAGGAAACCATCACAGACGATGTTACTCCACTCCGCCTCTCTGGCTATACTGTTTACACCCTGCCTCGGTACCGTGGGCAGGCTCGTGGCCTCCTCACCCTTGTGTGTAACACCATTCCATCTGTTCGCCTCCCTTCACCTGACTCACATGGACCCCCGTCTGAATTACTTTGTCTCCCTTACTCTTGGTGACCGGAACCTTTGTGTAGTCAATGTTCATTTCAAGAGTGATTCTCTGGACCCCCAGGTTCTTCACGACCTCCATGATGGGGTTCCCACTATTGTTCTTGTCGACTTTAATGCCCGCCATCCCACTCTTACTCCGGATCATCCCACGCCATGTACCCTTAACGAATCACATCTCTCACAGTTTCTTAATGGGGATGATGATGTTCGCTTTCTTTGTCCTGACGATCCTACTCGCCTCCCCCATAGTTTCCTTGATGTTGGCTTACTATTGAACGGTCATACCTCCTTTCATCCTACCGTCTGCACCGAGCCTGCTCTGTATAGTGACCATCTTCCCGTTACTCCCCATCTCAGGCTCTCCTTCTCTGCCCCTACATCAGTTCCTTATAGATCCCCTCGCCTTCGTCTCACACAAGATGCTGTTCCTTCCTTTACCCAATACCTTTCTACCTGGGCGGATTCCTATGTTGTCCCCCAGTCCCTTGACTCTTACAGCGCTGATTTTGTTGATGCCGTGTATGACTCTGTCAATCGCGCTACCCCTCCACACCCTCCCCGTCACCCCAGAAGCGCCGCCAACTACTGGTATCGTATCCCTGCCATGAGACGTCTCCGGCAGGTAACCCGTGATCTCCACTCTGCCATACGGAGGTCTCGCTATCCAGAGGACTGGGAAGACTTCAAAAATTGGTGCTCTTTTGCAACTCAGGAGCGTCGTCGGATTCGTGAGGCGGACTGGCTATCCTTCACGGGGTCTCTATCGTTCCAGTCGTCACCCTCTTATGTATGGAATCGGATTAATGCTATACGGGGTACTCGACGGAGGCCTCCTCCCCACCCTTGCCCCGCCTCCCTTGCCTGCTCTTTAATGGAGGACTGGGCACGAGCTTCCTCCCCTGAGGCACTTCCAGATCCAATGCAGGAGGCAGTGCAGGCCCGCATCGATGCGTCTGAGCCTGTTGTTCGTGCTGCTCTTACCTCCCCTGCCCCCACTGATCATCCCATCACACAGTTCGAGCTTGACAGTGCTCGTCGCTCTAGAAAAGACACCTCTCCTGGGGATGATCAGATAACCTACTCCGTCCTCAACGCCTGTACTAATATTCCTAACGGCCCCTTGCTTGCTCTCTACAATATGTCTTATGAACATGGGGTTCTCCCGTCTAACTGGAAAAATGCCACTATTATCCCCATCCCTAAGCCGGGAGATCCTGGGAAACATCGACCCATTAGTCTTACCTCCTGTGTTTGCAAGATGATGGAGAGGATACTCCATCGTCGCCTTCTTCACACCATAGGCGGCTTCCACGACTCCCTCAATGGTTTCATACAACATCGCAGCACAGCACACTCCATTGCTTCCTTTTATTGCAATCAGACTGCCCGCGTCTCCGTCTTCCTTAATATCAAGGGAACCTTTGATACGGCTCAGCCTGCCCTCATTTTAGCTGAACTTGCGCGGTTAGGGGTTAAAGGGAGACTTCTTCAATGGATCGCCTCTTATCTCACTGGACGTCAGGCCCGGGTTCGCGTTGAAGGCTCTATATATCCTGTTCAAGAAATGAACCTCGGCACCCCTCAAGGTGGAGTCCTGAGTCCCACCTTGTTTAACACTTTCATGCACTCCATTGCATCTCTCCCGTGGCCGAGAGAAGTTATCCACTCAGGATATGCCAACGATGTCCTTCTCCAAGCCCTTGACTACCTCAGCATGCAAGAAGCCCTTGATCTGGGCTCCAGAGAGTGTGATTCACTTGGTTTCCTTCTTTCAACTGCGAAAACAAATGCCATGTGGCACGGTCGTGTTGTACCTCAACCCCTTCTCTTATCAGGAACGCCCTTGGACTGGGTTAATGAGACAAAATACCTGGGTGTGTATGTAACTCGCACACGTTGTCAGATCCCTGAAGTCCGCTATCTTCGAGACATATGCTTTCGGCGTCTCGCTCCCCTCCCTACCAGGTGCAGGGGTTCCCTTGGTGCCACCATCCCTGTACTTCTCACCATGTACAAGTCCTTTGTCCGTTCCTGTGTCGACTACGCCGCCTCTGTCCTCGTCAACATTAGTCGGACTGCTGTCAACCGTCTCGAAGTTATCCAGAGGAAAACTGCTCGTATCATCCTTGGGGCTCCTCAGTGGACACGCTCTACTTCTCTATATACCGAACTTGGTCTTTCCCCCTTACAGGATCGTGTCCAGGAGTTTTACCTAAAAACTACCGTTTCCATTCTACGGGATCCTCGGGGCAACTATGTCCAAGCCAACTTGACTCCTGCTGTCCGAGGCCGTCCTCCATCTAGAAGACAGTGGCGAGGGTCACTCACCCGAGCCCTTCAGGAACACGACCTCCTGCCTGATATTGTTGTCACCCCTGCTGTTGGTTCGTCTCCTTCTCCCTGGCTGGATTTTCAACCTGAAGTGATTGCCCTCGGTGGACCGCTCCCGAAATCCCACATGAACCCTGTTATTCTCTGCAAATACCACCTCTCCAGGATCACCCACTGGTCCCCAGGTAGGGTCGTCCTCTACACTGATGGTTCTGTTGACCCCGCTACAGGTCGGGCCGGGGCTGGTGTCTACATCTCCCGCCCTGATGCCCCTGAGCCTATCAAACTGTCTCTCAGAGTTTCTGACGGGGCATCTCCACTCAGGCTGAACTAATAGCCCTCCTTGCTGCCCTTCTCGCTGAGGAAGAAGCAGATGGTTTCTGCTCTTTGCTTGTCTGCTGCGATTCCAGGTCTGCTCTCGACGGGATCGCATTTGGATCAGGGGAAAATAAGGACCTCATCCTGCGAATACGAGGGTTAACATCCACACTTCAGGATGCAGGCCGTCCTGTGACATTCCTATGGATACCCAGTCATGTTGGTATCTTGGGGAATGAGGCAACAGATGGCCTTGCCAAGACTAGCTGCAACAAGGCCACACCTGACTCAGTTGTTCCTCGAACACTCTTACAGATTAGGACCCAAATTCGCCGCAAACAGAGAGAAGCTCGGGAAGCAGCCATTTCCCTGGACTCCCCGCCCACCTGGTACGATGTCCTCCGTAAACTTCCTGACCTCTCGTATGTCTATGGAAAAGGGTCTTGGAAAAGGGACGTGATTGCTGCCCGTATCATCATTGGGTATGACTTTGCTTGGGAGATTGGTATCCCCGCATCCCCTGAGCAAAGCTCTCGTGCATTATGCAGAAGACCCGACAGCCGCACCCTTATCCACTACCTCCTAAAATGTACACACACACACAACGATTCCGTGACGCCTGCTGGACCACCACTCCACGACCCCCTGATGGAGACACGATGATCCTCCCCATACTGGCCAGATATTATGTAAATAACATTGATTATATGTTAAAGGAATGTCCTTCCTTCCTTAGGCTTTAGTGAGCCCCTTTATAATATTTATACTGTATATACTTGTCACACTTGCCAGAAGCTTCTGGTGTCATTGTACAGGGGTACCTAGTGACAGCACTAGGATCCCGCTTCCTCTATCAAGGAATAAACAATTAAAATTGAAATTGAATTGAACAAAAGTACATAAAAGACCAAAACGGGGAAAACTCTTTGAAGAAAAGGAGATAGAATCCGCATGTGGGAGAGAATGGAAAAAGTATTTTAAATATCAGAAGAAAATGAGCAATATGATGAGGAAGGAACACGTGAATCATATCTACAGAGAGATGGTTGAAAATATAAATAGGCTCAACACAATAGAACCAATTACAGAAGGAGAACTGCTACACTACATCAGGCACACTAAAGAAAAAGCACCAGGATTCACAAAAATCACAAGAAATATGATCCTATACCTACCCAACAACTGCACACAAGGCATCCTTGAAATATTAAACTCAGCATTGGCAAGTGGATACCTCGTTGACACATTCAAAAACGTAAAACTCATATTCATACCGAACCAGTCAAAGACCTGTTACGAACCCCGCCATCAATTGTCAAGATCTACCTACCCAGCACTACGAACCACGCCATCTATTGTCATGATCTACCTACCCAGCACCACGACCAACGCCATCTAGGGACGAAACACGAGTTTGACTAGTCTTAGTTACCACTCCGGGGTTTCCCTTCTCCATATCCTGGTTGTTGGGTCACCTCCTACAAGTCTTCTTCGTCAGCTCCAGTTCGATGAGAGTTCAGTTCACTCTGGGAAGTGACCACAGGATCACCTATCCTGGAAACCTACGGCACAGTGACTACCTACCGTCTTCTACAATACCCAGCCTTACTCGTCAGCCATCTCAGCTCCGCACTTAAGTATTTGTAATCTTATATTGCCTCCCCACATCCACCTTGCTTCAAATTATTGTATGTTGTATAAATATGTATATACTGTTAATGTTTAGGTCAAGTATGGTTAAGGGTAAATTATAGAAAGCTGAATATTTTCTTAAGGAATTTATGGTACTTTATTATACACAACAAAAACTCTCATCCTTTGTCTACCCTTTACTAGTCCGATTGTCTTTGTTTTTTTTTTGTTGTTGCCTGTTGGGATCTGGGTAGACTTTTAACAATATTCTAAATCCCCAACTCGTAACAATATATATGTATGTATGTATGTATGTATGTGTGTATGTATGTATGTATTTATGAATGTATGTATGTATGTATGTTTGTATGTATGTATGTATGTACCTGCCTGCCGTTCTGCCTAACTGCCTATGTCACATTATAAGTAACTGTCTCCCATTTTTTACCAATGAAATTCACTTTTACCCCTGGAGGCTGTTATTAAATTCTTGTCCTCCCCACCCCAGCTGTGGTCTATGACACGTGCTGGACCGGGTCACCCTGTGTGTGTGTGTGTGTGTGAGAGAGAGAGAGAGAGAGAGAGGGGGGGGACACACTAGGGACTTTGTAGTAAACTCTGCCATAGACGCGGCAGTTCAATTAGACTGAGTGTAATTTTATCTTTCACAGCTAAACTTCCCGAATGATTACTATTGATGGCCTTCTCACTCTCTCTTTCCTTTACCCTTTCCTTTTCTCAAAAGTTAACTCACCCCTGAAGATGTGAGTTACACGAAAGCGCTTGGGAACTTCGTGTTTTCTTCTTTCCTTGTGGTTATAAGCATATATATATATATATATATGCTGGTGGTTATCAGCATATACCTAGATCACACGCACCTACAGTGATTTACTTGCATATATATATATTTATATATATATATATATATATATATATATATATATATTTATATATATATAAATATATATATATTGTTGGCCTTAAACTAGGAAAATGCTTGGACAGCAAGACAGAATACCCCGGTGAGTGACATGTTTGTGTATGAGAGTTGGGTTATTTTAAAGTGTTATTTATACCCAGGTATTACCAGTTCTGTATATATGTGATATAAGTAAGTGCAGTAAGAATTGTATGCAGGAGATGCTTTATAAGTTATTTGTGGAGTAATAATACAAATAATATTAATTTATACTTTATTTTTAGTTTACACAAAAACATAAACAAAAAGAAAACAAAGTGGATTATTAATCATTTTTGTTTCATAGCAGTTTTCAGGCGGAGCTCCTTGGCCATGGCCCGGGCCTGTTGGGCAGCAGCTTTACGGGCTTCAGCGACCCTGTTAGTTGGGTGCTCAGCCTTTGATTTGAGATTACCTTTGGCTCCTGGGACCAAGGTATTCTTGGCCTGGTGAAGAGGCCTATTGGCCCGGAACTTTTGGGCAGCAGCTCTACGGGGCACTTCTTGGGGAGTATCCCCTTCGGTGGCCCCTGGGACCAAGGTATTCTTGGTCCGAGTTTTCAGGCGGTGCTCATTGGCCATGGTCCGGGCCTGTTGGGCAGCAGCTTTACGGGCTTCAGCGACCCTGTAAGCGCGGTGCTCAACGTATGATTTGAGATGACCTTTGGCCCCTGGGACCAAGGTATTCTTGGCCTGGTGAGGAGGCCTATTGGCCCGGAGATTTTGGGCAGCAGCTCTACGGGGCACTTCTTGGGGAGTGTCCCCTTCGGTGACCACCTCCAGGGGAGTGACCTCTTCGGTGACCACCTCCAGGGGAGTATCCTCTTCGGTGACCACCTCCAGGGGAGTATCCTCTTCGGTGACCACCTCCAGGGGAGTGTCCTCTTCGGTGACCACCTCCAGGGGAGTGTCCTCTTCGGTGACCACCTCCAAGGGAGTGTCCTCTTCGGTGACCACCTCCAAGGGAGTGTCCTCTTCGGTGACCACCTCCAGGGGAGTGTCCTCTTCGGTGACCACCTCCAAGGGAGTGTCCTCTTCGGTGACCACCTCCAAGGGAGTGTCCTCTTCGGTGACCACCTCCAAGGGAGTGTCCTCTTCGGTGACCACCTCCAAGGGAGTGTCCTCTTCGGTGACCACCTCCAAGGGAGTGTCCTCTTCGGTGACCACCTCCAGGGGAGTGTCCTCTTCGGTGACCACCTCCAAGGGAGTGTCCTCTTCGGTGACCACCTCCAGGGGAGTGTCCTCTTCGGTGACCACCTCCAAGGGAGTGTCCTCTTCGGTGACCACCTCCAGGGGAGTGTCCTCTTCGGTGACCACCTCCAGGGGAGTGTCCTCTTCGGTGACCACCTCCAGGGGAGTGTCCTCTTCGATGACCACCTCCAAGGGAGTGTCCTCTTCGGTGACCACCTCCAAGGGAGTGTCCTCTTCGGTGACCACCTCCAAGGGAGTGTCCTCTTCGTTGACTATCTCCAGGGGAGTGTCATTGTCGGTGACCACCTCCAGGGGAGTGTCCTCTTCGGTGACCACCTCCAGGGGAGTGTCCTCTTCGGTGACCACCTCCAGGGGAGTGTCCTCTTCGGTGACCACCTCCAGGGGAGTGTCCTCTTCGGTGACCACCCCCAGGGGAGTGTCCTCTTCGGTGACCACCTCCAAGGGAGTGTCCTCTTCGGTGACCACCTCCAAGGGAGTGTCCTCTTCGGTGACTATCTCCAGGGGAGTGTCATTGTCGGTGACAACCTCATGGGGAGTGTCACTGTCGGTGATCACCTCCATGGGGGTGCCACAGACAGTGATCACCTCTTGGGGAGTGTCACTGTCGGTGACCACCTCCTGGGGAGCGTCACTGTCGGTGACGACCTCTTGGGAAGTGTCACCGTCGCTGACCACCTCCATGGGGGTGTCACTGTCGGTGACCACCTTTTCGGGGGTGTCATTGTCGGTAACCACTTCCTGGGAAACGTCACTGTCGGTGACGACCTCTTGGGAAGTGTCACCGTCACTGACCACCTCCATGGGGGTGTCACTGTCGGTGACCGCCTTTTCGGGAGTGTCATTGTCGGTAACCACTTCCTGGGAAACGTCACTGTCGGTGACCACTTGGGGACTGTCACTTGTTGTGGTGACGGAGGCAAGGCCTTCGTTGATGAGCTGCTATGATTTAATAGCATTATCTAGCATTACGCAAATAGTTTCTATGTTGAAGCATTCTTTTTGAAAGTCTAATTTGAATTTCTTCAACACCACTGGAGGATACACCACCTATTCATATCTGGCGTACCCCTGCTCAGTTTGTCTTCCGCACTTGGCGGAATAATAGAACATTATCCCCTTGTCTGGTAAGATTCTCAGGTTTTGTACCTCGTCCCATAGGTAGGAGCATCCATTTACTACGGTCGTGTTGTGGTAACGGAGGTCTTCCAGATCGGCAATTTTATCTAACACAAAGTTTAGGTTTGTGTTGGGGGGAATTTCAAGGGAGACGCTGTAGCCCACAACCCTTACACCACTTAAATTTGTGTAAGCCTCGGCTAACTCGTCGACCACCCTACGGAGTTTGCTAGCAGCTGCCAGTAAAAAAACTTTGTCGTGTTCTCCCATTTTGACCAATTCCTGGAGAGTGTCACTGTCGTTCACCACCTCCTGGAGAGTGTCACTGTCGTTCACCACCTCCTGGAGAGTGTCACTGTCGTTCACCACCTCCTGGAGAGTGTCACTCTCGTTGACCACCACCTGCGGAGTGTCACTGTCGGTGACAACTTCCTGGGGAGTGTCACTGCCGGTGACCATCTCCTGGGGGGTTTCACTGTCGGTGACCATCTCCTGGGGGGTTTCATTGTCGGTGACCACCTCCTGGGGAGTGTCCCCTTCGGCGGTCACCTGGGGACTCTCACTTGTTGTGGTGCAGCGGGCCAGGTAGGCCAGTGAGTCGGTAATAAAGTAATGCATTACGCAAATAGTTTCTCTATCGAAACTTTCCTTTTTGAAACAAATTTTGAATTTCTGCAACGCCAATGGTGGAATCACCACATATTCAAATTTGACGTACCCGTTCTTAGTTTGTTTTCCGGTCATGGCGGAATAATAAAACATTATCCCCTTGTCTGGAATCTTCTCCAGTTTTTTTACCTCTTCCCATAGATACGCGCATCCTTGTACTACGGTCATGTTGTTGGAACGGAGGTCTTCCAGATCGGCAATTTTATCCATCACAAAGTTTAGGTTTGTGTTGGCGGGAATTTCAAGGGAGACGCTGTAGCCCACAACCCTTACACCACTTAAAGTGGTGTAAGTCTCGGCTAACTCGGCGTCCATGCCTCGGAGTTGACTGGTGGCTTCTTGTAAAAATCTTTTGTACTGATCGCACATTTTGGAAAGAAAATGTTTTATATATATATATATATAATAAAGGCACCCCAGGTGCCCTAGGTTCCTTGGGCACTTGTGAAAGAATGTAGTAAGAGGTTACCCGCTACTACAGAGCTGAGTGATGATGCAAACTACAGTGATGACGTGTAGTGATGCTATGAACTGTGTAGTGATGATGTGTAGTGATACTATGAGCTGTGTAGTGATGATGTGTAGTGATGCTATGAACTGTGTAGTGAAGATGTGTAGTGATACTATGAACTGTGTAGTTATGATATGAACTGTGTAGTTATGACGTGAATTATAGTGATGATGTATAGTGATGCTATGAACTGTGTAGTGATGATGTGTAGTGATACTATGAACTGTGTAGTTATGATGTGAACTGCACTGATGATGTTTAGTGATACTATGAACTATGTAGTTATGATGTGAACTATAGTGGTGATGTATAGTGATGCTATGAACTGTGTAGTGATGATGTGTAGTGATACTATGAACTGTGTAGTTATGATGTGAACTGCACTGATGATGTTTAGTGATACTATGAACTATGTAGTTATGATGTGAACTATAGTGGTGATGTATAGTGATGCTATGAACTGTGTAGTGATGATGTGTAGTGATACTATGAACTGTGTAGTTATGATGTGAACTATAGTGATGATGTATAGTGATGCTATGAACTGTGTAGTGATGATCTCCCTATCTTCCCTCCCCAGTATCTCTCCCCACTCCTCCCTGCCCTCCCTACTATCCCTCTCCTCTCCTCCCTACCCTCCCTACTATTCCCCCTCTCTCCTCCCTGCCCTCTAGTCTCCCTCTCCCTTTTCTTCCCACCCTGCCCTCTCTAGTCCCAATCCCCTCTCCTCCCTGCCCTCCCAAGTCTCCCTGTCTTCCCTCCCTGCCACACAGAGATACATGATGTGTGATAGTAGGTAGGTCACTTCTTGGCTGTCAGACCATATTCTGAGTGTAGGAGGATGTCTCTCTCTCTCTCTCTCTCTCTCTCTCTCTCTCTCTCATCTCTTTATTTTACAAATTGTCTCCCTTTTTATGTATGCATGTATGTATGTATGTATATATTGTTACGAACCCCGCCATCAATTGTCATGATCTACCTACCCAGCACTACGAACCACGCCATCTATTGTCTTGATCTACCTACCCAGCACCACGACCAACGCCATCTAGGGACGAAACACGAGTTTGACTAGTCTTAGTTACCACTCCGGGGTTTCCCTTCTCCATATCCTGGTTGTTGGGTCACCTCCTACAAGTCTTCTTCGTCAGCTCCAGTTCGATGAGAGTTCAGTTCACTCTGGGAAGTGACCACAGGATCACCTATCCTGGAAACCTACGGCACAGTGACTACCTACCGTCTTCTACAATACTCAGCCTTACTCTTCAGCCATCTCAGCTCCGCACTTAAGTATTTGTAATCTTATATTGCCTCCCCACCTCCACCTTGCTTCACGATTGTTTTATGTTGTATAAATATGTATATACTGTTAATGTTTAGGTCAAGTATGGTTAAGGGTAAATTATAGAAAGCTGAATATTTTCTTAAGGAATTTATGGTACTTTATTATACACAACAAAAACTCTCATCCTTTGTCTACCCTTTTATAGTCCGATTGTCTTTGTTTTTTTTTGTTGTTGCCTGTTGGGATCTGGGTAGACTTTTAACTATATTCTAAATCCCCAACTCGTAACAAATGGCGACCGTGACAGGACACGACCTTAAGTACCATATTCCTTCCTCCCTTGTAACTCCTTGTTAATTATTCCTCCCAGTCACTTCTGTTCACAATTGCTTTACGGTGGTTTAAAGTTTCCTTCATATGTGTGTGCATATATTGGTATTATCGTACAGTAAGAGGGACAGACGTAGGATATTAGGTTCCAAGTGTCATAAGGCTTACCTGTTATTACACGTGGCAGTCGTGTGGTAAGTCTTATCGAGTGTAGGGAAGAATCCGGATCTGTTTAATGCCGTACCCTCACTCCAGAGTAGGCTGTTCCATAGTCACTAGTTTAAGTGAAGTGATATCTTGGGACGCCCCGCTCTACCAGGACCCCATAATTATAAAGCCTCAAGGGTTGTTAATCCGGATCTTTATATTAATGCCGTAATACGCCCTTCCTCTTTCAAGTCTCTTATCCTTATTTAAGGATCTTATCAGAAGAACAATATTCATAAGTGTAATTTCCCTAGGTATAACTTGGGTAGTTTCCGGGACTTTCTGGTTATCCACTGCCGTGATATTTTCTAGGGTAATCCACTTATCTTATCTTTTTGACCATAAATTAATTTATCTAGTTTTTCTTAACAATGGCCACCTCAGGTTTTGATCTCCAGGATTTTATTGAAAATCCTTCCGTAGCTAAATTATGTGTTAATATCCTGAAGAAAGAATGGAAAGAAATAGCCGACTATTACAATATCCCATATTCACAGCAAATGACTAAGGAAATGTTAAAAAATCAGGTAATTGAAATGTTGGTTCAACAAGAAGTTTTAGAAGAATCCGCTGTTGACCGATTAACGCCCATGTCCAATATACTTCAACCACTATCCACCACCCCTCCTCACTCAGAAGTTGCTTCAGGTCTGGCTAGCCCTCAAGAAAAAACACAAAGAGTAGACGCCTTAGAACTAGAACGAGCTAGGTTCGAGTTCCAAATCAAAATGAAAGAACTCCAGTTGGAACAGGCCAAGTTGGAGCAGGAGGTTAGACTGAAAGAACTACAGGTGAAAGAGACAGAAGTCAACTTAACATCGGAGTTTAAATCAAAAGAAGTGGAATTAAAAGAGAAACTAGCTGCTTTTAACCCTGCTAATGCTTCTTCCCTTGTTCCCGGGTTTGATGAATCCGATATGGACGGGTCATTTAGGACTTTTGAGAAAATAGCCGCGAAGAATGAGTGGCCAAAGGACCAGTGGGTGTCGGTGTTAGTTCCTGAATTATGTGGTAAGGCTCGTAGAGTTTATAACTGTTTGGACCAGACTGATGACTATGATAACGTAAAAAAGAATATCCTCATCTCTTGTGCTATCACGCCAGATGGATACCGGCAGAAGTTTCGTAAACTAACCAAACCATTTTCACACACATTTGTTGAGTTCGCTCAAGAAAAGCTTAGGTTTTTTAAGAAGTGGTTAGAGGCTACAGAGACCTCCACATTTCAGGATTTGTTAAACTTGGTAGTCCTGGAGGAGTGGAAGAGCAAGATACCATTTCACATCTTGAAGCATGTGGAGGAGCGTGGAGAGGTTAATTTAGGGCGTGCGGCTGAGCTGGCTGATGCGTACGCCTTGCTGGTGGAGTCACTGGGCGGTAGAGAATGTGGTACTTTCCGACATGTTAGGACTCCTCTGATGATAACCTTGGGGGCGTGAGTGGTAGGTCGAAAGGTCCCACACCTACCCCCCCTGATGCAACCAAGTTTTATTGTTCTTACTGTAAAAACCCAGGCCATACGATCTAGTCTTGTAAACACCCAAAGTGTCGAATTGCTAAAAGTAGTTCCCTGGATCCCAAATTCAAACCAATAGCAACCACCAATATGGAAAGGCCCCATCAGGATCTCTTCTCTTCATTCACCTTTGAGGGAAAAATTTCAATCATAGAGGGGTCTCGTTCTTTCCCTATTCGTATACTACGTGATACGGGCGCAGCACAATCTATCCTCCTGTTTAACGTCATTCCTGATATATCTACCGCATTTACTAATGAGAGTGTTCTAATTTCAGATCTCTCATCCCATTCTTCCTATCCCTTAGCTAAAGTGCACCTCCAATGTCCCTTGATTACTGGGGAAGTGCAAGTAGCCATTAGGAAAGATCCAATGCCTGTGAGCGGCATTCATTTATTATTGGGTAATGACTTGGTAGGAGATCTAGTGGTTCCCAACATAAAGACAGTCGACTCTCCCTTACCTGTCAACTCCACCACGGACCTTGAAGAAACTACTACTCACCTTTTCCCATCTTGTGCTGTCACCCGGTCACAGAGTGTGCGAAATGGGCCCTCTTCATCTAAAACCACCTCCAATATCTTCCTACCCACAGAAGATCTGTACAATAAGACCATTAGTAAGGATGAGCTCATTAAAGCCCAACAATCTGATCCATCTTTTTTCAAACAGGTGATGAAAGACCTCAGTGTGGACCATTGTACATCTTCGGCTTACCACCCACAATCCCAAGGTTGCTTGGAACGGTTCCATCAAAACTTTCAAATCAATGCTAATAAATTATCTCCCCTCAACTATATAGTCCATACTCCTGATCGCAGAAAAGATTCACAACTTGTTCACATTAATCTCATGAAACTTTACCATTCCAGGCAGTCAGAGGAAGACATCCCAGAGGCTATAAGCCTACCTGTATTGCATACGGTTTTGTCAGGGCCGGAGCCGGAGACAGATGACATGGACCTATTGGAGAATTTAGACTTCCCTCTACCTAAAGAAAACCCTGCTAACAGTCACATACTCAACAACTTGGATGAGTATTTTTCTGTTATGAATCCATCTCAAGCAAAAGATCTCACTAAGTTATTATCAACATTTCCTAAAGTCACGTCAGACCTCCCAGGGTTTTGCAATATACTTAAACATGATATTAAGCTAATCTCAGATGAGGTACAACCCATGAGGCAATCAGCATATCGACTAAATCCACAAAAAAGAGAGATTATGAAAAAGGAGGTAGATTTTTTGTTAAAACATAACTTAGCTGAGCCTAGTACCTCCCCCTGGGCTTCACCTTGCCTTCTCATTCCAAAACCCGATAGCACTTTTCGTTTCTGTACCGATTATCGTAAAGTGAACCAGGTCACTGTCTCAGACTCCTACCTTTTACCTTTGATTGAAGATATAATAGACAGCATAGGCTGTGCAAAATTTATAACTCCATTTGGTCTTTTTCAATATTTGGTTATGGCGTTTGGCTTTTCTAATGCTCCGGCCACATTCCAGAGGGCAATCAATTAATTATCTGATTCAGGACCTAGGTGGGCCGTTCGCCTACCTGGATGACCTGGTGGTGGTGTCGGACGGCTGGGACGAACATCTAGTGCGTTTGGAGATACTGTTCGCACGACTGCAAGAGACTGGATTCACCATAAACCTGGCTAAATCTGCTTTTGGCCGGGCCTCAGTGACTTACCTGGGACATATCGTTGGGCATGGTATGGTGAGACCCAAGGATGCAAACGTTAGAGCCATCTTGTCCTTCCCCACTCCAAGGACGAGGAAGGAACTCGTGCGCTTCCTGGGGATGTGCGGCTACTACCGTCGGTTCTGCAGTAACTTCTCCAGCGTGGCCGGACCCCTCACAGACCTTACCAGATCTGCGGTCCCTTACATCTGGAACCAGTGGTGCGACCAGTCTTTCCACTGCCTCAAAGCCTTCCTTGCCTCTAAGCCTGTAGTCCACCCCCCTGACTACACCTTGCCCTTCCATCTGCAAATCGACGCTAGCGGTGTCGGAGTGGGGGCTGTGCTCCTACAACCCGACCCAACCACTGGTGTCCTTCACCCTGTGGCATACTACTCCGCCAAGTTGAAAAAACATCAGACCAACTACTCGACCATAGAGAAGGAGGCCCTGGCTCTGGTGTTGGCAATAAAGAAGTTTGAATGTTACCTCCAATCTCGCCCACAAACAACCCTAGTCTTCACCGACCATAACCCACTCACGTTCATCCAAACCAACAAGACCTCCAACCAGCGAATCCTCCGCTGGGCTCTCCTCACCCAGCCCTATAATCTACAAGTCTGGCACATAAAGGGGGTGGACAACCTGATTGCGGACTCCTTATCCCGAGCTCCAGTGGAAATGCAGCAGCTACTCTCCAGACGCACCAGGTGATCACCTCCTTCGCGAATATTTCTTAAACTAATTATTCTAACCTTTATTCTATTCCTTCCTATAGTATATTAGATACTGTAAGTATCACGACCACGACCATGATTATAACAACCACGACTATGATTATAACAACCACGACTATGATTATAACAACCACGACTATGATTATAACAACCACGACTATGATTATAACAACCACGACCATGATTATAACAACCACGACTATGATTATAACAAACAGGACCATGATTATAACCACCACGACTATGATTATAACAACCACGACCATGATTATCTAATCTCTAATATACTATAGGAAATTATTTGTATAAGACCGATATAGCTACAGAAAAAATAAAATATTTACATGTTGTTGCGTGTTCTTATTACTGTTTGACTGCGGTTCGCAGGAAACCGATTTATTAACAAGTTTTCATTGCAAGTGCACCGACGTTAAATACAGGCGCGAGCGCACTTCTCCAAATATTCCCTCCATTACTGTTTTGTCGAACTATATAGCGAACTGAGCACGAAGGGCCCACGATCACTTGTCTTGCACTATCCACCAACCCCCTCCAAACTCAACCATCATTCTTCAAGTCCAGTTCCCGTACCACCAATCTAAGCACCAGCATCAAGATCTCTTCACACTTTACTTCACCCATCGATTCGATTCGAGCAAAACAAAGATAAAACACAAATAGGAGAGATGAAGCGATCTAATTAAGCCCAGATTCTTTCTACTCCTACTGTATTTCAGTTTCACCACTTTTTCTTCAATCCCGAATAATCTACTTTCACCTCATAACTCATGACTCCAAAGCCAAAGAACGTCAGACAACACCACGCTCTTAAGCAGAGAAGACCTCTTCTGAAGAAGCTCCTCCACAGCAACTCTTCTACTACCCAGCAACTTCCCAGCACCAGACTGTTCTATATATATATATATATATATATATATATATATATATATATATATATATATATATATATATATATATATATATATATATATATATATATATATATATATAGAAAACGCCATTGTGAGTTTCCTTTCTCATCTCCATCCTTAGTGCGAGATCTCCTACATGTACGTTTGTATGTGAGCCTAACAAAGAGAAATTAGACAACTGGCCTTGGGTATGACTTTGCTTGGGAGATTGGTATCCCCGCATCCCCTGAGCAACGCTCTTGTGCATTATGCAGAAGACCCGACAGCCGCACCCTTATTCACTACCTCCTAAGATGTCCCCACACACAACGCTTCCGTGACGCCTGCTGGACCACCACTCCACGAGCCCCTGACGGAGACACGATGATCCTCCCAATACTGGCCAGATATTTTGTAAATAATATTGATTATGTGTTAAAGGAATATCCTTCCTTCCTTAGGCTTTAGTAAGCCCCTTTATAATATTTATACTGTATATACTTTTCACACTTGCCAGATGATTCTGGTGTCATTAAGAACATAAGAACATAAGAACATAAGAAAGTGGGATACTGCAGGAGGCCGACTGGCCCATACAGGGCAGATCCCTTTCACACCCATCCCAACACTTCCATGTGCCTATCCAACTTCGTCTTGAAGCTCCCTAGCGTCCCCGATCCTACTATAGCACTCGGTAGCCTATTCCACATATCCACAACTCTATTACCAAACCAGTGCTTGCCTATATCCTTTCTGAATCGGAATTTATCTAATTTAAAGCCATTTGTTCTAGTTATTTCGTTATTACTGAGCTTCAGAACATCTTCCATTTTACCCTTGTTAATCCCACTCACCCACTTGTACACCTCTATCATATCTCCCCTAACTCTACGCCTCTCTAATGAATGCAAGCCTAAGCTTTTCAGTCTTTCTTCATATGTAAGGTTTCTAATATTATGGATCATTTTTGTCATTCTTCTTTGTACTCTCTCCAAAGAATCTATGTCCATTCTATAATAAGGACACCAGAACTGAACCGCATAATCCATGTGTGGCCTCACAAATGCTAGGTAAAGTTTCAAGATAACGTCAGCAGTTCTGTTACTCACAGACCTAGATATGAACCCTAGAATCCTGTTTGCCTTGTTGCGAACGCTAATACATTATTTTCTAGGTTTCAAGTCGTTGCTAACAAATACACCTAGATCTTTTTCACAAACTGAGTTTTCTATTTCCGTGTTACCTAGTTTATACTTAACGTTTGTATTCGTCTTCCCTGTCTGTAGTACCTTGCATTTATCAGTATTAAAATTCATTTGCCAGTCTACTGACCACTCATGTAAGGTATCTAGATCTCTTTGAAGGTGTTCAAAGTCACTGTCTGAATTTATCACTCTCCCCATTTTGGTATCATCTGCAAATTTACTAATCCTACTAGTTATGTCTAAATCAAGATCATTAATGAATATAACAAACAGCAGAGGGCCCAATACAGATCCCTAGGGAACTCCGCTTTTGACCGCACCCCAGTCTGACTTTAATCCATTTATGCTGACTCTTTGTTTCCTACCAGTTAACCATGACCTAATCCATTTTAATAATGATCCACCTATTCCATGTGCTTCTACCTTCCTTATCAATCTCTCATGAGGGACTCTATCGAATGCTTTACTGAAATCTAAATAATTATATCGTATGACTTATCATTATCTACCGCTTCATATACTTCTGAGAAAAAGCTAAGCAAATTTGTGAGACAAGAACGTCCCTGGGTGAACCCGTGCTGAGAAGAATGAATTAAGTTGAATGTTTCATTGTACAGGGGTACCTAGTGACAGCACTAGGATCCCGCTTCCTCTATCAAGGAATAAACAATTGAAATTGAAATTGAATTGACAACTGGCCACATACACTACGCTACACCTTACCTTGTTGACTAGAATTTTCTTACTCGTGACAATTATTTTTTATTATCCATAAGTGTTCTTCAAGACTTTAGTGTGGCAAGAAGAGGAAAGTTTTATTCTATTTACCATTTGGAATTACACTTGGTAAAATTCCTCCTGTGACCATTAATTGTGCCTAATTAGGGCTTAATCCCACACCCGAGCCTTTCAGATATAAATCATTTGTTTCCTTTCTAGTATAGTTTAGATACGGTTTAATTGGTCATCTAGTAATTACGGGAAAAATATTTTTTTCTTCCTTTTGGGGGCACAAAGGTAAACGATTTCCTGTTGATAGTGATGCGTTTTTACAGGAGACGGGCAGAAGACCGTACATCACGAGGAAGTAAGTAGTAATTGCAAAAAGACAGCTATCAGCCGTCATTAAATTTATCACTTAAACATGAGCCCCTTGTGAGTATCGAACTCACAACCCCTGGTTTACAAGACCAGTACTCTGCCCCTGAGCTGAGGAGGCAGTTGTGTTAAGCTAAACCTTTCTGTAATGTAAATATTCACCAGTGACCAGGTGTGTGGTGCTTGACCCAATGAGGGATATAACAGTACTGTACCTGATCCTGATGCAACACTGTACACCTGGCAGGGGCGAATCCAGGAATATGGAAAGGGAAATCCAAGAAGTGGGGGAACATGAGGAGCACAGCGAGCCTGTGGTGGACCTCTCCCCTACAAACTACATCCTCATTCCAATGCGACAGTATCCTAGCAACCAAGCGAGCGGCCCAGGGGGGGGTGGGCATCACCAGCTGCTACCGTATCCTAGCAACACGGGGGGAGGGGGTCGCCACCTGCTGCGTCTTCCCCTAGCAACGGAGTCGAGAAACCGGCGAGTTCCCACGGGTTTACGTCTGGCTGCTGTGTATATAAGCTCGAATTTTCTCCACTGAGATTCATTCTGGCCTACGTTCCTGAACACGCAACACCTCCTCCAAGCAAGCTCCTCGCTGTCCAGCCCTCATTCACCCTGGAGGACAGCAACACGCAACATCTCCTCTTAACTAAGCTCCTGCACAGATACCTCCTCAAGCACGCTACTCACTGAATGTGTCTCTCAAGCCAGCCTCTCACCACACTGTACCTCCAGCACCAGACTGTCTTTCATATAATATATTTTATATAAGAAAACCACCACCTAGAGTTTCCATCCATCCATCCATCCTGAGTACTAGACACATAATATCACGCAACCCTACAAGCCCACCCAGCTGATTGGGGGAGGGGGGGGGGGGACACTATAGACACCGATTTTTTTTTTTTTTTAGATTTGACTAATGTCATGGGCATTTTGAGGCCACGCGCTCTTGGTATTAGGAGATATTCTGAGGTCAATGGTAATTACCTTTTATCATAATTTACTATAAATGAAAGTGGAAGATGATCAGAATAAAAGAACAGTTCCAACAGGTACAGTAATACTCTTGTTATGCAGGCATGATTTGGTACTATATTGTTATGCTGAAGCATAATTTCGTATTATAATCTTGTAAACTGGGTGTCTTGATTGTTTTCTGTCCCATGCAGCAGTTATTTTGGGTAAATTTAACGAAATTTTCATGTAAATACTGACGATAATAATGTGTTAATTATGTAAAAATATTCTAAATGTATTGCATCATTTCTATTCTGATTTACTTATTATTTTTACTTTTATCCTCTTCGCCACTGATCGGCTTGTTAGCCGCTTGGGAGATCGGTCACGTCTCTGATTACTTTTTCTTTTCATTTATCTTCTTCACCAACGGATCGGCTCGCTAGCCACCCGGGCGATCGGTCACGTCTCTGTCACGCAGTTGGCAAATACTGGGCATGCACCGGCTCCTGAATGTACCTGAACCCGCTCCAGTGTTGGTCAAGTCTTGTCTTGAAAGAGCTCACACTCGGTGCCGTCACAACACTCTCTGGTAGATTGTTCCAAGAGTTTACAACCCTCACTCCGAAAAAGATTGCCCTCACGGTTTTCTGGATTTGCGGCTTCTTCAATCTTGAGCTGTGACCCCTTGTGGGGCGAGCGTCCGCCAGCTCCAAGTAAGGACACTCAACTGAGTAGTGCCCCCTGAGATGCTTATAAACCTCAACTAGGTCCCCCCTTGCCCGTCTGTAGTATAAGCTAGGCAAGTTCAGGCGCTCCAATCTCTCAGGGTAGCTGAGGTGCCGAAGTGCAGGCACCAGTCTGGTGGCCCTCCTTTGAACATTTTCAACCAACTGACAGTCCCTAGCATATCTCGGGGACCAGATGGGGTGACAGTACTCCAGATGGTGAAGCACTTCACTCCTGAAGATCGTTACGAGGGACGGACGGTCTAGATATCTGAACGACCTTCTTATAAGACCCAATAATTTATTTGCCTGATTTACCTTCTTCTCGCAGTGGCCCGAGAACTTCAGCTCATTGTCAACATACACACCTAGGTCCTTCTCACACACAGTCTCAACTAGTGCAGTTTCTTCATCCCGTTGGGACATATGATACGCCTCCTTACAGTGGGTACGCCCCAGGTGCATCCTCTTACACTTCGTGACATTGAAACTCAGCAGCCATTTCTTCGACCATTCCTGGAGCCCACAGAGGTCCTTCTGCAGTTCTTCACAGGCCGCTTGGTTCTTAATTTCCCGAAATAACTTGGCGTCATCGGCAAACATTTGTGTGGAGGAGTGTACAACGTCAGGCATGTCATTTATGAAACAAACAAACAACAGCGGGCCCAATACACTGCCCTGTGGTACCCCACTTGTGACAGGTACAAATGACGATTTCGTGCCATTAATCACCACACACTGCTTGCGGTCATGTAGAAAGTCTTCTATCCACGCTAGGACATTTCCCCGAATTCCGTACCCTTCCAGTTTGATTTTCAGCCTTTTGTGGGGTACACTGTCGAAAGCCTTGGCAAAATCTAGGTAAATATTGTCGATATTACCACCCCGTTCCAGATTATGGGTCCAAATATCCAACACCTTGAGCAATTGTGTTAAGCGGGAGCGCCCCGGCATAAAACCGTGTTGGCAATATTTTACAAGGTTGTTTCGTATTAGATGTTCCATTGCGGAATCTCTGGTAATACTCTCAAGCACTTTACACATTATGCTGGTCAGGCTCACCGGTCTATAGTTGTTCGTGGAGTGACGATCGCTCTTCTTGAAGATAGGGCTCACATAAGCCACTTTCCATACACTGGGGACCATTTGTTCATCCAGGCATTTGCAAAACAGGATCTTCAGGGGCTCTGCAAGCTCGTTGCACAACTCTCTTAGCACTCTATAGGATGCACCATGTCAGGTCCGGGACTCTTATGGACCTTTAGCCTGGACAGTTTATTTCTAATACCCTCTTCTGTGAACACAATGTGGGTCAGTGCTGTGTCGAACCGTCTGTCCCCAAACGCAGGAAGGTTAGTTGCATCCTCTCTTGTGAACACTGAGGAAAAGAAGCTGTTCAATGCCTCAGCTTTATCCTGGTCAGAATCTGCGTAACTACCATCCACCAGCCTCAGGTCTGATACTCCTACTCGCGTTTTCAATTTCGACTTTGCATAGCGGTAAAACGCCTTTGGGTTTGACGACCTCGCTTGCAACCAGCCTCTGGAACTCCTTTTCAGCCCTCCTACACTCTATCTTTGCTTGGTTTCTGGCTCTTGCATACATCCTCCGGTCTTGCTCATCGTTTGACCCAACCCACGTCTTGAATTTCTGGGTTTTCTTCTTAATTTTGTCGACCGCCGCATGGTTCATGTGTAAGGGATCCCCTGGTATTTCTAGAAGCACTGGGTTTGGTCTTGGGTATATATTTATCGATCAAATGGGTCACTTCACTAGTTATGATATTCAGCGTAGTGTCTGCGTTCTTGTACCTTAATAAGTCAGGCCAGTTGATACCCCTCATCTCTTCCCTCATCCCATTGTAATTTCCCTTGTAATATTTGCACCTTGGCCTGGCCTTATCCTGAACTAGGCAACAGTTAAATCTGAATGACAACACTGTATGGTGACTGGTGCCAACTGGGGCAAGGTGTTCCAGTTTGGCCACCATACCCTCCTCGTTTGTTATGATGAGGTCAAGTGGCTTGGGTGTTTGCTCCCCTCTGTAATGTGTCGGGTCTCTCACATGTTGGAACAGAAAATTGTCTCTCAGAGTTTCTACAAAAAGAGTAGCAGAGTTATTCAAGTCATTCGGGGTGGACTCGTTTCTCCAGTCGATGTCGCCATAGTTAAAGTCCCCCATGACAAGGAGGCGGCTAGGGTTGAGCATCGCCGCGTTGTTCATTAAGGTTCTTAAGTTCCTTTGATTTAGTGGGCCACAGTTTGGGGGCTGTAGATACACCCGACGATAAGTAAGTCCCCTCCCTTTAATTTAATTTTACACCACTTGGACTCTTCAAAAACATCCTCTCCCTGTACCCTCGCCTGGCTGGCTCTAAGGTCTTGCCTAGCGTAGATAACCACACCCCTCTTGCAAGTTTCTTGAAAAAGGTTCGTAAATGAGTCATATCCAGCACTACTGAATTCTCATTCTTCTGGGTCGATTCTCCTGTTCTTGTACAACAGTTCTACAACTCCTACAATATCTGGTTGGTGTACTCTTAGTAGTGTTTCAATCTCCTCTCTCTTATCGAGAAACGTGTCAGTATTAGTGTACATGACAGTCAAGCCAGAATTTGTTCTCTTTTACTTTTTACTTTTATCCTCTTCGCCACTGATCGGCTTGTTAGCCGCTTGGGCGATCGGTCACGTCTCTTTTCCTTTATAGTCTTCACCAAAAGGTCGGCTCGCTAGCCGCCCGGGCGATCGGTCACGTCTCTGTCACGCACTGTTGGCAAATATTGGGCATGCACCGGCTCCTGAATGTACCTGAACCCGCTCCAGTGTTGGTCAAGTCTTCTCGGTAACGTCTCTGCTCTTAGTAGTAACCCCCCCCCCCCCCGCCACATTCTCAGAAGCTGCAGCATTTGCTAAGTACACTGTATTTTGCAGGGTGTGGTTAGAAATGTCATTGTTTACACGGCGCTCGCTTCCTCCTGTCCGGTAGGCTGAGCTGGTGCCGCCTCCCGGGTGGGGGGTTGAGTGGGTGGAGGGTGCACTGCTGCCCCCTGGCCCTGTGTCGGCACACTTGTTTCCACTACCCTCCCCCTGAGTATAACCCATGTACACCTGTCCCCGTTCCTGCTCGACTCCTCCCTCTTCTGCTTCAAGTTGGAGATGTTCGGGGCACTTGGTTCTAACTACAGGAGCGAACATAACACCTGTAGAGTTCTGTAGGTTCTATTCAACGGAAATATACAAGGTGCGCTTACAAGCGCAGGTAGTCCCTACACTCCTATATGGGTCAACTGACCTCTCTCTGACCTCTCAGGTGACATGTGGTAAGTGGTACATTAGCAGCTTCCAGATGTCGCCAGGCACATTTATCTAAGCATGTGGTGACATGAAATAGGGACATTGCCACACACTACTGACAAGAGAAGTATTGTATATATATACAGTACATACATGGTATACATACAACATACATAATATATACATACACAAGTCCTGCAGGAGCTTCTTGTGCTGTTCCCTCTGCATTACCGTGCGATCTGGGTGAATGAATACATCCCGAAATGCTTCGCTCCTTGTTAAGTTTTTTGCCTGCCGAATAACCTGGCATTTCTCCTCTTCACTCACTAGTGTGATCTTGAGGGGGCGAGGCTTAGCCCCCTGCTTTTGTCCCAGTCTCCTCACATGCTGAGGGGTTGATGGAATCTTCAGAACCTCTGTACAAATATTTTGAAACAGCACCTTATCGTGTGTTTCCTTACTCACAGTTCCCTCCGCCTGGCTCTCTGGGACTCCAAAAACTATTACATTGTTCCTGCGCTGTAGACGTTCCTGGTGTTCCTCCTCTCCCCTAACAGTAGGTCCGTTAATATTCATTTCTTCGACACACTTCTTCAAAGTCCCAAGCTGTTGTAGAACCTATTCTGATCCTGCATTACTCTCCGCCCCCTCCCGTGGCCCTGCTAATGCATCAGCATAACTCCTCTTAGCAATCACCTCCTTTCTATCGGCTACTTCCTCAGTCTTAGCAAGGATCTCTTTCCCAACTTGCTCTAGTTTGGCAACCAGCAGGGCTCCAGCTTCATCTATTTTCGTCCCTAGAGAACTCGTTCCCTTATGGCTTGCAATCACTTCATTCACCTTGACTATGCAGCCAGGGCAATACCAGCAACAGCCATCATGCTTTACTGCAGTTAGTAACTTCCTAAACGTTGCATTAGTCAGGCCTGTATCCTCCATATGAGACGTCTCCCTGAAGCAATCACATATCAAACTCATGGTTGTTGTTGTTGTGAGGGTGGGGGGGGGGGGGGGTGCAGACTGTGTATAGATCTACAACTATTTAAAAAAAGTAAAGAGAGAACAAGAACAGTACTTAGCTACTCTCTGTTGCCTATAGAGTTGTCGTCTGTGACTGCATACACTGTATCTCCCTGTGAATGGTGTATTGTAGGCACAGTTTCAGTCCTTGAGAAAGCACATAAACAAAATAAAATTTAAAGTCTCTGTGGTCCCTATAACACGACTTGGTTTCAGCTGGCACGGTGCCTTTCCAGCTTGCTTGCTAGTTAGCGCTCACTATAAGTTATTTGCAACTTCCGCGGTCACTGATGACACTATGAACTATCACTGTGTACACTGTATCTCCCTGTGAGTGGTGTATTATAAACACAGTTTCAGTCCTTGAGAAAGCACACAAACAAAATAAAATTTAAAGTCTCTGTGGCACCTATGACACGAATAGGCTGGCAGTTGTCCTTACCAGCTTGATTGCCAATATGTATTCACTTTAATTATGCACAGTCTCTTCTGCGGTCACTGATGACACTATGAACTGGTTTACCTAAAATCACAGTACTACACTCCCTGGTTGGCCTTTATCACAGCCGTGACCACAACTCCTTAAAAAAAATAAAATAAAAGCTTTGTCATGTGGCAGTGATCGTGACCCTGGCTGTACCTCCAACTCGGTGGAAATGGAGTTTTCAATAATACAATCGCGTCTTGCATTAGAAGTCCTACATCGATTTACACTTTCACATCACTAAGACGATCTTGACGATCTTATGTAATCACTATCCAATTTCTGCCGCTCTACATCGAAGGCCTGACTGCCGAACACGCTTTGTTACAGAGACGCAATGTAACGACCACGGTCATACACGTCAGTTAGCGCCAAAATCAAATGATTCATATTACGCTCAATAGCCCACAAAACATGTAACTCTGCTTTCGTTTGAGTCCTCCATCTGAGGAGTCCGTTTTCTCATCACTTCAAGACACCTCAGTCCTCCATTATCCCATTTTCTCTCACTTACTGAAACCAACCTCTCTATAAAATGAATTTGAATGTGGGAGAGAACACCCTTGTTTTGAGTCAACTTAAATATGTTTGATTACAGTTAAAGCATACAAGATCCTTTGTGAGTGATGTTGAACGCTTTAACTGTCTTTATTATTAGTAACATTGGGTAGGTAAGTGAGTGTTGAGTCTGCCAGGACAAGCGATACCCGCGGTTTCGTTCCCTAAGAATAACCATTAGTTTCCAATTGCTACTGAAGTCAGGTTATTTTGTTGCCCAAACATCAGAGAATCTGATGGTTGTAGTTTAGAGTTTGTCAGTTGTCTATTTAAGAAAGTCATTAATCTCCTGAACTATTCTGTCAACCTGTATAATCTCCAAGATCTAACGTCTCTCAGTGAATAGCTCCTTGTTCGCCTCAGGCCTGAGCTCGCAGAATTAAGGTTATCAACGTGTACATTCCACCTTTTCCTGGCAAGATCAACCTCTGATTAGATTATATGAATAGACATGGGAAATTACCCTGATCAGGAACACCGGAGTTCATAACTAAGTATACGGTGATCCAAAATGGTAGAGAAGGTATGTTGTTGGTAAGATCGACCTTTCTGGTATGAATACGGAGGCCCAAGCTGCCCCGCGGGTGCACGTATATACCTCTACACGAGGGAGAATCACGCATTCGTGACTCTTCCTCAACGTCTCTCCAGGTATGTTAACGTGTGTTCCCCGCCTATTAATTCAGTTTAACTTAGTCAATTTTGTGAATATCAGTGTTCATGTTGTAACAGTGAAATTATCATTTACCCAGTGAAAGGATTAATATAAAGTAAGAGTCGTCTGAACCGTTGCCAGACGTATGTTTTGTATAGTTGAAGTTAGACATTTACGCATTCGTGACTCTTCCTCAACGTCTCTCCAGGCCAGTGTGTTGAGCTGAATACTCATCGGCTACCGTGGGTCGGTAGCCGGGTTGGACGATGCCGTTAATTCAACAGGATTAAACTGGGAAGTCCGTTTCCTGCAAATCAGGCGCCAGCTCCCTTGGCGTGTGTTGGTCTACAACCGACTCCCTAACAGCGATCTTCATTTGTTATGGAGACACCCGGGATATATACGCTGAGGAACTCATCACAGTTACATGGGCCTAAGTATTATTGTATCTTGATTGAGGGATTAACTAACAGAAATATGGAAATCCCAGGTTAAGGAGTGAACCCATAAATGTTGATATTACCAGGAAATATGTTATGTGAGTTGAGTACATGAACTGAAGGAAAAGTATCATGTTATTCATGCTGATAGAACGTGATGTTATAGGTTGATTTGGGATATTGTCAAGTGTCATATAATCATCTGTAGTGACAATGGAATAATATATTGATTGTTAAATGTTGTAACCAAGAATTGAAGATGTAGTTTGTTACTTATAAAAGTAAGACCTGCAGGTCCAGTGTTATCTGACAGTGTGTGATAATTTCTAAATCTTACTTGTCAAAGAAATAATACAACAGTTGTCTAATGAAGTAATGAGTAATAGTTGTTGAATGAGGAATGGGATGAAATGCGCAGGGCTTCCATACACAACAAAGTCTGTATAGTAGGCGACTTTAACCTTGGCCAAATAGATTGGACCGACCTTACGGGTAACTCAGAATCAGAGGATTTTCTCGAGACGATCCAGGACTGTTTCCTAAGTCAACATATAACCGAACCCACACGGGGTAATAATATATTGGATTTAGTTTTGTCAAACAGAGAAAACCTCATTAGCAATGTCGAGGTAGGGAACGAACTTGCAAACAGCGATCACAAAGAAATTCGATTCCAGTTAGATTTTCAGGGCAGACGTAAGGAAAATTCCACTAAAGTACCAGATTTCAGAAGGGCAAACTTTGACAGTTTAAAGAGGCAGCTGAGAGAGGGGGTGTCGCGCTTGGCCGTGAACCTGACAGATGACACCGACCTGATAACGAGATCTGAGATTGCCGAGTTCCACGACAATTTAAATAGTGAGTTACTTAATGCACAAAGGCAGAACATACCATACAAAAAACTCATGAGGTAAAGGTAATGAAAGATCGGTGAGGTAATAAGTTCTTGGAGTGTTTGATGACTTAATAAGTAAATTGCGGTTCTGTTTTGTCTGAGTGAATTTAAGATGCATCTTATCCACTCACTGTGTTAATAAATATTGAATTAGTAATCTACGAGTATCACCTCTCTACTCCTTCTAAACATTGGTTCCCAGAAAATAATACTTACTCACTATCCTAGAAGCTCGCTACCTAACAGTGAACTAAGGTATGTTATATTCTAATAAAATTCTGGGTGGTGGCAGGCTACCGTTGTAAGTATAATAAGTGTGGTAATAAGGAAGACATGGTTTCTCAGATTAATCCATGGTTTAGAATATAACTAGAACAAAATATATGGAAGATAATATAAAATGTATGAAAGAGAATGAAAAGGAAGAACATTGACTTGGAAAATATAAGCAGAGAAACATAAGAGTTACTTATATAAGAATATATAAAAATATAAGGTATATAAAGATACAGAACATATAAGTATATGAATAAATAAGAATACTAACAGAAAAGAATATCTGGATGGTAAATTATAAAATGAGAAGAACTCGGCCCGTTACAGCAACACGACCGGCCCGCCCGCCCGCCCTAATACTGCTGTTACTGGCCTCGATCAGAGTAGAACGTTCTAGAATATCCCAGGTGTCTCTGGGTTATTCTAGGACGTTTGAGAAGCGTCTGACGAGACGTATATAAGCGGGGGTGAGCTGCCTAGGAGTAACATCCCTTCAGCAACACAAGGACCTGAAGGGACCCTTGGATTGCACTTTAAACCAGCTTAGCTTAGCTATCTAACCTCCCTTGCCCCTGGAGGACTGAGGGACATCTGTCACTGGTTAAGCCACAAATCAGCCTCCGCAGGTTGAAAAGCCCACCTGCTATCATTCTTCTTCAATACTTCCCACTTCTTAACTTTACCTTGCCCTAAATCTCATTGTTCACCTCAGAGCCACGGCTCTCTTATCTCGGTGTTTTGACTGACTGACTGAGGAGTTACTTAGTTGCTCGCTTCTGTTCCTAGTGGAAAGACTAAGCCTGGCATAACAACTAAAGACAATTGTTGTGCAAGTATTGTGGAATTGTTGTGATTAATATAAAGTGAGACTAAGGAATTGTACACTGGTAGTGTGCCGACTGTATATTCGAAATGTGGAGTCAAACTGTGAAGACCTTACCCTGTTGACAATTTTGTGAAGAATTGGTGACGAAAAAGAAAAGTAACAGACGTGACCGATCGCACAAGCGGCTAACAAGCAGACCAGTGATGATGAGGATATAAGTATTACTGTTCGCTACTTTTTTTCCTTTTATCCTCTTCACCACTGATCGGTTCCTTAGTCGCTTGGGCGATCGGTCACGTCTCTGTTATGCACTGTTGGCAAGTACTAGGCATGCACCGGCTCCTGAATGTACCTGAACCTGCTCCAGTGTTGGTCAAGTGTGGTCTTGAAAGAGCGCACACTCGGTGCCGTCGCAACACTTCTGGTAGATTGTTCCAAGAGTTCACAACTCTCACTCCGAAAAAGTTTACCCTCACAGTTTTCTGGACTTGCGTCTTCTTCAGTCTTGAGCTGTGACCCCTTGTGGGGCGAGCGTCCGCCAGCTCGCCGTGGCCCTGCCAAGGCCTGAGCATAACTCCTCTTTGCTACCACCTCCATTCTATCAGCGACTTCCTCGATCAATCTCTTTCTCAACATATTCTAGTTTGGCAACCAGCTTCATCTATTTTCATCCCTAGGAAACTCAGATGAACAACGATGCCATAGAGAAATCCGACTGCGAGAGAGATTTAGGAGTAATGATAAGTAGGAATCTTAAGCCAAGTAAACAATGTGTTTTGCTCGTAACAAGGCTAATAAAGTACTTGGGTTCATACAAAGGAGTGTTAGTTACAAGACTAGCGAGGTCATCCTAAAACTGTATCTTGCTCTTGTGAGAACACACCTGGATTACGCAGTTCAGTTCTGGTCACAGTATTACAGAATGGATATAGAATCCTTGGAAAGAATTCAGAGGAGAATGGCAAGACTAATCCCGGGCATTAGGAACCTTGAGTATAGAGACAGGTTAAAGCATCTTAATTTGCACTCCCTTGAGAGACGTAGAGCGAGGGGCGACCTGATAGAGGTGTATAAGTGGAAGGCAGGGCTAAACAAAGGGGACATTACAAAGGTACTCAAATTATCCAACCAGGAGCGAACTCGTAACAATGGTTTTAAATTAGACAAATTTAGATTTAGGCGTGAAATAGGTAAACACTGGTTTGGAAACAGAATAGTGGATGAATGGAACAAGTTACCAAATATCATCATTAACTCGAATACGCTGAATTGCTTCAAACATAGGTTGGATGCTCATATGAGCAATAGGGGTTGGGTGTAAACGGGACTGCCCAGTATGGGCCAATAGGCCCGCTGCAGTTTCCTCCATTCTTATGTTCTTATTTCCCTTGCCTCTCTCACCTTGACTATGCAGCTGGGGCAATAACAGCAACAGCCTTCATTCTTTACAGCAACCTGTACCGTCCTAAACGTTGTATCTACCTCCGTCTTCGCCCCGCAGTAATCACACGAAAACAGATTTCCTGGTACAGGGTTGTAGTGGATTCCTCCCCTACAAACGCTGTTTGTCGCTGGCAAGCCGACCCCGCGAATTCCCCAATGTATGCCTCGTGGTCAAGGTCAGCAACCAGCGCCTCCTTACATGACTGAGGTCAATTATTAAGCCACGCCTACCTCCGCTATATAAGACCTGACCTCGTGGTGTCTACCTAATTCTACTTACCGCCACCAGCAAGCAACATCAATCAACACCTCCTCCACTCCTGCCTGGTGGCCCTCGCTCCCGCCGGCGACCATGGCGACCCACAAGCTGGTCCTCCTCTGAGCACCCTCGCCAACCAGCTCTCTCTACTCAACGCTTGTAACCATGCTGCCTTCCCAGCACTAAGAACATAAGAATGGAGGAAACTGCAGCGGGCCTATTGGCCCATACTGGGCAGTCCCGTTTACACCCAACCCCTATTGCTCATATAAGCATCCAACCTTTGTTTGAAGCAATTCAGCGTATTCGAGTTAATGATGATATTTGGTAACTTGTTCCATTCATCCACTACTCTGTTTCCAAACCAGTGTTTACCTATTTCACGCCTAAATCTAAATTTGTCTAATTTAAAACCATTGTTACGAGTTCGCTCCTGGTTGGATAATTTGAGTACCTTTGTAATGTCCCCTTTGTTTAGCCCTGCCTTCCACTTATACACCTCTATCAGGTCGCCCCTCGCTCTACGCCTCTCAAGGGAGTGCAAATTAAGATGCTTTAACCTGTCTCTATACTCAAGGTTCCTAATGCCCGGGATTAGTCTTGTCATTCTCCTCTGAATTCTTTCCAAGGATTCTATATCCATTCTGTAATACGGTGACCAGAACTGAACTGCGTAATCCAGGTGTGGTCTCACAAGAGCAAGATACAGTTTTAGGATGACCTCGCTAGTCTTGTAACTAACACTCCTTTGTATGAACCCAAGTACTTTATTAGCCTTGTTACGAGCAAAAACACATTGTTTACTTGGCTTAAGGTTCCTACTTATCATTACTCCTAAATCTCTCTCGCAGTCGGATTTCTCTATGGCATCATTGTTCATCTGGTATCTGGTTTCCCTGTTTACATCTCCTATACTGAGTACTTTACATTTGTCGACGTTGAATTTCCAAGCTGCATTGTACATCCAATACAACATGTATACAGAGAGCACATTGTGAGTTTCCTTTCTCCATCCCATCCTGAGTGTGAACCAACATCTCGTACCCCACAGGGTATCGTTTAAGCCCCTGGTTTCGGACCCCCCGTGGTTGTTGCTGTTCGGGAGAGGGGTTGGGGGGAGTAGTGCACACTCTGTACAGATCTACTCAGCCTTACGCCCACCAGTCTACCAAGCAATGGACTTCTAATTGTCGGCTTAATAATAATAATATTGATCCTTATCATTACTGTGAAAATTGCTTCTAATCTGTGTCCTGGTAGCAGGGCCTTAGCGTCAAGTTCCCTTTAAAAACCCCGTTTCGCTGCCTGGGTATAGGCCGTTATGGCTAGTGTTATCCACCGGGCAAGCACAGTTTATTTCATCTGACATCTACTGAAGTCTAAGTAAAGTGAGATATGGAGGTGATCATGCCCGTATGGCAATCCAATGTTATTTAAAAAGGAAGAAGAAAAATATATAAATAAATAACCTAGCTGCCTTTTATTGGTCTCCTCAGCACTCAGTGCGTCCAGTGGTGACGAACTGCCAATGTCTTCGGGAGACAGGTAGATTTCCCTCGAAGTATGCGCTTGAGTAGACTCTGCATACGGGCGTTGTGAAGTGAGATGGTTTGTCGAAGGGTTGTAGAAATGGTTGACTGTTGTTCGAGATCTTGCAGGGTATGCATAGTTGTTTCAATGTGGACATCTATTGACCTCAGGTGCATGCACTAAACCATGGAACTGTACTTAACAGTTACGACGTATTCCACTTCAAGTATTTTGCCCAGTGGGGCAACTAAAGTTTCAGGTTTGATGATGTCTGTGATTTTATTAATTCAGTTATCATCAGTATGGGATGGAATTAGATATATACAGTGATTCAATCAGATTAATTATCAGCGTCACTTTGCGAAAGGAGCACGAATGAACGCAGCCACCAGCTGATATTGAGGAGTAAATAAACAGAGCCGTGGACCCATGACAGCCTTTCGTATTCAATGTTAGGCAATAGATACAATGGGCTCATTTGTGACATTAAATCTACAATCCCTTACAAGTTTGCTAGAAGCGTGTCACAATTGTGCTACAGGTAAGATATTTGACAGTAATTCTTATGGCGGTGACAATTGAATGATATGAACTCGTGTAATGAAAACTCCTATTTCGTCAACTCCAGGGGCGGACCCCCCCCCCCCCACCCTTTTCTTCAGAAAATTTTCATACTTTTGCTTTAATGCTGTTTTGTACACAGGGATTTTTGTATAGTAAAAAATAAGATATTTTATAGTAGTTCACACTACATTCCTACCCCTAATCTCTTATATTCGAAAAAGACGTCTAATTTTAAGATAATTTTCTTTTATTACATTACCGTCGGAAACGTATTATAACGGTGATAGCGCATGTCAAATCTTTCTCTATTTAATTCCATTATTCTTCAGCCATTATCGCCTACCCGACCTCCCACTCAGCGTGTTTCCTTAAAAAATCGTCATGCACATGCATTCCCATACACATCACGCAGCCAATCAAAAGCATTTTCATTTTGCCACCAATTAAAATGAATTGTGTTTCAATCTTTAGAATTCACGGTATTTTTTGCCCAATCAGATTCAATTGTGATTTTGGGTCTCATGCTTCAAAATTCAAATTAATTTCCGACCATGGAAGTCTGCGATGGGTGTCACTTCAATTATATGGAGTTAAGTGTGCGTTTTGGGAAAAAAACGAACAAGCTATAGCATTTTTTAGATCTCACAGTGTTCTCCGGACCTCAGTAAAGATTCTAATTCGGAATAAGGTAAGAAATAACAGTGACTCCTTCATATGGTGAGAGTCTGGTTTCATAAAAAAGCTGTGAGAGTTAGGTCAGGTCAGGTCAGATTATGTTAAGTCAGGTCAGGTTAAGGCAGGTTAGGTTAGGATAGGGTAGGTTAGGTTAGGTCATCAAAAAAAAAAGTTAGCTTTATATGTTTTTCTATTTTTTTTTTTTTTTTTTGTATTCACTTAGCTATGTTTTTTGTCGGAAAACGCCCCACCCAAAACCCCGGTTCCCAACAGGATCTCCTATCTTGTTGGGAGTAGAAGGGGACGATAAAAAACTGTCAATTTCCGACGGAAATGAAGGTCAGAACCAATCAAAACACACAAAAATACATTTTAAAAAACATAGTTTTGACTTTCTAACAGAGTTGTGTGAACTACTATAAACTTACCCAAAATAATTACTCTTGACCTCAGAATATCTCCTAATATCAAGTGCAGATGGCTTGAAAATAGTTAATTTACAGTTTCATCCACAACTAATGTTCGACCACAAATTTTTTTTTTTCCCATGGTATTTGGTGTGATTCATTCAAGTCTTACATTCATTTCTGTCAAAAATGTGTACAGTATTTGTATTATCGTATTCATTACGCTGCTTTGGTTTGTGATACTCCATTTAATGGAAATCACGAACCATTATTTGTAATGTTAATTTTTGTATTTTCAGGTAATGCAGCTCAAGTGAGCATAGGTGATACATCATCAGTGAGGTTGGGGAATGAAGCTGTACGTCCATTTACCTTCCTCTGCTGTGAGACCATCGTCAGTTCAGAGGGCGCTATATTTTGGCACTCGGAAGAGATAACACCTGATGCCATTACTTGCAGTAATCAGACAAACCAACAGCCATTAAGAGCGAACGAGGGTAATTTGGAAGGTGGAAGAGTAGTGAATGAGTTTGAAGATGTAATTGTCAAATGTGAGGATGAGAGTACTAGGAAAATGGACAGTGAAGATGGTAATCTTGATAGTATTTTGGCAGAAGAGGATCCTCTTTTAGTGGATGATGTATCAACTGTTCAAACAAGCATAACTGAATGTTGTACTGTATCAAAAGATAACATTAAACAGGATGAAGAAATAAGTCCAGAAAATAAAATATTAAGGAAAAATTTAGTAGGAATATTGACTCGACAAGATTCTTTAGGTTCCTTGGTTACTTCTTGCAACAGTAAAGTTACTAGTAATGAATCAGCCAGAAGAACAAAATACCCAGAAACTTTCACCTGTGAATTTTGTGGGAAAATTTTCAAAGGAAAAGAAAGAGCATACCAATTCTACTACCATAGAAATCGTGAACATACACATGAGATGATCTACAAGTGTGACATTTGCTCAAAAGAATTTTGGGGAGAGAGAGAGTTTCTTGCACATATGACTGGACATAGAGATCAAGGTCACATTTGTCATGTTTGTGGACAAAAATTTAATGCCAAAAAGAATCTTAAAACTCACCTCTTAGTACATTTGTCAATACGGGAACATGTGTGCCGTTACTGTGATAAAACCTTTCGAAGAAAAGATCACCTGACAGTTCATGAGAGAATTCATACTGGAGTAAGACCATACCAGTGCAAGTGGTGTGACTCAGCATATCCACAGAAGCATCAGCTCAATCTACATATTCGTAAATGTCCCATTTTGAAACGTCAAGAAGCTAAAACCTATACCTATTAAGAAATGATTGCAGTATATGAAGTTGCAACATGTAAATTTAATACTGTAATTTATAAATTTGTATTGAAAAACCTGAGTTATATAGTACAGTATGAATAGAATAAATCTATAATACATATAAATAATTTCTTTTCCTGTTTCTGCATATTGGAAGATATCTGAAATAAAACTAAAAGTAGTTCTTGCTTCTCAAATCTATCAACACTAATGATGTGTAACTCATCCACAAAATTAACAACTTTTCTCATATGTTTTTAACTCCTTGCTCATCTGATTCTCCCTCCTTCCTCTCCAGTTTCTTGATAATTTTTTTTTTTTTTGTATTTGTCGGTCTCCAATGTGTCTTTCAATTCCTCCTAAATGACTTTGTTGCAGTCATAACAATTAACAATAATGCTATACAGTACTGCATTGTCAGTGTGGGCCACCAGTGTCCAATACAGTATATCTCTCATGTGTTTGAACCCATGTTCATTATTTTCTAAAGTTATATAGGTATTTACTCCCTTTTTTTCCAAATGATCTAGTTATGATTATCATGCCATTATTGATAGAAAATTTAGGTCGGAACAATTGGAAAAGCATATCCGCATGATCTCAAAGGATATACAGTGAAAGGTTTAAGGCCCGTTTCTACTTGAGAGCGGACTCTCAATAGTTCTCTCATCTGTGTATCCACATGAGAGCAAACTTCTGCGAGTTTCAGCTGTCGGAGAGAACTTTCAGTGGTGTGTCCACCTGACTAGAGCTACACTCTAGTGACTCAGTCAGTTGGTAGCAATGGGTGGTAGAGGACGTGACAGAAAGTTTGCTGCAGCAAAAACAGAAAAGAAGGTGTTGGATAAAGCACTGGGTGGAACAATGAGGTGAACTGGGAGCTAACAACAGGCTTGTAAAAGAATTACAGATAGAAGATGCTCAACAGTTCCGTAATTTCACTCGTGTGTCAGCAGTTCAGGTGGAAAAGTTGGTGAATTTGGTTGGACCATTAATTTTCAAGAGACACACGGATGAGGGAAGCCATTTCAGTGAGTTATGGCGATGCTTCGGTTTTGGGCATCGGGTAGGTAAACAACAAAAATACACCCAAACGCCCTGTCCAATGCCAATAATTAGTATTGATGTTCACGTGCTTAAATTCAAATAACCTACACCTGTTGCGTCAATTTTCTTATGTCGAATATGACTTGGGATTTCTTCTCTGTTGCGATAATCTTCCCTCTTGTGATCCCACAAATTAGGATTCTCTTCATACAAGGATATCAACTGAAAAGTCTTCTCCTGTGTCCAGAGCGCCATGCTTCACCTCTCGAGAGCACTGTCAGACTGCGAACCTGGTTCGTATAGCTGAGAGTTGACGTGACAGTTGCGGGCTACCATGTGTCCACACGAAAGCAAACTAGCAGAGAGTAGCTGTCCGACAGTAAACTCAAACTATCTGACAGTTACTCTCAGAGCCATGTCCAGTTGATAGTAGCACTGTCGACTGCAATTTACTCTCAAGTGGACACAGCCTGAAGCCTAAATTCCATAAATCAATCGAAGAAGGATATGGTGGTAGTCTGGGTTTGAAAAAACATTGATGTGATGAATATTTATTTAAAAACTTCCAAGTGTAAAATGGTCTCAAAGACATCTACAATTTCTAACTGCTTTTCCAGGATTCTTTTATTTCCTAGGTAGACCACTACTTCTCTCCCTTCTTATCTGGCAACTGCATATATTCATGTAAAATTCTGATGGATAACAATTGTGGGGTGTTGCATCTGATTTTATGAACTTATACTGTACTAGGTATAATTTTTTTGGGGGGAGGGAGGGGGGGGCAGGCGGGCAAATTCTGTCATTTTCCATGACATCAGTCATATTGTCTTTCTCAATGCAGTTAAACAAGATGGCCATAGTCTGATGTTATGCACAAGCTTAACAAATGACTTATAGAAACAATGTAATTAACCACTTGATGGTACATTCTGGCAGTTTGAATATACAGTACATAAAATTGTGTACAGTATTTTTAGATATGTGGAGGTGCAGATCGTTTCCTACTAATTTTTTAATACAGTAATATAGATTGTGAAGAGTCAGTGGGGCTTCTACAAACCCATACCTATATAATTAATCGGCCACACACAAATGTAAACTAAGCTAGCCTAACCCAGTCTTTATCACTGACTGTAACTGCCTATCCTTTGAAATGTTGGATATTCCAGTCATGCTTTATACAAACATAGGTGTAGTCATCAGTGTCTAATTTTTTGTAGACTGATTTAGATCAAAGACTTTTCATTCATAAGCAGGTGTAGCATCATATGATTTTCACCCAAATTCCTAAAAGGGCTAATGAAAAATTATCGTTAATTTTCTATTTACTTTATACTATGAAAAACATGACATAGCTGACAATGAGCTTAGCAGATAAGTAATAAACTGTAATACAAAGAAAGAAGCACGGTACGGTAAAGCTCTTTTAAACTCGAGAGAAAATTAAATAAACCAATATGTTCTCCCTGATGGGGGGGGGGGGGGGAGATGATTCATACTATTTACAGCAGTAGGGTACCTGTCTTGCTCATACACAAGCAAAGAGAACAAATAATAAACAATCTATTGAGCACTTTTTGCAGTTGTAAAGTATGAAGATGGATGTTATAAATTACAATCTGTGGAAAATCTACAAATGACATAAGATGCTCATCTACTAAGGACCTTTCTCTGAAGGCATATGCTTTCTTCTGTAAGGCAATGCATCACTCAAATTCGTATAATAATGCAAATTTACAAATGGAATATTTTTGGATATAAATATCTGTTTCCTTACACACACACACACAATGGATGTTAGCTGATGTATGAAATAAACAATAACACACAGGCAGAAATGAGGAAGGAACATGAATAAAACGAAGATGGTAGTACAGTAATAAATAAACCTCACTCATATGTATATAACACCATGCTAAGTCAATTTGAAAACAAATTACTTAGCCCATTCTTTTGTACACGCTGAAACCTAGAAACTCGGGAAAAAAAATTATTTTTAATTTCAAATACACAGCATAGTTTTATATCAGGGGTTCTTAACCTGGGGGTGTGTAAGCTGGGAGAAGTTGTCAACACATCTCTGAGTTGGAGATGTGTTGACCACTTTCCCTGACAGCTTTCACCCCCCCCACCCTCCACTGAAAATTGGAAATCACCCCCAAGCTAAGAACTGCTGGTTTATATAATCAATATAATGGGTAGAGGAGGTTCTTCTACAGCATCAGTAACAAACTCCTGTATTATAAATAAACAATTAGGAATACATACAGTCAACCCAAAAATTGCTTTATTCACTCAGGTTACTCCTGAATATCATACCAGCGTTAAACATTGGGTACAGTTCCATTTTCCCTTGTTTCTACAAATTCATACTACAATGACTACTGTACTTGAATAATCCTTCTGTAATTGATAGTCTGATTTGTGTAATTTTCAGTATATGTAATTTTAGAGGCCAAGAATATTCAAATAATTTCAGTAGCTCTTACTGTTCATGCAAAGTTAACAGAAATTTAAAGTTAATGAAATAATCATCTTCCAGACCATATAAATGATTTCTGTATGTAATTTCTTAATTACCATAATAATGCATATTCTACCTCTATATTATCATAAGTCATCATGAAATCCAGTCTTAGAATTTTATTTAATTCAGGCTCTAAGAAACCTTTTCACTACAAATATTACTTTAAACCTGACTATTAAATTACAGCAGAAAGTACATTATAATATTTTTGTTTAAACATACATGATCAAGGATTCTCCATAATAGTGTTAAGTGAGAATATTTAAGATAATATGTAGTGAAGTGGGGGATAAGAGTGGTGGGATTAAAGATAGGCATGGTTGTGTGATATAGATATTTATCATAAAATGACAACTGAAAGTTTAAAAACACAGACTTGACAGAAATAGGCTGTGGAATGTATACAAGATGTACATAAGGAATGGGGAAAAAGTTTTTTGGTGTGAAGAAGAGTTTCTAAAGAGAATAAATAAGGTGTTTGTTTCACGAGCATGTGGTGTTTCAAGTCTTTCTAACAACTGATGAGAATGGTAAGTATTATTATTACAGCAGAGTAGGTGTTTCAACAACAGAGGAGTAATGTTTTCATATTCATTAAAAATAATTTTAAAGTTAAATGGTCATACAGGCAAAGAAGCAAGGCTGATATGAGTTGGTAAGTTCATAGAAAATACTGTGTTACAGGACACATACAGTGGAACTGTAGAAAGGAATATCTGTAGCTGAATAACCCCTACCCTTAGTCTTCCAAATGCACATATATACAAAAGAGGAAGTATAACTCAAATGCCTTATGTTTCTGACAGATAAGGAAACAAAAGTTGTTCATTTTGTCAGACAGTCTGATGGTTAGAAGTTGGGATGATTTGTGAATTCCATATATACAGTACAGTACAATGAGAGCTTTATGAATATTCCAAAGAGAATGGACCTCGAGTACACACTAAAAGTTAGGTAAAATACTTATGGTTTGAGGGATGTTTTGATGTACAGGTATGAGAATAGGAATTTAGAGGGATGGCAAAGCCTGCTAAAATGAGTAAAACCAACTAAAATGTGTCAGGCTTGTTCATCAAGTCTCAGACATCCTATTCTAATGACCTGATTTGAATTAAACCAAGTCATAAGACAATAAAATGGAAGGTAAATTAACTGAAAAGACTTTATAATTTATTATGTTCATGCAGAGTAAGGATGGAGGAGTGTGAAGATGTTCCAGAGGGATTTGGACAAGATATGGGACTAACTGATTCACTAAAAGATAGATTTAAAAAAGCTACAACCCCACATTAAGTACTAATGTAAACATTATTTGCAACAGTACATGAATACAGTATACCTGTACTGTAATGTGTGTGTGCAATGCATTGTAGGGATAATCATGCAGTTAAACATAAAAACAATGATTTTTTTGCAAAATAGGGATATTTTTTTTACTATTGTTAGAATTCCACAGAAGTAAGTCTTCATACGAGTAATTATGGCCCCCTGCCAGACAATGAGACACGGCAAATTGTATGTTTATGAATCGTCAACTCTTATCACAAATGCAAAAACTTAAATTGACCTAATTGCATTAAGTCTTTGTGTATGTGTTTATTATTCAAAGTAAACATAGCATAAATTATTATATAAGAACACTGGTTAAAATTTTAAAACATAAAAAAAATTTGATCCTGTCTGGACCCTTAAAAAAGTTCCATGACTCAAAGCAAAAAACATACTGGAGGCAGTTACTTCAAGAACTCTAAGAACAGAGAAGAGACATTATAAACAAGATATCAACAGGTGTGAAAGTGTTTACTTCTGATGAATGTAATTACTGTGCATACTGAGACTAATTTCACAAGATGTGAGATGAAATTAAAAACCTTGAAGAGAAATAAATTAATTGAATGATTGCAAAAATGCTTCAAGGAATAAATGTATGCAAATTCATATTAAGGTTACTGTATAAGTTTTAGAGTATGGTAAGTGACATACAAAGTTTTCAAGTGTACATACAAGTATACTCATTCCTCTGCTGTATTCATGTTTCCCAATTTAATGTTGAGGCAGTTCTGTACTACTGTTTCTTCACCATAAAAAATTTTCAGTTACCTTTAATGCATAATCAAAAATATTAAAATTTAAGTGAATCCTAAAACAAAACAAAATACAAAATCAATGTACTAATCACAGCCTTAGTACTGCTGTAACTAATTCAGCTACATGTCAAGATTTTGTACATTAGTTTATCTGATTCATCAGTAAAGTACTCCCCCACCATGTTCATTGGCTTTTAAACCTTTTGTAAAACTGTACACTAACTTGAGAAAAGTTTAGAAAAGTAAAATTTTCATATATTTTTCCTACACATCATTTTTTCAACTGACTGTGATCATCAGCAATGGAAAAAACTTGATTCTCTCAAAAGTATACAACCTACATGCCTTCCCGTATTACCTGGTAATTTGTAATGTTAAAAAGACATACAGATTAGCTTTCCTCATATTGTAGCTGTAGTAGAGCAGTTAAAACAAATTTATTTATTTCTTATAGTTATACAAATGATAAACTTCCCTAAAAAGATGATTGGATCAAGTTTCAATACCCGGTAGATGTCAATTGATGTACCATTTTTATTTTGTAAGCTTTATTACTTTTACAGCACTGTACTTTCCATTTCATGGCCTTCTCATCAGTCCCATCCCAGGGTGTTGGCAACTTGGTGTGTGTGTGTGTGTGTGTGTGTATGTATATACAGTATATATAAATAAGATTGGGTAATTCAATTTCTTCAGCTGTTTATTATCCTTACGCTCTTCTCCAATATTAGGGGATTGAACATTAGCTTCACTGGATTTCTGAATGAAAATACTTACAAACAACATATACATGATATCTGGATCTGAAGTAATTCTTCATTGGTCCAAATTAACTGTAAACATAAAATTTACTTTTTCAGTTAACCAAAACATTTTCACTTTTACAAAAGCCTGTCACATAAGTCACTGGTATTCCAAACACTAGTAACTCAACATTGTGAATAAACCACAGCTATGTTAACAAAGTGACCCACTCCTTGCGACTAACAAAGCTACAGTAGTGACTTAGACAAAGCTACATTGAGTTTGTCACTTTGCCAGTTATACCAAGACCTGGTAATTTTTTAAAGTTATATTGAGAATTAGTCACTTAGCCAGTTATACCTAACCCTAATTACAATGCCAGTTATATCAAGAACTTATTATTCTGAGCCATTTATGTATTGTAAGTGCCATTCCCCAAATTCAAGGCAAGAGGGCAAAAGGTATTTCCTGAGCAAAGCATAATTTATTTTTACTTCACAAAAATTTATTCCTAAATATAATACCATGTAGGATATACTGATTTTTTTTTTAAGTAAAAGTTGCCCTCTGTTATAAAAACCCAATGAAGTTCAATAATTTTAACAAGAATAAAAACTACTGATATACCTTCAGTCCCAATTAGTGTGTGAGTAAGTAATTGTGTTCCTGTATTTAAAAATTGACATCGTGGATAAATGAAAAAGAAAAGAAAAGAAAAAAAGACTTATTTACTGGTGTTGACATATGATTATGATCAGCTAGCTAGATTGCTCAGGGATTTTAAATTCCCCAATAAGGAGCAATTAAAAGTCCTCAGAAAACATTAATTACTATTAGTTGGTCATAACAGCCAATCACTAACTGTCTCTACTATCGATCTAAGTGAGGCTTCATTTTCCCAACAGTGACATTCAGTGGTGATTATAAAGGAATGAACTATGATTTATATTCAGGCAAAGCTTCATTACAGTTTATCACATTAATTATTAACATTACCAGAAGACTACTGGTCATGACACACTATCATTTACAGTACACAATGTAAAGTTAACAGAGCTACATATTAAAACACGAGGCAAGATCCACTGGTAAGGCAAGTATCCCACGAGTTGTGCAGTCGGGAAATACCTTACAGGGAATTCTGATAGAGGCAATATGGACATTGGGGAAAGTTTGAGGAAGATTTATCACAAGCTGATGTTCTTAAGAAAATTCATTTTAATTATGCATTAACATCTTTTATTACAAACTGTTTATCATATTAACAGCAAAGAACTTTTTCCATTGTTTTTGGATGTTTTTAGATGCACTTTGCATCATTTACATATGACAACCCAAGATCTTGGTGTGATATTTCACACTGCATTGTCAATAAATAATGGATACGAAAAATTTCAGTCATTGATGCAATGGCTGAGCTGGAGTGCATATGACCTACTGAAGTTTCGTGGAGATATAACTGACAACTGATGTGACCTTATCAAGATATCAAAATACAGTAGCATTGGTTAAGTGGTATTTGCGATGCAATGCTATCAGAAAAGCTCCAGGCATGATTCAAAGGACAGTCTAGTACATAATGATGGTAGTACACTGTGATAAATATATAGAATATTGTTTACATGGGATTCTGAAATTATGATAAACATTCAGTCTTTCTGCAAGACTTAAAATCATTGACAAGGCATATTCACATGGCCATGGAATAAATAAGTATTCAGTGGGAAACACATGCATATAAAGACATGTCACCTGTACAATAAAAAATTTCCTTAGGAAGGGTAAAACCATGAAAAAAATTAAATCAATGATAAGGTATTTTTCCCTTCCCTCATCATCTCCAACAATATTATTGACACATTTCTCATTGTTTTTAACATACACACCATACTTTTTTCACTCTACATTTAATTAGAAAAAAGTAACATTATAACATATAAGATATTTAGAAAATACATAACTACTAAAATTAATTTTAACATTTTCAATAATCTCAAGTTACAATCGAACACTTATAGCTGGGGCAACCAACAGGTATGGCACCGTATATAGAACACCTACTCAAAAAAATAAAACAAAGAAAATTTGTATGTTCTCAATATCTAATAATTTAGTATCCATAACATATTATGTACCAAACAAGTCTCCAGCTGACTAAAAAAAAAAAAAAAAAAAAAAAAAAAAGGGGAAAAAAAAAAAAAACTAGGCAGGCAGTTTGTCGGCCTTTATGATCTATCACACCATTGGCAACCTAATGGCGTTTCCATAAAAGAAGACTGCTCTACATCACACCTTACTTTCAAGAATTGATTTATCTAACTCATAGTTTTATCACTGTATCTGCCAGTGTTTCAAGACTTCAAATGTATGAATATTAAAGTATGTTTGTTACTATCATTTCACTTATATTTTCTTATATAAAGAATTACAAAAATGTGGAAATATCCAAACTATATAACATATGCATCATGATGTAAATCAACTTAATTTCTTAGTTTCCTGAATTTACAAGACTTAATGTCTTAAATTTTCCTTACCCTGTATGTTGTATACAAGTTTGGCAGAATAAGATGAGCCATAACAGGTGTCCTGATTTCGATATATTCCTGCATGTGTTAGACAATATAGTTTCACTGGGATTGTCTTCAACTGATAGCTTCCTGACAAAACACAACCCTAATCAAAAACACAATTTTAGTATGCTGAATATACTGTAAATGAGACTAGTTCAACCAAACACCATGAAATACATTCAGCAATACAAACCAAATTATGGCTCCACTGGCCTGCTCATGTTTACCATACCTTCCCCACCTTGAAAATATTCAAGACAGGTAAACTATTTTTCACTACACAGAGTAGGTGAGTTAAAATTCTCAAAACAAAAATTCCAAAACATCCTTTACTGAAACTCACCATTCAAGTTTTCTGCAGTGATGAAGCAATGAATTTAATTTGCTTATACACAAATTAAAATTTTAAACACTATAGAAACAACTGGTGTTCCATAAAATTTATAAATTTATTCATGTCCAACATGAAAAACCAAATGTTATCTTATGCTAGTAATAACCACCTTTTCATCGCCAGGTCAACAGAAAATATTGCTCCAAATATGACTAAATGGGTCAAAAGCTATAGTAATGTGAAGAATTATTATTTTTTGGTTATTCCTTCTATTAAATAAACAAAACTTAATGGGTTGGAAATGTGACAACCATTAAAGAGCATTGGCAGATTTTTAGATCAAATGCATTTCTTTAGGCTGCAATATAACAAAAAGTGAGAGAAAAAATTTGCATTTGAAGAAATAATAAATTATGCTATATGGTATTGACAATTTTATTCTTTCCTATAAGAGGCATATTATAATTAGTCCACATGGGATGTATAAAGAAACTTTATATTTTCATAAGCGTTCACATATTTTTACATAGATGGTGTTAATTACATTTGAACCTCATAACATTTGTTCTCTACATTTTAAAACTTTTTAAAGCTGCTAAAAGTTTAGCTGCCCTAGGTGAATAAGGTGATGTCTTTTGTGGTAGTACAGCGAGTCTCAATTGAGTTCATGAGCCTGGGGTTCTTGGGGCTTCATTACTTCAGGTAGCTCTGGAGGTGATGACAGAGGAGTAATATCTAATGACTCAAACTCGCCATTCTCCTGCCTGTAAAGATCCATCATAAGTGCTGTGAGTATCTTATCCCATGATTTACCTTTGTATGAATGAAATTAAAATAAAATACCTTTGCAAAAAACATTAAATAAAACAATTTCCCTCAAGTTCTGGACAAAGTAATCAAGTGACAAATATCAAATTTAAGCACACTGCTTTATTTAAATTCAGTTCTTAACAATGTTATCATTAAGTTCATAAAATATAATACTTCATCACTCTTCATCTCTCATTAAGACAGTGTTCCCTTGAACAGTGGCAGCTCGTCGGTAGGCACTATGGAACTGCAGCACCCACTATTTCACCCGATATATATATATGTACAGTCAACCCTCACTTTACGCAGTCCCACACTCCGCGTTTCCACGTTTACGCGGTACCCTGCCGGAACCCAGGATGCTCACATTCCGCGGTGCGTGTACTCCTTTACGCGGAGAGTGTCCGGCTCGACGCTATTTTTAGATTCGCCCCACCCGCCTGCTCCCTCCGCCTGGGCAAGCCGCGCGGTAAGGTTGCGCAGTGCATGTCTCTGTTGCGTTATCAGTGACGTCATATGACGTATCGGACTGTGATTGGCCATGCATCCCTACCTCCCTCCGCTGCTAGCTGCAATTGGTTTAAAGTAATATGACGTGTCCACCTGGGGGAGGGAGCGAGGGAGGAAAGACGACACGCGCTCTGTTAAGGAGTACGCACGTGAACTGTATGCTGCAGTGTCACGAAAGATGGGAATTACAGAGCCCAAACCCTTTAATGCTTCCTCTGGGTGGTTACAGAGGTTTAAGATGAGGAACAAGATCACCAATATCAACATTGGTGGTGAAGAAGCTAGTGCTGACCGTGTTGCGGCTAGGGAATTTCCTCCATTTTTACGCGAGATTATGGAGGAAGGACAGTACACCGACGACCAGGCGTTCAACATGGATGAATCCGGTCTGTTTTGGAAAAAATTACCTTCCAAGACCTTCGTTGTCAAGCCTGCCAGCAAATGTCGGGGCCGGAAATTGCAGGAGCCCATCACCGTCCTGTTTACCACCAATGCCTCCGGCACCTGTAAGCTCAAGTTGTCGGTGATCCACACAGCCCGCAAGCCGCACGCCTACAAGAACATGGACAAGATTAATGTCCACTGGCTAACCGCACTTAAGGCGTGGATGTTCACTGGTCTGTCCCTCTCCTGGTTTGACAACTGTTTCGTTCCCGACGTTAAGAAATTCTGCGAGCAACATAATGTTCCATTTAAAATTTTGTTGCTCTTTGACAACATACCAGGACACTCGCCCCTACTGTTGGATTGTCATCCCAGTGTAAAAGTGGTCTTCCTTCCTCCCAACACTACGTCGTTAATCCAGCCCATGGACCAGGAGTTGATATGCAACGTTAAGGCTGCATTCTCCGCAAAGAAGTTTAAGCTCCTGAACGACTACACCAACACCAAGGATGAGTTGCGGAACCTTCTGAGTGGCACAGATAGCGAGAGGGACGACGAGGATCCAGAACAAGAGTTGGCGGAGCATTAAGTGCGAGTTAAACAGTTTTGGAAAATGTTTAACGTAAAGAAAGCTGTTGATTTCTTGGTGGAGGCATGGGGGCAGCTGTCTGTGGCAACGATTTGTCACGAGTGGCAGCATGTGGTGTAGGGTATCCCAGGTGGGAGGCAGAGTCAACCTGTGGCTGGTGAGGCTCAGTCTGTTGCAGTGGACCTTGCAAGAGAAACAGCACAGAGTGTTACAGCTGCAGGCTTCTCCGAGACCACCAACGACGACATCACAGAGGTAATCAGGGATCCTGAGGTGACCTCAGTGAGGAGGCAGGTGGTGCCGCAGCACGAGAACAGAAGTTAACACATGGTGATATAAAGGATGCCATCGAGTTTGCCGAGAAACTCAAGCTCATCCTTTCCAAAGACCCTCTCAATCACCGATATGAAGTCTCCAATAACCATCTAGACCAAACTTTGGAGCAGTATATCAAGATGTATCACGACTACATCAATGATAGCCGTCAGCATAACATCACCAACTTCTTCGCCCGCAACCCACAACAGCCAGCCCAAGTCGGTGACAGTGATGGTGACTTTGAGGGGTTTGTCAGGGAGGCCCTGACAACTGTGGTGGATAGTGATAGTGATTTACCTGAGGGCCACTAATCTGCCCTCTGCCTCGGAACCAGCCCCCATCCCCAAGTGCCCAGTCACCTCTTCTACTAACGTAAGTGTATATTCTTCTCTTATTGATATTTCTCTTCTATATTATGTGTGTGTGCATACCATCATAAGATTAAGATACTATTTTTACTACAACGTACGTAATGTGTCGGAAAAAGTGGAGTTTGGGGGTAGGCCCAGTCTCTATTTCAGGTCAGAGGGTAAGATGACCCTCTGACCTGACTACTGAGGTGCTTTTTGAAGATTAGTAGGGTCATTACCAAATACCTGATCATTGTGGACTTGATCTCACCCTCCTCTGTACTTTTCCTTAGTCTGTACTAACCCCTGAAGATGTGGATTACACAAAAGTGCTCTGAGAGAGAGAGAGAGAGAGAGAGAGAGAGAGAGAGAGAGAGAGAGAGAGAGAGAGAGAGAGAGAGAGAGAGAGAGAGAGAGAGAGAGAGAGAGAGAGAGAGAGAGCACACACACACATATATATATATTTTTTTTACAGTAAACAGACTTTTGCCTGCGTATATTTCACTATTTTAGGTTTGGTAATATCTGCAGATATGTAAACTGCACACATTTTTTTTTAATTTACCATTTCCACCACTTGTTAGCTTATAAGCCATTTATGTGGTTGGTCTGTTCATTGTTATGACCTTTATTGTCCAGTGTTAGTATTAGGAGGAAACTGGAGTACCCCGAGAAATCCTACAATGTTTGGTTGGCTCACACTTGATAACATCCTTCTCACATACTAACACAGTGGTGAGAGACAAGCTCGCTACTGCTGGTAGTTTCGCTTGGGTAGCAGCCACTGCTGGTTGTGTTTACAGTATTTGAATTTGTGATTGAATATTTCATTACACCCTACTCTTCAATTCAAAGATGCAAGAACGGGCAGGAATCATTCAAGACGCTGGCAACTGGGTCAGCCCAGAGCTGTGTCCATCTCATTTTTTGGTGCCCTGGATTTGTGATGGTGAGCAGGGAAGGGCATCCAGTTCAGGTTTTACTCAACAGCTGCCATCAGGTAATCATGGCTAACCCACGCAAGTGTGGAAAATACCCGGAAAACATTAACAATGATGTTGACCTTATACTATTGGGAAGAGAGTAGTGATAACCAACAGAAATAACAAAATAAAAACAACTTACCTTGATATTAATGTTATTCATTTACTGTAACATGAGTTGCTAATACTGTAAAACATGACATTAAACAATACCCTTACCTAAACACTAGTGCAACAGTTGCAGGGCTCTGTGCCCTAGCTGTCTGAGCTGACAAGTTATAGTCACTCAGTTGCTTTTCATCATCAAACACTTCTGTTCCTCGTTCATTCATTAGTTGCTGATTTTCTGGTTCAACTTTCATTATGCCTGCAAAAAATCAAATCAGTAAAAAGTACTCTATAACTATATCAACACATGTTCCTTAGCAATGCTGGTAAAGAGAAAAGTAATAATTTGCTTGATCTTGAAGAATATAACAATCTTTTGTCTGTGAAAAATAGAGGGATTAGGTAAAATTGACAGTTTGATATACTAGTAAGAAACTATTTACAACATAAAGCAAGATATAACCTTCACAACTTGGGGTGAAGTGTTTTGAAAACACCTGTGGATGACCATCAACTGAGAAGGTGTGAAGATGGCAACACCTGTGGATGACCATCAACTGTGAAGGAGTGAAGATGGCAAATGTTTTCATGTGGTGGGTTAAAAGGAAATACATGAGCAGTACAGTACAGCACATACAACCACCATAAAAATAAACACATGTACCGTACCAGAAGTTACCAAGGAAGATCAATAATAATATAAAATTACTGGTTATGTAGTGAGACATGAATTCTATATACCTATATCATTGTATCATAGATGGATGATCATCATACTGTACCCAATTCTGAGTGACAGCAAAGCAGCAGTAGTAGTATACCTATACGGTACTCCCACTTCTTAAGGCCGGGAATATACAGAAATATGACAAATGCAGATTGGAGTTTTGCCTTTAGATAAATTTTGTAGGACAGATAAATTTATGATTGTTTTCCCATTTTCTAAATAATTTTTCTGATACAGCACAGGATGGTTAGAATCACGGGCAAATCACACTCCCTCATCCTAAATGCCTAACCAAAAGTCTTTTGCACTAGTTTTTCATTTATACAATTAAGTCTCCAGTCCCATCTGGTTCGCTCCTGTTGCTTCTTATGTCAAATTCACAGTAAAGTAGATGATCATTTTACCATCCTTGAGGGGTGGTTCACTTGCATGGTTAAGCCATAAACACAGTTGGGGTTCCCACAGAAAAAAATTGAAATAACAAGCTTCTAACACAACTATACGCAAGGGTTGTGTATATCACCACCACTATCATTCTATCGTTGCTTGTTTAGGAGCTAACTTTAAAACCTTTTAGGCATATACAGGTAACTCAATGTATGTCTGTCTGTCAGGGGTGGAATGGTGGTGTTAACGCCTTGGCTGGCTAAGTTCATGAGCTGTGTGGCGGGGTCATGTGTGCCCAATTACCCTCTTTACAAATATTTATGGTACCTCATACACTTGGAACTTTGGTATACAGTATATAATAAAAACAAGAATATATTGTTTTCATGCTTGTATGTTTTAAAATACTGTACCAAAATTTGATGCAGCATCAAATGCCATAAATATTTATGTATAAACAAAGTAAATTTCACCAATCACAATCTGTGCGGCTGGCCAGCCGGCCACCCACTGCAAAGTTGCCATATTTTTTATTTACTGTAACTTAAGAGGATATCTACCAAATAACTCGTGCGATTAAAAATTTAAAACTAGAAAGATGATAAAAATGATATGTGACTAATATTCATTTGCCAACCCAACCTATATAAAGCAATCTATTACCATACATTAAAGTGTGTTGTTGTGGACTGAACAGCTGACTCACCCTCCGTGTGGTTGTGTGTGACAGCGGCGCATCGAACACTGTATAGCTGTTTGGTGATCAAACTCACAAACTCAAAGTCAAGTCTAGGAATTACTATACGTACGCATTTTGAGTTAAATTATCGTACATTTTTCACGTTGGTTCAACATGTTTTGTTTAGGGGTGTAAGTGGTACAGCGGTAACTCGCGTAACTCTCACCAATATGTCAAGGGTTCAAGCCCCAGCCTGGACACATGTGAGCTACCAAAAATCACAGTGTTCCCGGTTCCAAAAAGTCAATTCTTATTATAGGAATATATTATGATATAGATTAAGATGAATGAATTATAGGAATAATATATGTTATATTAAGATACAAGGGGCCCACCAAATTCACGGGATTAGGTTCTCGAAATGGCCGCGAATCGCCAAATCCGAGAATAACATTCGCGGAAGGGTGGGGGGGGGATTACATTTTTACTTGTGCACAAAGAAATGTATATTTCCTTTATGTGTTTGCGTTTAGGACAATTATTTATTTTCCCTGTATTGTATATATGTGTGTGTGTGTGTGTGTGTGTAGACAAACACACAAAACACACATACAAATAAATATTACTGGGAAAATCCTCTCATATATAATCAGAAACAAATTTATTACAAATGTGAGTCTACCTTCAAGTCCGTGCTTTATTAATACAGTAATAAAACACGGACTTGAGGGTAGACTGTCACATTTTTAATAAATTTGTTTCTGATTATTTGTGAGAGGATTTTTCCCATTATTATTTATTTGTATGTGTTTTTTTTGTGTGTGTCTACACACACACACATACACATATATATATATATATATATATATATATATATATACAGTATTTACAATACAGGTAAAGGAAATTACTGTCTCTAGAACGAATGGCTCCCCGTCCCAGCCGCGAAAATGACGGAACTTTAAAACTAACCACAGACATTCTTGGGTACATCCAGGGTGTCATCCTTGAATAATAGAGGGCCGTGAAATAAAAATCCACGAACGAACTTGCGCGCGCGGGGGCTGTACTGTACAAAACTATATTTGGATAAAAGGAAATGCACTTTAGATTAAATAAAGTCTACAAAATTAAATTTACCATAAAAGTGAAGACATTCTGTATACAGTGGCCTGACATGAATGGGGGAGGTTGTTGGGTGTTACTGGGTCAGTATTGTGGGAACCAAATTTTATCAGGGAGTGCTGAATATTAATTCGAGATACTAAACCGGTACCAATTAGTGGCGAAACTCGAGATTATACTTTATGCAATAGTACATACCAGATGAAAGCGAGTGTCCTAGATCAGCATACGACAATGGACAATGAAACAAATGTGTGTGGCGGTCGTCACTGTTGCTTCTACCCCTCACCTGCCAATTCCAATGTGCATGGTGGTAGGAAATTTGAAATTAATTATCTTCAAAACCCAGTTAATGCGTGTTTAATGCAGATAAAAAGTTAAACACTAGTAGGATTGGTTTCAATTAATAAAGCACGGTAAAGCCCTGGCTAGGATAAACGTTCAGCAGTAAAAGATCGTCTACAGTACTGTACAGTCATTCAACATAATCTGCCCATCTTTCATTTAATTCTGACTTAAATATGACCTTATCCTTTTTCTAGTCTTGTCCAATTTTTCCTCTTTTATGGTTCACTTCTCTATTCTTTCTATACATGTTCCTTCAGCTATATCTGTTGTTATAATCCATCTTCTTGCTAAAAAAAAAAAAAAAAGTCCTTAAATCTGTCTACATATCTTATGGAATGCTTAACACGAGTCCAAATTTTCCAGACCGATTTTCTTTTATCCACTCCCTCTAAAATTTCATCTGTGATCCTGTCAATTCTAGCATATTCACTATTGTAGTCTATTAGTTGTTCCCTCTTCTCAAATGTCATTGCTTGGAAAGTTATGTTTACTGAAGCAGACACTCCTAGAAACTTTAAACCCCTTACTGTACTTCCTTCAGTTTATCACTAAAACTAATATTACTCTCTCTCTTAAGCATCTTGCCTACTTACTTCCATCACTCTACTTTCAATCATTATCAGTATATTAGCTTCTACTACACATTTTTCTGAATCAACCATCAGAGTATTGTGGTTTGTTAGTAAAAATTGATTTATCACTCATCAGCATCCAGTATCTTTATCAATCAGGTCTGCACCTATCTTACTATCAATGAAAATACTGAACCATCACATTGGTTACATCATGCAGCTTTGATGCAATCATATTTTCACAGTGAATCATTTCCCCTCCTCCTACTTCTTTTAACACTTGCATAACATCCTGACATTTTCATGGTTACCAGTGTCTAGGCTACCAGATGCAAGAGAATTTTAAACTCACTCATTTGATGATCAAGGATAATATAAATAAGGTCAAAGGCAAGCATCAAAACATTGGCATATGAGGGCCATTAAATATTCTTCTATTTCATATTCAGGTCCTTTAATGGTTGCAAGAAGTAAGAAAACTTCATAACTTGAATGGTGAAATTACACAATACAAACCACTATAGGTAAACCTACCCTGTATTTGTTCTCTCAATTCCCTTCCATTTCCCCATCATCCACTGTACATTAAAATATTCTTTCTTTTATCATTGTAGCTCTCACGATGAAGAGTAACATTTGCAAATACAGTAGTATCTGATGTTAGCACTAAGTATCACTAGTGTAAGATACATGAACCTGTATGTTCAAAGTGTAAATATACATCAGCAACCAAGTCACCTTTAATATCATCATTTTACTTTCACCACAAAGGTCATATACAGTATTTCACTTCCACCACCAAAGCTACATATTTCCCTCCCACACTATGGTAATTTAATCACTGTCTTTGAAGGGGGTTTGTTTGCTCAATATGGAGAAATTGCAATCAACTTATCCACTAACTTGAACATCAATAACTGTAATAGATTTCTTACTAAAAGATTTCATAGTTGTATGAATCACATCAATATACTGTAGTGTATGCCCTATTTATTGCTGTATCATTATTACACTGATGAATTGGGGATGATGTCTGCTTAGCTGCTTGAAGGCACAATGGAAGATTTTGTGCTTTTCAGTGCATACACTGTACAAAATTTTATACCCTAGCATTATGCCTTATTTAAAACCCTTGCAAATATATTTCTGTCTTGTCTGGTGAAACTAACCCACAAAACTTTGGCAAACATACAATAGCTACAGTATTCATGCAACAGAATATCTCGTAATCTTGAGAAAATTTTCCTCAAGAGCCTAAACTTACTACAGGTACTTTATATTATTTTTCACGGGAAAAATTTATCCACTTATCACCGATTTGTTTAAAGAAGCACTTTGTGGGGAAATCATTTATGACTATAACAGGACCCCTTATAGTCCATGGGCCAACAACCAAAAAGGGCCCCCCCCCCCCCACACCCTTCTTTATACTATCCATCATTTTTCATCAGTTACCTTGATGACTAAGCCTCTAAAAAAGCTTTGTTAGTCAAGTGATTTCTGGTTGCTAGTACAGTACAGTACCCGTAAATACCGGTAGATATCCAAGATGGCCACCAGCTGACTGGGACCAAAATTGAAAACAACACAACTGTTCAACCAGTAAGCCTAAAAACACGAGAGACCTATGTATGTACGTATAAACTAATTTGGGGCCGAAAAATCGACTGGAATGATTATTTTGAAGTTTCAAGGTAATCTTCAGGCTCTATGTCATCATCCACAAAGTTGGGGGGGGATTAGCGACGAGAATTGACACCAGGTCCAGCGGCATCGTCTCCTGATGTGTCCAAAGCAAATCCAGTCTCTTTGCTCCTTGAACCCAACCATGTGGAGTCAGTTCTGGTTAGGTGATGGTAGGACTCCAGCGACCTCCTCCAGACAGCAGCTTGGTAGTTATAGCATCTGATATGGAGAAGACTGGAGTGGCAGGGAGGCAGGAGGCTGATGTCCACACCCATATCAGTGCTCAGAACACCTCTCTTTGGTGTGAATCACTTAATTAATTTTTGGTGCTGTCAATTGTTGATGGTTGGTCTGTTTGAACTCATACACCAAGCACGCATACTCCTCCAAGACATAAATCACATCATCTAGCACCTCCTCCAGCTCCCTGAGTAGCTTGGCACCCAATGGCAAAGCTAAGGTCACCTGCAGCCTCTCATACATCGGCTTTTTGGCAAGGTTTTCCAGCAGCTTGACGGTCATCAATGAAATTTTGCCTCAATGGATCTAATATTGCTTGAGCAGAAGTTTTTCCAGTGTCTCAAGCAAGGTCTTGAGCAAATAGAGGCAATGGTTTAGTGCTTGCCACTCAGCACCTTGTTGATGGAGCCACTGGTGCATAAGTCAGACCGGATGACGATATGCTCAGCACCACTTCCTTCCATGGACTTCCAGATAGCACCCCAATATGCACTGCTTGTGTGAAAGACACCAAGTCTGATAAACATTTTAAGGAATTTCTTGGGGTATTGCTACATAATAGCATAGGCCTTCTTAACTGCTGCCAAGTCGAAACAGGCAATGATCCAAGACTGGCCTACTGCATCAGTCATACCTTGAGCTTGAACCAGACACACCAGCACTGAGCTGATTTCTGTGATAAGGGCTGGTATGGGAAGAAGGTATAGCATTAAAGTGTGGAGAGTTGTTCAGTATATCTTTGTTTCCTGGTGCAGGACGTACAACCTTTCCACCTTGGAGCAATGTGGGGTACGGGTTGGTCAGGCCGAGATGAAATCCTACTCGTTAGAACCCACATAAAGTCTGAATTGTGAGCCTTGACTGCCACTAACATGTCCTTGCTGTACTCTACAGAAATATCAAACTTAGGAGGAGCCTGCTTCTTCCTCACATAACATGGGGAAAGTTCACTCTCCACGTACTTCACAGACTCCACTTTGGTAGAAGCAGATGCTACTGACTTTTCAGCAGGTGGTTGTTCAACATCATCATGGTCATTGTTGGCAGTGGCAGTGATGAGTTTCTTTGGAGATAAGACCATGAGTAGTGTGAGTTGTTCCTTTCCCAGACGGTGTCTCTTCCTGAAGGTCGAAAATGTTGAACCATGAATGAACGAGAGAAGACATGGCTATGTCGATGTCTGGAGGTAAGGGACAAGGGTCCTCCTTGACCTGGATGAACACTGCTGTCAATACCCCAAGCACCCTTGAGTATAATACATAGTGACCAAAATGTTTGAGCAAGGTGATGATCTCTGCTTTTCCAGTAAGATGCCAGAGTTATGCCAAAAAGCATGTGTTTGGAAGTGACCAAGTGTCCATTTGTGATAGCATACATGACATCATGACAGAATGAATCAATGAGGCGTCCTTTCATTTTCTCAACAATCAAACACTCGAAGAAATGCTGTAGCAGTGTTGGAGGGGAGTGAGATCTCTAATCACCTTGCCTGGAGGATGGGACCAAGGCAGCTCATCTGAAGACATGGAGGTAGGCATAATACAGGAGATACCTTCTCTTTCAACATGGTAATCCTCTCAACATAATTCCTTGAATAATTGATTCCTTGACATGGTTACTGATATACTGCACTCAAAAGCATTCTTATGAGCCTTGAGCATGGCCGTACCAGTCTCCGACGATGTCGCAACAGGACCTTCCGAAGGATGAATTGGTGGTAACAGGCAAGATGATACCTGGCCGCCTTTGGCACAATATCATCTTTCTATGCCATAATTGCACCATTCTGGGTGGCTTCAGCAATCACATTGATAGCATTCTCGTAGCCTTTGGATTTAAGTCTTTTGAGGTCTTCATACTTTCCGCCACTCTTTTTTTCCTCTCTTGCCGCAAAATATGCATTCGCACTAAGGCAACAAGTCAGGATGAGCACTCACTGAATGATTGTGCTTCTGCATTTTCTTTGGACCTTTAATCTCCAGGTGAGACTCAGAACTTATAAGGATCAGCTTTATGCTTGAGGAGTCTAATTGTATGGGTAAACATGTGATAGCATTTTCTGTGATATTCATGCTGTTCTGAAAAACCATCAGGAAGATTACAACAGATGTTTTCCTGCTCTCATAGTCTGTAGAGCCACCGACTTCTCTGATTATTCTTCCTACTGTATGGAAGACAACCTCATCTCTTTTTACAGTGTCATGGTGAACTATGCATTCACGATTTACAGGAGTTTTGAGAGGTTCCTTTCTTTAGACTAAATGGCTTTTCATCACCCATAATGTACTCTAAAATTAGAAGAAACTATCTTAATAAGGCTAGCACTACAAACTAATTTGTTCTCGAGCTCTGAAAAAACCCTCCCCCCTTCTTTATACTTGTCACCATTTTTTTCAGTTACCTTAATGTCTAATCTAAAAAGTTTTGTTAGTTTAGCAATTTCTAGAACATTTAGCTACCTGAAATCTAGACAACGAAGTTGATATTTGGCTATTTGTACGACCATTTTGGACATTTGACCCGAAAGATGTGCTTTAACCCCTACATGGTTTCCATATAATAAACCTCGATACCTTCCTCTGATTACCAAAAAGTTAATTTCTGTTTTTGCAGGAAAAGCTAGATAATGATGTCTAAAATCATGTGAAATGGGTAGAAAGTGGCAACTCAAGTCTCATGTTGGCAGAATAGAAGAAATTGTTGTGTAGCGTCTCCGTTACCATGGGAACCAGCCCCAGCGTTTTAAATCCAATGCTGTCGCGATTTCTGCATGACCTGAGAGACAAATCACTCTAAACTTATTTTATATCACTTTATTTTATTTCCACCTCCTTTCTATTCTAGACATGTAATTATATAATACTGGAAAGGTAGACGAATAGAAAAATGGAATTCAAACATTTTTTTTTACTTACAAGTGGCAATTCTAAATGGAATGTGACTTTAGAGAGAGGCCTCTGTTCCACATGCTGCGGTGAGTTTCAGACATCACCTACATAAAACAACTTACATTTACATAATTCTACACTAATTTTACTATTTATTACACTCAAATATGTAGATATTATTAAGCTTAGACATCAAGGTAACTGAAAAATATGGTGGCAGGTATAAAGAAGGGGTATTTTTTTTTGAGCCTATGGACTACTGTATTATACTAAACTTTTAGATGTTATGTTGCTAAGCTTTGAATGTAAACCCATGAGGATAAATTCCATTTCCTCTAGTTTTTCATGGCTGGGTAAGGGTGTATATTAATTAAAATTCCCACAAGTCACCAATAATATAAAGTAGTGGATGGGGTAATTATATTAATGAAGGGGAAGGAATGACCCAGAGCCACAACTTTTGACCAAAACTGCTCTTCAGACCTAACAGACATGAAATAAGCAACTTTCTTATTACCCTGGATGATTTTCTTCAATTCTCGTACGGTGGTCGTCTCCTTAGCATCTGTGAAGATTGTAGTCTTCTTCCTCCGTACCATTAAAAACACATCCTGCATCAACAAAAAAACAATTAAAAAATCTTTAAATGCTCACCTTTCAGCAAATTTTTTTCTTACTGATCAAATTATATAAAATGTTACAATCTAAAACAACAACATATCAATACTTTCTCATCACTGAATAAGTTAAATGATTAGCAGTGATCCACAAAATAAGTACAGTACAGTATAATAAATTTACAATTTATTAATGTATAAGTCAATCTAAAAGCTAACTACAAAATTTCAGGTTTGTAGTTAAAGGACTGAGGCATAAAATCCCATTTTCATCCAACAGAACAAAACATGGAGCTGTATCCTGATCAGCAATAGTCTGCTTTGACGATGGTCATAAATGAAGACCATCTCGCTATACACGATCAAAATAACTCGCTTTAACGATATCCATCAAATAGCCATTGATATCCATTGGTTGGATATTTTTTTATCTCCAGTGCAAACTATGGGGGTCCCAGGGTTATGAACGAGTTCCGTTCCTAAGGACATTCTTAAGTCAGAACACATACCCTATGTGCACTATATCATAGCCCAAGTCCTTATACATCTTGAATCACTTAATTTAAGAGAAAAGAAGAAATTGAATGATGGAATACAGTAAAGGAAAGTAAAAATTAAAGTTTAACACTTACTTTGAAACCAGGGACTGGTTGATCTTTCACTCATATCACTAACAATCTTTCCATTTCAATTAATAATCCGCTTCTTTCTTTTGTTATCACAGTTGAGTGCATTGTATATGTGTGTGCGTAGATACACACACAAAACATATACAGGTAGTCGTCGACTTACGACCTAGATTGGTTACGGCCGCCTGGTCGTAAGTTGATCTGGTCGTAAGTCGGCATATGTTATAATTACCTTACGTATATTATAATGTGTAATGATAATATAATCATCTTTAAGTCATATTTTATCAACATTTTCTTTGTTCATTATTGTTACGGTCGTCAGGTTTAAGTAAATCACTGCATACTACAGTACAATTGATTTATTATTTACACAACATACAAAAAAAAAAATACAGGTGCAAAACATATACTGTACTGTAAAACATTTTAGTTGCAAAACATACAAACACACAAAAAACATCTTATTGGCCGCTGGTGCTTGGCTGTGGATCGTCGGGGTCGTCAGCTGGGGCAGCCTTTGGGGTAGCCGGAGGAGTTGTTTTTTCATGAACATGGTGAGCTTTGTCTGAATTGTTCGTTTCTTCTTCTCCTCGTAAATTTCTTGATACGGACGAAACGAATTGCGTGCCATCCGCTCAATCCTTGCAAATCGTTCGATGTTTGGGTCCATTCCTTCAAAATGGGCAAGAAGTTTATTCAGTAGAGATAAACCTTCTGATAATCCCTTAGTGGCAGGTTGAGGAGTAGATGAAGACAGTTTCCTCTTGGTAGACATCTTGGGGGGGTGGTGGTTCAAGAAAAATTTCCAAGACAAACGAAAGGCATAAGGCAAACAGACACGGAGGGAAGTGTGCTGTACCAGCGAGCGTGTTTGTAATTGAGCGCGGGGATGCGCGCGGCTCCAGCTCCCGGCAGCGCCAGGAGGCTGGGGCCAAAACTGTCGTACCGCCGGTCTTAAAAGTCGAACAGACGTAAGTCGCATAGGTCGTAAGTCGACGACTACCTGTACAAATAAACAATAATGAGAAAATCCTCTCACAAATACAGCTACTCCTCGACTTACGACATACTCGACCTACAACCACCAGCACTTATGACTTGCCTCAATCGGTACAACCACCCACGCATACAACCACCGCAGTCGGTACCACATTTTTTTAAATGACGCGCATATACTCTAGACCGAAACGTTTCCGTCCCGTACAAGAGTGTCGCGTGGGCTGGGTTGTGCTGCCTCGTGGCTACAGCACCAACGCCGTAGAGCGCTTAGTTGGTGTTTGGTTGTTCTCACAAATGATCGCACTGTGTACTGACATGATTTTCGTATGGAATTCATTTTAGAATGACTGGCAAGTGTAGAAGTGAGTGTGCTGGTGGTGCTCAGAAGAAAAGGAGACAGCCAATTACTTTTGAATCGAAAATGAAGTTAATAATGCAGTATGAAAATGGAAAAACAGTAGCAACCATTTCACGCGACCTAGGCTTCTCGCACTCGGCCATATCTACTATTTTGAAGGACAAGGAACGTATTTGTGAGGTAGTGAAAGGATCAGTACCTATAAAGGGAACTATAATAACGAAGAAGAGACAAGGTCCTATTCATGAGATGGAAAAATTACTTGTGATATGGATGGAGTGCAGGACTACTCTCGTGAACTGTACTCATCAGTGGCGTGCAAGATGGGAATTGCAGAGCCCAAACCCTTCACTGCTTCCTCTGGGTGGCTGCAAGGGTTTAAGAAACGAAACAATATAACCAACATTAACATTGTTGGTGAAAGAGCGAGTGCTGACCGTGCTGCCTCCATGGATTTTCCTTCATTCTCATAAGAAGTTATGGAGGAAAGACAGTGCACCGACAAACAGGTGTTCAACATGGATGAATCCGGTCTGTTTTGGAAAAAATTACCTTACAAGACCTTCGTTGTCAAGTCTGACAGCAAGTGTCGTGGCCGGAAGTTGCAGGAGCGCATCACAGTCCTGTTTACCACCAATGCCTCCGATAACTGTAAGCTCAAGTTGTCGGTGATCCACACAGCCCGCAAGCCGCACGCCCACAAGAACATGGACATGACCAAGCTAAATGTCCATTGGCTAATTTCACGTAAGGCGTGGATGTTCACTGGTCTGTCCCTCTCCTGGTTTGACAACTGTTTCGTTCCTGACATGAAGAAATTCTGCGCGTAAAATAACGTGCCATTCAACATTTTGTTGCTGCTTGACAACGCACCAGGACACTCGCCCCTACTGTAGGATCGTCACCCCAGTGTAAAAGTGGTCTTCCTTCCTCCCAACACTACGTCGTTAATCCAGCCCATGGACCAGGAGTTGATAAGCAATGTGAAGGCTGCATTCTCCGCAAAGAAGTTTAAGCTCCTGAATGACTATACCAACACCAAGGATGAGTTGCGTAACCTTCTGAGTGGCACAGATAGCGAGAGGGACGACGAGGATCCAGAACAAGAGTTGGCGGAGCATTAAGTGCGAGTTAAACAGTTTTGGAAAATGTTTAACGTTAAGAAAGCTGTCGATTTCTTGGTGGAGGCATGGGGGCAGCTGTCTGTGGCAACGATTCGTCACGCGTGGCGGCATGTGTTGTAGAGTATCCCAGGTGGGAGGCACAGTCAACCTGTGGCTGGAGAGGCTCAGTCTGTTGCAGTGGCAGTGGACCTTGCAAGAGAAGCTGCACAGTGTTACAGCTGCAGGCTTCTCCGAGACCACCAACGACGACATCATGGAGGTAACCAGGGATCCTGAGGTGAATGCCGACGAGATTTAGGAAGACGATGAAATCAGTGAGGAGGCAGGTGGTGCGGCAGCAAGTGAACAGAAGTTATCTCATTTTGATGTAAAGGATGCCATCGAGTATGCCGAGAAACTTAAGCTCACCCTTTCAAAAGACCCTGTCAATCACCGGTATGAAGTCTTCAATAACCTTCTAGACCAAAGTATGGAGCAGTACATAAAGATGTATCACGACCACATCAACACTAGCCGTCAGCGTAGCATCACCGACTTCTTCGCCCACAACCCACCACAGCCAGCCCAAGTCAGTGATGGTGACTTTGAGGGGTTTGTCAGGGAGGCCCTGACATCTGTGGTGGATAGTGATAGTGATTCACCTGAGGGCCACTAATCTGCCCTCTGCCTCGGAACGAGCCCCCATCCCCATGTGCCCAGTCACCTCTTCTACTAACGTAAGTGTTGAACCTTGATTTTTCTTTTACCTGGTACAGTATATTATTCTCTTATTGATATTTCTCTTCTATATTATGTGTGTGCATACCATCATAAAATTAAGATACTAATTTTACTAATTCGTTTACGCGTTTCTCATTTTACGCGGACCTCCACGGGTTCAACTGACCACGTAAATGCAATATATATATATATATATATATATATATATATATATATATATATATATATATATATATATATAATATATATATATATATATATATATATATATATATATATATATATATATATATATATATATATATATATATATATATAATCAACGACCTCACCAGCAAGGAATCGAACCCTCGACCTACTGGGTGGCCCGAGGGAACGCTTACCGGCTAGCCCACAAGGACACTAAAAGCAGTTCTAGACTCTGTTATATTTCACACAAAGCCTGTTCATCGAGCTGATGGCGCCGTGAACTGCTTTTAGTGTCCTTGTGGGCTAGCCGGTAAGCGTTCCCTCGGGCCACCCAGTAGGTCGAGGGTTCGATTCCTTGCTGGTGAGGTCGTTGATTATATGTTCAAAGTCCGCGTGTTAAATGGACTAAAAATGAAGTATATATATGTACCTCGCGTTTCATACCAGCTGGATTCGGTAAAATGCTACTGACACCACATACGAGGCACGGGCAGTTTCCCAATGAGGTTCACGGCGCCATCAGCTCGATGAACAGGCTTTGTGTGAAATATAACAGAGTCTAGAACTGCTTTTAGTGTCCTTGTGGGCTAGCCGGTAAGCGTTCCCTCGGGCCACCCAGTAGGTCGAGGGTTCGATTCCTTGCTGGTGAGGTCGTTGATTATATGTTCAAAGTCCGCGTGTTAAATGGACTAAAAATGAAGTATATATATATATATATATATATATATATATATATATATACATATACATATATATATATATATATATATATATATATATATATGCTGATAACCACCAGGAAAGAAGAAAACACGAAGTTCCCAAGCGCTTTCGTGTAATTCACATCTTCAGGGGTGAAGATGTGAATTACACGAAAGCGCTTGGGAACTTCGTGTTTTCTTCTTTCCTGGTGGTTATCAGCATATACCTAGATCACGCGCACCTACAGTGATTTACTTGCATATATATATATATATATATATATATATATATATATATATATATATATATATATATATATAATCAAAACGTTGACGCCTCTTTTAAAACTTACTATAATAAAAATATCTGTGGATAAAATGAACGAAATTTAACTCAGTCAATTTAGGATAGTAGCCAGGTTTCGGTTAGGTTAGAACGGTTAGCACCAGAAATGAAGGTCAGATTCATTCGAATCACAATAGGAAAAATGTATTTTTATGGAAAAATCGAAACCTTGCAACTACCATAAATTGACCAAAAACTCTTTCTGGTGGTAGTGCTGTTCTCAGAAATTACCAAAAATCTGCCCCTGTATTACCCATTGAACTCCTCAGAGAGAATACAAAAAAAGTTTAAGTGATATTATGCCAAAACATATTCCTCGTACACTTTGGCTAAGAAATCTTTTCTCTTCCATGAAAAAATTTCCTAAAATTGGCGCTAAAGGTGCACCACAGTCACCAAGTACTGTATTACCTGGCCAGGATAAGGTCCTGAACCTGTGCTGCTCAACCATATCAGTTACTACCTACAGTGCACATAAATTTGTGCTATATATATATACACACACAGTATATGATGTTTGTACGTCTCTATATACAATACCTAAATGGCTGAAATCAAAACTGACGAAGTACTAAGCTAGAATATAATCTACCTCAAATATGACAATACAGAACTTTCAACATGGTTGATGTTTTAACTCCAACTTATATAAGACAATACGTCTACTAATGTTTTTCTGATATTGAATATATAGCATTAAGTCCTTAAGCAACGGGGAATGTGCAAAAAAGAATAAATATAAGGCAATAACGGCTTAATAAGTCGCATTTCCTTGCACCGGCATTTATTAAGCTCATCTATGTAGTGGGTTACAGCAGCTATGTGTGGTAAGTCTCATATAATGTGAGATTTATATCAATTCTTTGAAATAATTAACTGCCAAAAATCTTGAGTTGAATATGAGAAAGAGAGAGGAAGCAAGAGAGTGACTTACCATGACTTTTGATATACGGAGGTAAATAACCAAACAAGACAACAACAGAGAACAGCGATAACGATGGTTCCCTTCCACAATAATCCATTATCATTTACCCCTTTTAAATAATATTATATGTTTACAAAAAGTTAATAATAAATTTATAAGTATTATTTTATATTCATATTTATAAATTAAGGTACTCTGTGGTCACGACATATAAGACATATGTATGAAATATTTGTTGTTTCTGTGGTAGTATACAGATATAATGTATTATATATATTAGCTCATAATAAATTAATAATCGGATGGTATAATTTGAATGTTAATTAATATATTCTTAATATATGATAGGGAAAACGGGAAGACATGAGTGTTTGTGGGAGGTGGGGAGCGTTGGGGCCTGGCGCAGCACCACTGTGATCGTTGCTCCACGAATCTCCTCCAAATTTTTCTTTTTGGTTAACTTAGTTCACGTGTTACTTTAAAAAACAAGAAGTAAGTATACCTGTACATTATATATCATCAATATTATGGCATTATCATGTTATTTGTTTTATTCTATTTGTATATCACTTCGTTAATATGGAGATATAATTGTGAGTCATTTAGTACCTGAGGGTTGATGGCGCTCGACCAAGGCTCTGATTGGCTCATGGATTTTAAAAGCATTTAAAACAAACATGGCCTCAGAGTGATGCAGTGGTGTGTGTGTAAACCTCTCTAACATTTTAAATGAATGTTGGCTTCATTTTTAGTTAATTTACCTTTCTCTGTCGGAAGGTAGTGAATCAGTAATACGTTTGTGAGTCTGTGTGGTGTGGAGGGGTGGTTAAGACTCACAAAGCCAAGAATAAGTTAGAGAAATACCATATGCCAAAAACCCCAGTCGAAGAAATTGTGCGCGCAGTTGTGATAGATATTTCTTGTTGAAAGGAATAAGTGCTGGAGTGATTAATAAAAAAGTATAAGTGCCATTACGTTGTATAGTGTTGGCGAGGCTGGGGGGAGTGTTGTGGAAAGATGGAAGACTCGAGTGAGGTGTTGGTCTGTGCCGCCGAGTACATTAAAGGTAAGTTGAGGCCGCCACTTGAATCTCATTATTTACCCTTGTCATGAATATCTTCTACGCCAATATTAGACAGGTAACAGTTTGAACATGTCTCGACTATTGTGTAATAGTAGTTAATAATTTACATCGCGGAAGTTATCCTAAGCAACCGCTACTCCCATCTACATACACAGCCCTAAAATATAAAGCATAATAAGAGCTTGAGTACAGCGTATAGTTTTAAGGATGCATTATTATTTACGTATGGACGTATTTGATGACCTTCATGCCTTAAGGATCTCACCAAATTGACCAAAATCATCTGTGGGCAAATGTTTGGTTACAGCCAGAATGAACCACAACACTGTTCTGTCTGTTCTGCCATACTTAGGGGCTCCTTTCCATCAAAATGGGACATGGTTCAGTTTTTGTTGTTTTGCTAAAGGTGAAGAGGCCACAGTCCACTTGTTACTTCTTGGGAGTAAATTCAAGTAAGGGAGACAGACACTTAATGCTGAGCACACAAAAAAAAATTGCATATTCATTTCACATATACTATACAATTTTGGAAACTAAAGTTTTACCCACAATTAACACACACACACATAAGAACATATTTACATAACACCCATAAAAGTTAGGCTGTGGTTTTTTGAAATTACAGACCTTTAATTCTGCTATGTGTCTGTCATTAGTTTTGAGATGATACCGTAAAGATATTAAATCACCCGAAGATAACGCACGCCTGATTATTTCACCCGGTTATTAAACACCATTATGCTAACATAACTTAATTTAATGTTATGCACAGGGATATAAATAAATGCTAAATTTGTTACGGGTCTCCATCTCAGTCTTGATTTCTAAGGGTTTTGACTAGGTGGTCTTGAGTCTTACATTACTGGTACAGTATGAGACCTCTGAGAAGCACTTCAATAATGTACTGTACAGGTATCTGCAGATATATACCAGTTTTTTTTTGTATATGCCCAATAAATTTAAATTCATTTGAAAGGAATTGACCTTTTACATTATATGAAAGCAAACATTCATTTTTCTTTAAGAATGTAAAATTTTAGCTTTTACAAGGGTATGATGGCCACTCAGGCACAGACACATGCTGTGCTGTCGATTGTTCATTGTGAAAACCCCCCAAGTTGAACAACATTTTCCCTCGGAACATAAACCCTAAATAGTACATGGAATCTACCATTTGTTGTACAATTGCTTTCATTCCCCTGGAATGTAACCCACAGTAATACAAAGGGTTCTGCAATTTGATATGCGGGGCATGTTTTTGTTTTTTTTCTTCACATAAATGGATTTTCAAGAATGTAACTCCTTCATAATATATAAGAGAATACTTGTACGTACTACTGTACTGTATGTAGATGATCAAAATGGTACTGGCATCTGTGATGGGTTTTGAATTACGTACTAAACATATGGTTTTGCTAAATATTTTGTATCTAACATGTTGACCAGACCTACTGTAAGTAGAGAGGCCTTTACTGTGGACCTCTCCAAAGTGGTATATGTGGATCTATTTTGAGCTTTCTTTATTAAAGTTATTTTTGCACAGTGTAGGTTCATTGGTCTCTTGAGCCAATAATCAGGGTCTTTGTAGAGGAGTAGGATACCACAAAATCCACATACTGTATCTGACTTGAAGTGCTGCAGTCGTGCTTGATCTCAAAGATATGCCACTGACTGCCAATTAACACAGAGTATTAGCTGGCTGATTCTAGTACCGGGTACTTACTTGTCCAGTTGAATGGCCAAAACTGAGCCAATTGTAGACCAGTGAGCCGTCACCATCAGAGTTTGTAAAGTACTTGAGAGCATTATAAGAGTTGCTTAATAGAGCATCTACTACGAAACAACCTTGTAAAGGATTGCCAACACCGTTTTAAGCCAGGACGCTCATGCTTAACACAATTACTCAAGGTACTGGATGTTTGGACCCAAATTCTGGAACATGGTGGCAATATCGACAATATATACCTAGATTTTGTCAAGGCTTTCAACAGCGTACCCTATGAAAGGCTGAGAGTTAAACTGGAAGGGTACGGAATTTGGGAAAGTGTCCCAGCGTGGATCGGAGACTTTCTGCATGGCCGCAAGCAGTGTGTGGTGATTGATGGTACAAAATTGTCATGTGTACCCGTGACAAGCCAGGTACCACAGGGCAGTGTATTGGGACCGTTGTTGTTTGTTTGTTTGTTTCATAAATGAAATGGCAGGAGTTATACATTCCTCCATACAAATGTTTGCAGACGATGCCAAGTTATTTAGGGAAATTAAGAACCAAACAGACTGCTTAGAGCTGCAGAAAGATCTTTGTGAGCTTTAAGAGTGGTCGAAGAAATGGCTGCTAGATTCAATGTCACAAAGTGTAAGAGGATGCACCTTGGTCGTTCCAGTGGTAAGGAGTTGTATCATGTCTCAACAGGACAAAGAAAGTGCATTAATAGAGATCAAATACGAAATTTGCAAAAAGGACCTGGGTGTGTATATGTTAATAATGAACTGAAGTTCTAGGGCCATTGTGAAAAGAAGGTGAATCAAGCAACTGAACTACCTGTAGTTGGCTTATAAGAAGGTCGTTCAGATATTTAGACGGTCCGTCCCACGTAAAACGCTTCAATTGTGAGTTGCTTCCCCGCCTGGAGTACTGTCATCCCATCTGGTCCCTGAGATATACTAGAGACTGTCAGTTGATTGAAAATGTCCAAAGGAGGGCTACCAGACTAGTGCCTGCACTTCGGCACCTCAGCTATCCAGAGAGATTAGAGGACCTGCAAACTGCCTAGCTTATACTACAAGTGGTCACATCTCAAGGTTGAAGAAGCCACAAGTTCAGAAAACTGTGAGGGCAAACTTTTCCGGGGTGAGAATTGTGAACTCTTGGAACAACCTGCCATAGAGTGTTGTGATGGCACTGAGTGTGAGCTGTTTCAAGACCAGACTTGACCAATACTGGAGCGGGTCCGACTAATTACCCAAATGTAGCCGCAATGAAGTCAAATAATGGTCCTACATGAATAAATCGGATTGCCAATCACTTCTCGACTAGTATTTGGTGTCACAAAGTAAAAAAAAAAAATTGGAAAACGTAATTTAATTTGAGTTAATAGATTGCGTGCATATACCGAGGGAGCGAGTAATTACCAAAATGTACCCAAATGTAGCCGCAATGAAGTCAAATAATGGTCCTACATGAATAAATCGGACTGCCAATCACTTCTCGACTGGTATTTGGTGTCACGAAGTCACAAAAAATTGGTGAACTTAATTTAATCTGAGTTAATAGATCAAGTGCATGTACCTAACCTAACACAACTCAGATTAAATCAAGTTTACCAATTTTTTGTGACTTTGACACCAAATAATAATCGAGAAGTGATTCACAGCCCGATTTACGCTTGTACGACCATCATTTGACTTCATTGCGGCTACATTTGGGTAATTAGTCGGACCGGTTTCAAGACCAGACTTGGCCAATACTGGAGCAGGTTCAGATACATTCAGGAGCCAGATGGATGCATAGTACTTGTCAACAGTGCATAACAGAGATGTGATCGTCCGCCCAAGCGGCTAACGAGCCGATCAGTGGCAAAGAGGATAAAGAGTGGGACTATATATTGTATTACTTTTGATAAAATTATAAGTGTTACAATGGTAGACAGAGAGGGTTTGTAATCTTATTTGCATATACTGTACTGTATTTGATAAAGTTTATTGAATTAGCTGGCAAAATGGCAATGTGCTTTTTTTTTTCCATGCCATCCTTACCCAATTTTTATTCCAACAACCCCCCTCCCCCCACCCCACCCCATCTCAGTTGTTGCTCCCCTTTATAACCTTTCCACACTGTGCAGAGTTTTATGATTTTGGATATTGCAGTGAAGTAAGGGTTCAAGGTTAGAGAGAAATTAAACTTTTTTGCCTGTGCTACTATTTCTGATTGAAAATGGGTCTTCATAAAAAAGACAGTCTTGATTCTAAAACCACTTTCCTTTGAATGATGTTAATGTAATCTGGACCATGTGAGTCTTCCTAGGTCATATTTCCAGATCTTAGTGACCTAGAACAAAAATTTTGTTCACTATTGATGTAGGCCCTGTATGGTGAAATCCAGTGGTGTTCATGAGTGATTAAAATCCATGAGATTGATGTCAAGAGTGTTTATATTTGACATGGATCTTCCATATGTATCATTCTATGTATCATTGGTGGATATTCATAGTGGGACCTTAAAAGAAGTTTCAGAGCACACTTCTTCACCCAGCCTTGTGAATGTTTATTGCATAGCTTACAACCTGCAACTAGCTACTGATTTATTGTCACATGGTAAGTTTAGTCATGGGGAGAGAAGAAACCTGGACCCAACTTAAGGTAAACCTGGTACAATACCCCTGTACTGTATTTACTCGAATATTTTTAAAATATAAATAGATTTAAGAGAAACAAGTATATAAATGGCTGTGTAATATATGGGACTTTCTCCTACCCACAGATCGGCTGTACTTCGTAACTTTAAGGACTTCTGGACGTCCACGGTCTACTGCAAATACTCACTATTTTACAATTGATGACGAATTGGTTTACGAGAACTTTTATGCCGACTTTGGCCCCCTTAATTTGGCTATGCTGTATCGGTATTGTCAGAAGCTCAACAAGAAGTTAAAGGTAAGTACTGTAGCTAGGAACTACTACAGTTTTATTGGTATTGTATATTATTATATACCAGTACCATTCTTTCTATGATGACTGTTCTCTCTCTCTAGCGTAAAGTGAAGACAGAATACGAACTGGGAATTCTGTCACCCTCGGCAGCACCAGTCATCTTAAGTGTGTTGATTGTAGCACTTGTGAGTACGTTACCCCCCCACTATTATAACTTCCTTTGACCTTCCTTTTCACATCTGCGTCACCCTGAGTTTTTGCTATTCCTTCAGTACCCTGTACCAATGTTCCTACACTGATGATGCTAGTGTTGTTCCCTTGGGTGTACTGGACCATATGTGTTACACTCCTTTACCCATATTGACCCAGATACCTCTCTACAAAACTTACTGGGTTATGCCCACCCCAACTGTAACTAATACTCTCCTCCTCAGTTTAGCTCTGGTCTCCTGCTACCTCATTCCTTTTCCTTAATTAGCCATAATATCAGCAGTACTGTATTCCCCTTCACTTAGAAACCTTTATAGATCTGTAATGCGTATATTTTCTATTGTCCACAAATTTGATGTACAGTTGCACCACTACTGCATTTACCACGAAGCATTACCAATTCTCTCTCTCTTCCTGAAGAGTAAATTCGAATCATTCGCTAGTGAGCAGGAGGGAGAGGGGAGGTGTGGGTCGGGGTAGGTGTCTTTCTGTGGAGGCAGACGAGGAACTGGGGGTGAGGATAGAAAGTGTATATCAGTTGAGAGAGATTACAATGCGGAATAACTCTTTGACAATACCGATGGGGTTTCCTCAGTTCAGTGTAATTGTCTAGCTCTAGCCAGAAGAAAATAATAAAATTACGAAAGGATGGGAGGGGGATGAATTTATGTTCTAAGAGAGGTGTTCCTTTGCAAAAGAGGGCATTTATGAGCAAATGGATTATGGATATGTTTGAATCTAAATCTTGAAGAAGCAGCAAAGTTTTGTTTTACCCCTTGACTATGAGATGGAACTTCCCCATCTAAATAAAATCATCTGGCGGTAGCCAGAATAAAATATATAAGAAACACATGGTAGTGAAGGGATAAATCAGCAATTAAATCAATCAGGAAGTGGGCACCACATGTACTGTGCAGTAATATCAGCAAACCACATACAATAGTTCAGTTGTGCCAAGCAGTGAGGTTAAATGGGTAAAAATATAATCGTTTTATTATTAAATGTGTAATTTATGATGCAAAACAATATACAGAGTTGCTGATGTAATTCTCGACTCCCCACACTCCCTGCCTCCACCACCCAACTCCTACTCTGGTACAGTAGTTGAACCCTAGAAGACAATTTACAGAATAGAATTATGTTGTGTCCTCTCATTTCGATGGGGCAATTATGATGAGAATACAAATACAAGTGATACCTATTTCAAGCAACAGTCACAATATTATGAAGTAAAATCATAAATGTATTTGTTTGATAATCCATTATCTGGGAACTGTATGGCTTATGCAGACTCACATCAACATGAGCCAGTCACAGAATATAGAGATACGGGAAGTATAGAAGTAGTATAAGGTGTAATTAAAGCACTCACCATGTGTGGAAAAGGACATTTATTCTAAAGAACACTTAATAATGTGAACATGTAGCTAAAACTAGTACTGTGACTCCCACACCCGGGTCAGGAACCATTCCACCAGTAACTCTGTCCAGTGCAGAGCATAGAAACTTTATTATTTAACACCTTTAAGCAACAGCTATTTTACTTTGCAACATAAATTGCACATTTGATAATAATAATATAATTTTTCCTCACAACTTAACTACAGTACAGTATGTGGTTTGCTGATTTTATACCAAATGGCTGCCAACTGAACGATTTTGTTTTCATCAAGTTTATAATACGGTAAAATAAGTATGTGGTGCCTGCTTCCTGATTGATTTGATTGCTAATTAATCCCTTGACTACGATGTGTCTTATACATATATTCTCAATAATCGCAGGGGTTAGGTTCCAGAAAGCATTTTTTTTTGTTTTTTGTTTTTACGGGAATTAGCCCACCCGGGCACAGGTCACTAACCCACATGGGGGCCTGGGGGGCGAAAATAATAATACTAATAATAACAAAAACAACAATAATAAAGAACCACAAAGAAATACAAAATGAAAAAAAAAATCAAAAGTGAGGAACAATATATATATGTTGTGTTGTCAATAGTAAGAGAAACAATTGAGACTCTGCAATTGTGTGTAAATGAGGCAGAAAGTCAGATCATTAACCTGGGACTTGGTCACAATTTAATAATAATAATAATAAACGGTTTATTAATAGAGTTGCAGCCGGTGGCTGAAAATATACAGACTTACATTTGATTTAGACATAATGATATAATATGCATTGAATACATTTACAGGGCTGTACAGTACATAAATCAGGAGTTGTTTATTATTTTAACAATAGATGGGTTGGTGCTGTTCTTATATCTATCGGTGCGGGCTCTTATGGGCTGAATTTTGTTGTAGTGGGGGACTGCGAGAGTTGGGTGGGGGGTTGCAGGTGGCAGGAGGTGGCGATGACGAGGGTGGTGCAGTAGCCCACTGCCAAACCTTTCCAGTGCTTGGTGGTGGAGGTCACTGAGGAATGGCATTTCCAGGGTGGAGAGAGCATTGGTGTAGCCAGAGTATTCTGCGCCGAGCATGATTCTGCAGGCCCTTTTCTGTACCTTCTCTAGCTGACGTTGTTGGGTGGAGTTGAGAGAAGACGACCAGGCTGGTGACGCATACGTTAGTTTGGGGAGAATAAAGGCGTTGTAGATGGTCCTCAGCTCTGGCATGGGTGTCCCAAGTGACCTAAGTCGTCGTAGCATGTAGATACGGTACGAGGCTGCCTTGACTGTGTTATTTACAAGGGCCTTCCAGTCAAGTTTGTTGTCTATAGTTACACCCAGGAGTTTGGCAGACTGCACCAGCTGGAGAGGATGGGCACCCACTGTGACTGCTGGGGCTTGCACTGGAGTGGTGGCGGTATTGATGTGCATGACTACGGTTTTGGTGTGGTTGATGGTGACCTTGTTCTCCGTAGTCCATGCCTGTAGCCTGTCCAGGGTGCCTTGTAGCGATGAGTAGTCTGGGGCGGTGTTGTCCACTGAAACCCCCACAGTGCAGTCATCCACGTACTTCCACCTGTGAGGAGTGTCCGATAGAGCGTCATTGATCTACCATAGACAACACATTATGCTTCCAATATCTTCCTAGGCGGTAGTACCTCCCTGTTTGGTAGCTGCCTAATACCTACTGCTGTGATAAGCAAAACCATACATATCGAAACACATAATATATGGGAAAAATTTGTTTCGTCCAACGACCCCAAAGATGCATCCCCTAACTGATCAAAATAGCCCCCCCAAAATTTGTAGGTAAACTAAGAGATATAATACTAGTAATATATCTTACTAAATAATGATTAACAAATAAACAGTGTACAGTACTGTATAATATTGTATCTTGAATGACTCCTAGTAGAATGAGTGAGAGGCAGAGTGTCGGTGAGACACAGTGGATATCGTGCCAATCTGCTCTGGCTATAGTAAATCCATCACTGAAATTATGATTTAGGTGGTGATAATAGAGGTAGTGGTGGAGGGGGAAATTGTGGTAAGTGGTGAGGAGAAGATGCATCAAACAGTTTGTTTGGTAACACTGCCTGTAGCACTGCCAGACACAGCTGATGTTTACCCACAAAACTGAGTGTAAGTATAAATGAACAAGGTGGAGTGGACGGAAATGGTAACACGCAATGGGTGTGTTGCTAAGCACATGCTTATCTTTGTCAGGAACATCAGAACATTCAACCAGAGAAAACCCACGTCTTCGTCGCTTGGCTGGATCAGGAACCTTAACACACTTCCTGTTCACGGGTGCCATGGTGGAGGGTAAATAAAGGTCACAAAAATTGCACCAAAAACAAGCACAGATCAAGAAACCATCTTCAAACACCAACCAAAAAGTGAGGGAAACAAATGCTATCACTGGAAGCTGGAACCATGAGCCATGCTACCATCTCTGGCAATTGCTGCTACCACTGGCTCTTGCAGACCTGCCGCTGTCCCATGATAATTCCGCGAAAACCCAGGTCAATCGGTGATAAGCATGCACGTGGTCGCAATTGAGGATATAGTAAACCCTCGATAACTCGGCACACATGGGGCTCTGACCTTGCCAAGCTACCCCAAATTCCTACAAAAATATGACAATAAAAAATGATCGACCCATTTATGTGTACATTACATATAATTACTAAATGTAAAAAAGTAACACTTCTCAACACTGCAGGTGAAGAATGAAGCATCATAGTAGGTGACACAGAGGCATGGTAGGTGATGCAGGTGACTAGATATGCTGAGATTTTCCCAGATAATTTTATATATCTCGGCATTTCCCAAGTTATATTATAATACATTCCGAGACCATATCCATGCCGAGTTATATGAAATTCCAAGTTATCAAATGTCGAGTTATTGAGGGTTTACTGGACTGATAAGCCAGTTTAGCGATTATCGGGTCCTGTGATTATCGAGGATGCAGGTATATTTTATTCAGGCTACTGCCAGACAATTTTATTCAGATGGGGAAGTTCCATCTCGTAGTTAAGGGGTTAAACAAAACTGCTGCTTCTTCAAGTATAGATTCAAACATATCCATAATCCATTTGCTCATAAATGCCCTCTTTTGCAAAGGAACACCTCTCTTAGAACATGAATTCATCCCCCTCCCATCCTTTTGTAATTTTATTATTTTCATCTGGCTAGAGCTAGACAATTACACTCAGCTGAGGAAACCCCGTTGGTATTGTCAAAGTGTTCTTCCGCATTGTAATCTCTCCCATAGCCAACGCATATATGAACCGTGAAAAGTCTGGTTTGTGAATCAATGGTTATCAAAGCAATTAATCCTATAAGAATATAAAAAATTCAGGGGGTTAGGGATTGGCCACCCTCAGAAAACTCCCATTCACCCTTGATATATCTCTGTGGTGCACACTGCCAACCAAGAAAATAGAACAAACGTAATAAGCACTGAATAAGGAATGTAAAGCATAAATTTACTGTCATTTATGTTGAGGATGGGCGATGTGGTCTAGGGTGGCAAGTTTAAGTCTCTACCAATCTTTGCTGGTCCATCACCACTCTTATTGCACCTTATTACACTTTATCACATCACATCAGACTGCTATCACTGGCATTTAGGCATGATAGTGTAACAGTAAGTCAGAAATAATGAAAAAAATATCAAGTTGGAGACACAAGGTAAGTGTAAACAAGTGTAGAGAGGGAGGAATGAGTCAAGGCACTGCGCAATGTACTCTTGTGGCAAGAGTTTGCATCACACCACTGCCTGCCAATTTTAAAACAGCTCTGCTGCTCCTCACCCAAACGTCGGATCTCCGGGGTATCAGCGAAACCGGCAGGGTATTTCCCCTATATGTAGTCGTCAGTTATGTGAATCAGCGATTAATGGAACGTCGGTTTTCAGGGTATACCTGTATACAATTTCTGTCTTCACCCCCAGTTCCCCGTCTCCCCTCACAGAAAGACACCTACTCCAACACACCCCTCCCCTCTCCTTCCTCTCATGCGAATGCTTCGAATTTACACTTCAGAGTGGTAAATGCAGGAGCCAGCTGTATTTGGGTTCTGTGAGCCCAAACTCACTAAAACATAAAACATTTGTATAACATCTCTAATTATACTAGACACTGCGTCAATCAATACACATTATGACAGTGGTGGTGGTGTCATGCTATATGTTGATGCTTAATACAGTACAGTATAACACTTCTGTAAGAGATGATTTAAAAGTTCATGGAGAATGTTTTCACTTAAATGCATAACGGAAAGAAAAAAATTCTGGTAGGAGTAATTTACAGAAGGCCCCATACCAATGTAAGAAACTTTCTTGATAAATTATCAGAACTAATCTACCATTGGTTCAGAGAGGAAACTTTGCTATGTTACAGGAGATTTCAATCTTAATCTATTGACATGAGAGATGGACACCTCAGTAATAGACCTTTTTGCTACCCGTCATTCTAAGTTCTTCAACACATTAGCCAAGCCTACCAGAGTAACTGCCTCTGTGATAGATCATATTTGGTCTAACAACACTCCTAACAATCTTGTAATGGAATTATTTTTAACTATATATCAGGTCACTTCCCAGATTTTTCTATGCATAAAACAGCCACAAAATTTGAATGGTCTAGTAAAGTCAATAAAATACTGTATAGAGACAACTGGGGTTACAATATGCTCTTATTTGCAAACAACTTATGAATGCCAAGTGGGATCTTGTCTATGCTTCCAACAACCCTAATGTGATGCTGTAACTTATCTTGTATCTTCATTGCTTGCTTTGATCTATGTTTACCCCTCAGGATTTAAGTTAGGAAAAATTATAGTATGCACTTATAAATGTAAAAAAAAAAATATAGTCTTGGGAACATTCTAATATGTATTTACTAACACTAGGTTACATATAGTAATTCCTTAAGATAAATGTACAGTACACTATAGCTAGTATCAGGTGCCACTAAGAGAGCTCAGGCTCTCACTTGGCTCAACCATGTCAATATTGTTCTTATTGTCCATTCTGTATCTGTATTCTTCTGGCTAAATTTTTTCAATATCAATATACCTGTACTATACTGTATCAATATCAGTACAGTATTATAATTTTCTTACACGTATATCTTTGAGCATTTCTCGACCATGACAACTGTAAAACAGAAGTAAAGAAATTGTCTTCAACTCCAAGCAGCTCTTCAAGTTTCTATACTGTATAATTGCAATTTTTAATGTTCATGGTGGTACCAGGAATTTTTGGCAAATGGTTGGTGGCACAGAAGATGCAAAAAGTTGACCCACTGTATTGGAGGACTTAATGCTGGGAGTTGAGGCGGTTCGAACAGATGTTAAAATTAATTTGGGATCATAAAGTTGTGACTGGAAATACTTTATATCTTACTTTGTATGTAAATGGGAATACAGTATCTGTTTAATCAATAAATGTGGCACAAAGTGGATACAGTGTACTTTCAAGCATGGTAGGTACAGTAGTGATACCATTTAGTCTGTACTTCAGATAATCAATGAATGCTATGTTATTATTGAATGTTATTTCTGGGCAGGTAAATAAATCATCTGGTAAAACTTATATATTTATAGGATTTAGGGTTAAGAAAAAATGTTTTTTTCATTGGCTGTTGAAGATAATAATCAAAGAAAAACTACATGTATGTGTAGGAGTTGGCTGGTAAAGTAGAGTTCATTGCACCTGGTGAGAGGTGAAAGTAACATCTTATGAATGGGAAGACCTTCAGACCAGTCACCACGACCCAGGAGGGTTCAGTTCACACACACTTGTAGTAATACCTCTGTTTTTCATAGAACACACACATACTCAAGCATTTGTTCATTCTTTCTGCTGTGGCACCTTCGTAACAATATCCCAAATGTAGTTTATCCACTGCATCATATAAACTGTGATCTTCCACAAATGGTATGTCCTTCCCCAAATGTCACAGGAAGTAATGCATTCCAATCAATCATGTACACTGCTGCATCCTGACTGTGCATCTCACTTATCATGTTTTCTTTGTTCTCTCCTGTCATCTTGATATTCCCTCTCTTGTACCTTCCACCTCTGAATAATACTGTACTCTGTACATGTAATGTATATATATACAGGTGTATATATATATATATATATATATAATTTCGTAATTAAGAAGATTTGTAACCTCTGACCTGACTACCGACGACTGCTGCGGTGCTTTTTCAAGAGAAGTTGGGTCATTACCTAATACCTGACCATTGTGGACTTGATTTCACCCTCCTCTATATATATATATATATATATATATATATATATATATATATATAATATATATATATAATATATATATATGCAAGTAAATCACTGTACTCACCCCTGAAGATGTGAATTACACGAAAGCGCTTGGGAACTTCGTGTTTTCTTCTTTCCTTGTGGTTATCAGCATATATATATATATGCAAGTAAATCAGCATATATATATATATATATATATAATATATATATATATATATATATATATATATATATATATACCCCGACTTACGACGGGGTTAGGGACCCAAACCCAGGTCGTAAGTCCGACATAGATAAAAAAAATTTTTTTTTTTTTTTTTTTTTTTTTTTTTTTTTTTTTTTTAATAAAAAATCTACAATGAAATACAGTACAGTAAAAGTAATGAATAATGATGAATGGATACAGTACAGTGAAAGTAATAAATAATAAGGAATGGATACAGTGTGACTGAGCACTTAACCTTTAATGTAGTCAGCTGAATGCACATGGGGCCCCCATAATTTTCTAATTATACATGGAGACTAAATTAACTGGAAACGTTTCGGTATAGAAAATGCGTGTGTCATTTAAATTTTTTTTTTTTTTTTTTTTTTTTTTTTTTTTTTTTTTTTTTTTTTATATATATATATCTGAGGCGGTCGTAAGTCCACGTAGTCGTAAGTCGGGGTCTAGGTGTGTGTATATATATATATTATATTATATTATTTTTTTCTTTTTTTTTTTCTTTTTTTTTTTTTTTCTTTTTTTTTTTAAGAGTACTGTTCATGGACACACTCAATATAAGGACAGGGCTAACAAATATCCTTCCTGTAAATAGGCAGGTACTCCAAGAACAGATCTTTTCTACACAGATGAGTCTGCTAGCAAAGAGTGGTATTAGAAGTTGGAATTATCCATATTCATGGAAAAGTGTCAAAGTATCAATAGCTACACAAGAAATCATAAAGAGAGTGAATGAACACATCATTCACTCAGGCCAAGATGACAATGATACATTTTGTGTTACAAAATGCTAAAAGTAAGTTATAATATACTGTACTATACAGTAAATGAATATTAATACAGTCCAGTACTTAGTCAAGTAATTGACAGGAAGGTGCAGAAAATATGAAAATACAGTACTACAAATGTGCAAATCAAGTTGTAAGCTCATTTGGATCTTATCCCATTTTTGGATTGATGGTAATGAAAAGGTGGATTTCAGAGGCAGGGAAGGAATGCTGTCGAGGAAACATACAAATAAGGAACTACACAATGTCAAAATGTTTGAGTGAGGAGAGCATCACTCAGGAGGGACACAGATTTGTGAGGTGGTGTCACAATTTAGTAGGAGAGATGTACCAGAATGCATACAAGGTAGAAAGAAAATGAAACATGGTGTGGTTGTTGCAAACATACAGCTGGGGCAGGTCTATTCATAAGCCTGGCTACTCTGGATTGACACATCAATTGCACTACCAGACTAGATGGTCATGATGTACTTCATCATTTTATTGTGTAAGACTAGTGAATAAAGTCTGATGGGCTACATACATTATTCTGCATTATGTATACCTGCAGATTTTTTTTAGAAAGTACAGTTTAAGAAAATCTTCGTTATATCGTAGTTTATGCACACCTGGCAGGTAACTGAAAGCACTGTGGGATAACATGGTGACTGTCAAATTGGTATGTACACTCGACAAAAACTTCTTGAACCCCTGGGCACTATTGATGTGGGAGTTTGTGGAATGGGGTTTGCCATCTCAGAATGGTTTCAGATTCTGTGTTCATTTTTCAGATTGCATAGTGCTTATAGCATTTGAGAAGTTTTTAGTGAGTATAGCAAAGGACTGCACCCAACTGCAGTTAAGATGAAAAGATGTTGCTTTTGCTAACATGTAATTGACTAAATATAGGAAGCAGAGGCCGAATAGATACAGTGCTTGCCTTCTACCCAATAGGGTTACTGGTTTGTTTCTGGTACTACCCACCACCACTCCAGTCCATCCATTTGTGAAAGGGTACCTAATTTTACAATTGGGGAAGAGTTGGTGGTTGAGTGCAGTGCCTGCTTGTCTACAAAAAAAATGATACACATTCATATGCAAAGCTCTGTGTTGAGTAAAAGATACAAAAATTTTCTACGATGAAATACATACCATAAACTGCTTCAAATTGTACATTATATCATTGAAGGTGCCCTATAAAGAGAAACTGTTCATTTATAGTTAAGTCATCTTGTCAGGTAAAATTGTCCTGGAAAAATAAATTTTTTATTGTTTTTGATAAATCTGCATGAATTCTGGTTTTCTGGAGTTAGGTGTATCTGGCATTATACTTAGGCAGCCAGTGAAAGTTGGCTCAGACCCTGGCGGGTGGTGGGTGGCTCCGCTAGGGTGAAGGGTTCAGGTAACGGGGTGGGGGGGGGTCCCTGCTGATATCTGCCTCCCCCCCCCCCCCCCTTTGTTTCATGATACAATATTATTGTATTTGCCTCAGTTGTTATTAGCGGAGATGATAGGGAAGGGAGAGGATTTACTAACTAGTGTCTACCTTTTCCCCCAACTCCCCTCCATCCCTTTCATTTGTCGTCCCCACCAGCATTCCCCCTTATGTCAGTTCCACCCTCACCTAAGTCCATATTTGCATGGGTAGCCTTGAGACCTTCCTTTTAGAATGATGCTGGGAGTACAGACTTATACTGTACTTTGGAATTTTCTTATTTAGTAGACGTTCTGTGTGTTCCGAGTACAATGTATAGCAGTTAGTTCACCAGCTAAGGTTTTAGTGTACCGGTAATAAAGTACTGTACTTTAGGCTGTTGCGGCTTGCTCTCTGCAAGCAATGATTACTACAGTCTGATTGTCCTGGAACCTTTGACAGATTTTCTTTCGCTCTCGCGCACACATCGATTGTTATAGGCTCTCCAGCTATCCATGATCGGTTTCTGTGTGACTATAAGTTTGTAGGTTCGACTCGTCCACCAGTTATTAGTGCCTCGTGGTTCAGAGGTATCCGAGTGCTGCAACATCCACGAAACTTATTTCCCTTTTCCGGCTGCTCACATGTCACTAGGCATTTTGGAATATCCAAATACAACAGCCTGATTGCTAGTACTCTGTCCTTGTGAATCGAACTTATTTTGCACTAGGCATAATACTTTACTTCTGTATCTATTTTATTGGATCTCGTGGATATATATATATATATATATATATATATATATATATATATATATATATATATATATATATATATGCTGATAACCACCAGGAAAGAAGAAAACACGAAGTTCCCAAGCGCTTTCGTGTAATTCACATCTTCAGGGGTGAGTACAGTCTGTACTCACCCCTGAAGATGTGAATTACACGAAAGCGCGTGGGAACTTCGTGTTTTCTTCTTTCCTGGTGGTTAGCAGCATATACCTAGATCACGCGCACCTACAGTGTGTTACGTGCATATATATATATATATATATATATATATATATATATATATGTATATATATATGTGTGTGCTTTACTGGGGGGGGGGGGGGCCATGTAAAAGAGTGTGAGGTGTAATTTGAAACAGGTAATAATGAAACGGGTCTCAGATTTTGTATCGTTCAACAAAATTTTGAACCTAATCAGTAACTGTTGTGTTTATGAAACGGGTAGTCCAAGGATGCAGCTTGATTTTCAATAGTGGAATTTAGAACCGGAATTCCTTATTCTATACGGTACAGAATTTGGGAGTATTGTTCCTTGTTTATATCACCTATGCTTAGCTGGTTTACTGAGGACAGACGAAAAAGGACCGCCCATGTTGTAGTAGGAAGGCAAATATTCGTCCGGCGTAAATTCCATAACTGCGTCATTGCAAGGGGGAGGAGTCGGAATACTACTGGACGCTATTTACTCCAGGTGCTGGCCCTGTTTTGTGACAAGTCTTGTACAGTCTCACCCAAAAGTTCGTTAACTCCCAGCCAGCTATTGCTGCACTGTCTGCTTCAGATGTTTGAAACTGTCCCAGTACCAACCAGAACATGAAACCGATACAAATGAATCTAAAGGTTCGAAGTAACAGACTAAGTTCATATATCTGAGGTAGGCAGTGTAGCAATAGCTGGCTGGGAGAGTTAACGAACTTTTGGGTGAGGCTGTACCAGTGTACCTATTCTTTGTTTCTCAAAGGTGACAAGTAACAATGACGCTATACCATAATTAGTTGTCTTCTTTTTACCACCAGCTACGGAAACTTAATTGTCCCGACCTTGTGAAGTTATACCGTATGCATTATTTTGGTGTGTGAGTGTGTCCCTAGGCTGTCAGTAGCCTGTTCAAGGCTTGGATGATGACGCCAAAAATTGCACCTACCAGAATGTGGTAATTTCTAAATGCTGTTTGGTCGTTCAAGCTGCTGTCATATCTTAATCATATGGATCAGAGAGTCATTCGTTTGGAAATAATATAACCGTACCTGTACTTAAAGCGTATGTCTACTATTATGGGTTTTCTGGATACCGGTAGAGGTAGCGAAAATGCGAAGGCACAATATTTGTGATTCATTATACAGTATAGGGATAACTTTGGCTATAATTTTGACCATAAATTTGCACTTGCACTATTTCTAAACAAACTGAGGAACTGGAATGTGAATCGGAAAACGGCGAAGATAAGTATGTGTGGTGTAGAGATAAAGGGGGTGACAGAGACTGACTTATTATCTTCACAGTTTAGGCCAACCATCACTAATTGCTCTGTAAGATGAACTGTTTCCTGTGCAGAATTACTTGTTGGCCGCCTACTTAATTCACAGGATTTTTTTTATATAAAAGATGGCCACTATCTGTATTAGTATAGAGTTAAACGTAAATGGCCAATGCATCGCCTATTATATCCTTACATTAAATTAATTCACATGTCACTGCTTCTTGGATTAGGATTTTATATGGTGGAGGGGATTTACAAAGGTCGGGAACCATTTGGTGGTACTTCTGATAGTAAGTGTGTGGTATTGATGGTACTTCTGATAGTGTGTGGTATTGATGGTACTTCTGATAGTAGGAGTGTGGTATTGGTGGTACTTCTGATAGTAAGTGTGTGGTATTGGTGGTTCTTCTGATAGTAAGTGTGTGGTATTGGTGGTACTTCTGATAGTAGAGTGCGGTATTGGTGGTACTTCTGATAGTAGATTGCGGTATGGGTAGTACTTCTGATAGTAAGAGTGCGGTATTGGTGGTACTTTTGATAGTAGGAGTGTGTGGTATTGGTGGTACTTCTGATAGCAGGAGTGTGTGGTATTGGTGGTACTTCTGATAGTGTGATATTGGTGGTACTTCTTATAGTAGGAGTGTGTGGTATTGGTGGTACTTCTGATAGTATGAATGTGTGGTATTGATGGTACTTCTGATAGTGTGGTATTGGTGGTACTTCTGATAGTAAGAGTGCAGTATTGGTAGTACTTCTGATAGAGTGTGGTATTGGTGGTACTTCTGATAGTAGGAGTGTGTGGTATTGGTACTTCTCATAATGAGAGTTGTGTGGACCGTAGTGTAGCCAGGGGTATTGTTACCGTAGTGTGGATGGCTTTACCTTTGAACAAAAGAGCCTTCCTTAATCCCCACACTGGTGTATAACTGGAACCCTACCCTATACAGTACTGTATATACTGTACACTGCGTAATTTTGATGTAGTTTGGTGCAGTGGATATTCACTTTGGTAGTTTGGCGTAGGAAGTCATTTCCTTACCGCCAAGGGTTATATAACATTTATGTCCCTTATTTTAAATTTCCTGTTACTTGATACAAAGAGGGGATGGTGATGTGGGTAAAGGAAAGCCTAATATATTGTGTCGTTTTGTAGTAAAGTTCAGTCTAGGCTACTGAAAATGTTCAAAGATTATATTACTCCTTTGATAGAATTTTTGTGCCATGATTATATAAGTTATTGAAACTTTTGCTTTCAACTAGTTTTATTTTGTATTAATATCTTGGTTGGTATTCCAAAAGACAAATGAATGTACCATCGTGTATCACATGAAATTTCAACCGAATTACCCAATGAATGTTTACCGTATGGTACCATTAGTACAGGAGATTTTTTTGAAGATATTTGACATTAATGTTGCTATCAGTTGATAGTTTTAGCAAGTGTGTGTGTGTGTGTGTGTATTTGAGAGGAGAGAGGAGGAGGGGGGTGGTAACGGTACTCGGGTTATCCGACATGTGACCCTCACACCTACACAGACCAGCCAGTCACCCAGCCAGTTTCTAGATCCTCAAAGGTTCGTACGGTAAATTTGTCTTGTCACTTGTAATGTGAAAGCATATCAATCAGACTATTTATTAAGCAGTGGCCTGAAGAAAAAGGCCTCGAGAGCGTCGAAAGTACACGAAGGCGATGCCGTACCCATATATATATATATATATATATATATATATATATATATATATATATATATATATATATATATATATATATATATATATATATGAAGGATAAGTTGAACGACTCCGAGAATTCGAACACTGTCACCAGGATGACCAGGTGCACACACAGATTATCCCTGCAGGTGTGCTATGAACTTTTTAATTTTGTAGCTGCGTGATGATACCACTTAAGATTTGGTAGCTTAGTCTAGTGTTACACCTCTGGTCTAATAAGACGTAGTACCGTATTGTTAATCATCTAGTCTTGTGTCAAGGTGTATATAGCACCAAATCCAATGTGTATCTTCGGATTTACTTTATTATTATCTGGGGCTTAGATATATAAAAAAACAGCACTGGCGTTCATGTTCGTGTTTACGTGTGCTTTGTTCCTTTGTCGGTCACTCGGTGATCTTGAGTGTGAAGTTATTGATATACGTATACGAGCAGCTTACTCAATTTGGCCATTTTAAAGGATGGTAAGTTGAGAGGAGGATTTAGAGATTGATGTTATTGGGTTTCAGGATTCTGGTACTATATAGTAATGTAATGAAGAGACGCCGTACGATAGACGCTCTTTATTGCCAACCCTTGATGTCCTGATATACTGTATACCTTGTATGTCTGCGTGGTTGATGTTCCGGTGTATATTAGAGTAGTATTTTTTCCGTCACAAAGTAATGAAGGGTATATAAAATTTCCTTATTGTGTGCTAGTAATATAAGGTGTTGGTGTACCTCTTTCTTCAAGGATTACGAGAAATGAGACCATAAGTTCAGACATTTTAGTACTAAAAGTTAAAAACAACTTAATGAAGTTGGGTAATGCGAGCGGCTCACATGTGTGTGTTTTGTTAGTTGGAGAGGGAACCGTGCGCTGGGGAGAATAGTGAGATCATGGCTTAATAATTACGTTTTTTAATTACAGTATTAATATTATCTTTTGTTTCAGGTTCTATAACTATTTTTATTCTCTTGAATTCAATGGGCTATTGTGACCACATTGTCACCGTCGTTGTCTGGCTAAATCTTCAGCTTAGTAGCTTAAAACAGACGATTGACAGTATGTATGTATCCATCTGCACGTGGCACTCGTGTAGTGAGGCTAAAACATGGCAGAAACACTTGAATGCATTGGATAAAAAAAAGCCGAGGCTGATACTCTTTACAGCACTTGTATTCTCTCGAGGGAAGTGTTTGTGTAGACACGCCCAGCCACACAAAGGCGGTAAAATACAGGAGCCAAATAACGGATTCTTTGCTCAGTGAATTGACGCAGTGAATCCCCTTAACTACTGGAAGCTCTAAACGACCGTTGAAATAATAAAGACGTATCATGAAGGGGTAAATTTGGGTTATGGTTATGACGTACTCTAATAATGCCACATAGGAAATAATAAACACGGTCAAAATAGTACGTAGACTGAGCCTGTTGTAGAGTTATGTACAGTCTCGTTCAAGATTCTTCGAACACTGCTGGAGACAGCTGGCAACTCAAGGTCGTTTGTTTACTGTAGTACGTAGTATAATAGAATACGAAACAGCAAAGCTAAACCGTTAATTAAGCAACAGGGAACTAAGTAACCAATCACTTTTACGTTCATTCCTAATTTTTACTACGTACTATAGTAAACAAACGGCCTTCAGTTGTCTGTCTCCAGCAGTGTTCGAAAAATCTAGAACGTGACTGTACAATGAAACGATATTGGTTCACACATTGAAGGGTCTAGCCAGCAAATGAAAGAAACCTTGGGCTAAGTTATTGTGATATATCGGTAATATTAGTAACTCCATTTTTTAATTGTATTTAAATAGTTTAAATCCGGTCAACGTAGAAAATACAAGTGCTAACAGTTAGGTAGATATGAAGTTAGAATCGTGGTGAGTTCATGGTAGGTGGTTTGAGTAGGTAGATGAGGATTTGTTTTATTATTATTGAACTTGAAGCCTTTGAGACACTGCTGCAACACCTCAAGTTATCATATATCACACCTCTTGCAACATTCTTAGATCACCCAAGATATTTTACTTATTTCATCACAAAAAACTATTACAATTAGTGTCAAAATCATCTGAGAACATAATTCACAAAAGGAGAAGTCCACTATATACAGTACTATATGTGGCGGCTGTTCCATGATTCAGAGTCTCGGACGGTAGGTATCCTGGAGTTGGGTCAGATAAGTATGCAGGGAAGATGGGCTGTAGTGTGTAGCTATGTGGGTTATAGTGAGTGTGTGGGGTGTGTAGATGGATGGGCAGGTGGCTCCTTTCTTATCCACCCCACGAGCCATTAATGGAGCAAGTGTGTGTGTGTCGGCTAGCATTCACTCACAGGTACACCTCACAACGCCTCATTGTGTTATACTATACCTCTTCCTCTTACCACGTTCACGATCATGCGGTAAGCCATTCATTTTGTTATTTCAGGTAGGTAGTACTACCGTGTGTATAAGTATTTGTGTACGGACTACTACTGCGTGCCTGGGGGTGTAGATATTCATTGAGAGGAAGGGTACAGGGAGGTTGCGTGTTGTGGTAGTCTCGTATCAACGAAGCAGGCATGCATGTGGCATGAGCCAGAATGAGGACAAAGGCGGTGATGGTGGTCGCAGAAGCAAGCTGCTCCAACTTCTGCTTGCTTCACTGGCACATCTTTTAAATCCGCCAGCTGGTAATGTTCACCCAAGTCTCGTTTGTGTGAGCATATTTTTTGTGGTCTTTTGGGCACGAGTTGACCTTTAACTTGAGAACTCGTGAAACTGTGTGTTTGTGTAGTTGGTCAAATAGTTTAACCCTATAACCATCGGCTTGTAAAAATCCCGTAGATTTACAAATACCCATACAAAAGATATAACTTACCGTACCCCAGTCTGTGGTGCCTGACGGGAGTTGACGCCTCGGGCTGATTCAATAAATGAATCAGGCTCTAACGTTCAAGTTGACACTTGGTCACATTTACTGTTCCTCTTATCAGTCAGCACAAGTGGCAAAGAAGTTAGATTAGTATTTTTATAACTTTATTGTGTCTGGTTTACTCTCTGGGAGCTCACTTTAGCAGCTTGTGAACGCCTTTCCATATTGATTGTCACGCTGCGAGAACTTTCCTATTGTCACCAGCCTTCTCACACCAGGGTTTCGCAATGTGCCCTGGTTCTGGTGCACCCCACCAAGGCCACCTATGCTTTATAATTAGTCACCCTTGTTAATGTGTATCCTGTGAGCGCATGTACAACGGAGTGCGAGGTGGCTGTAACAAGTGGAACAGGTACCCGGTAATACCCAAGACATTATATTTGTCGTTGAATTGCTGAAGAAAAAAAAGTTGAGGCGCGTAATTCCTACATTTCTTCTTCGCTTTCTTTCTCATTGTTTTATAACATTTAACCTTCCAGTAAATTATGACAATAACAACGTAATGTTAAAAAAGTACTCAAGGTTGTAATGGGTTAGAAGCGTGGACACTCAGCAGACACCAGAAAGAGGTTGGGGGCCCATGAAATGTGGTGTTTTAGTCTAATGCTCAGAATAAACTACACTGAAGGGGAAACAAGATTAGCAAAAACTCAAGAGAAATACTTGAAATTTACAAAAAAAAAGATACTTTGGTCATATAATTACTGTAGGGCTGAGGGAATAATAACAAATATTAAGTCAAAGTTGAGGGTAGAGGGGCCAGGGGAAGGCAGAGACGGGTGGATGAAGGAATTTAAAAACTGGGTTCCCAGAGTGATACAAATCTTTAGAGGATTGGTAAAAACAGCCCGAGAATGTTTAGTGCAGAGGACTGCTCGTCAACCCTTAGATATGAGGACGGTACTCTGATTGATTGAAGGTTGTAGCGAAATAAGATATTTATATTTATTTGCTTATATATTTTTTAATTTATTTTCATTAACAGACGCCTTATTTCTCAAACTAGATCACTTCCGTAGTGTTGGGAATCGCCCAGAGACTTTACGAATTTAAAACAACTATAATATGTCGTGAGGGTCTCGTGGGAATTTCATATAGATTCTTGCCCATGTATCCGTTTGGTATATTTAGCGTCTAAAGCTAAAACAATTATGTGTTTGGCATATTTTCTGTTACCATCTATAGCTACTGAGAGCCAAATAATGACGTCTTTCAGTATTCTTCTTTTCCCTGTGTAACTGGATACGATTGAACTACTATACACATTATTAAAGGCAGCGTCACACTAGCATTTCTATTGTCAACTTTTCCTTCAATCGCCAGAGTTGTCGTTGGCTGTTCGTCAAACGGTACTGATCATCTGCACTGACAACTCGTACGACAACTTACGGAGTCAACTCAAGATTTATAATTGGTACTACAAATAGTTATAAAAATAAACTAAATTCTCCTTAAAATATAAAGCTAAAATTATTATGAAGTAATTATTACTCGTGATTTTAAAGGGGTAAGAAAATGTCTTCTTTTTCTTTTCTTTTTTCCTTGCGGGAATAACAACAACATGATGGAGCCAACAGATAAAATAATTTCCCGAGTATGGACACGCCTTTCCGAGGAGTTCTTGGTGGATCAGATAGGCAGCGCCGCTGTTTCTGGTATGACCAGGAATCTTCATACACCAAAAAAGGCATAGAATTGGTGCGCTTTCTGCGTCAGTTGGATCCATCTTGCTTGTCTGACAGTTGTCGAACGAGGGAAACTGACGAGTTGGTTCTAAAGTAAACGCCTATATATAAATCGGGATAGTAGAGCTATGCGACAGTACCGGCTCGCCGACTAATATTGTTTGCTGTCTTGCGGGTGGACGTCCTCTACCATTCTCTTGCCGTGTCTGTCCTGGTGGTGCACAACGTCCCACCATATAATTTTCTCATTGGACATGGATGGCTCTTGTCAGACAGTTCCCTCATTAGACAATCCCTAAATTCTTCGTTGTAAATTCTGTACGGTACGAACACAGTTCATGTAGGGCGCGTGAGAATATTTAGGAATGAAGTATTGAGGAAGAATACAAAATTGATAAGACGAATACTTATTAATGAAAGAACTAAATAAGAAATAATCTGGAAAAATACTATTAATTTTAAGAATTAAGTAAAATCCATATGCAGTTTCCTTACTGGACTTAATCCTCTGAAACTGTAGATATATCATGGTAAAAAAAATGACCTGCAGTCGAAATGGGGGAGGGACAGAAGTTCAGCACAAACACCACCTACTTTTTGACTATAAAAGCTGAAATAACTCTCTCTCTCTCTCTCTCTCTCTCTCTCTCTCTCTCTCTCTCTCTCTCTCTCTCTTGAGCCCATGTCCTGTAATCTCAGAACATGTAGAATACATAAGAACATAAGAATGGAGAAACTGCAGCGGGCCTATTGGCCCATACTGGGCAGTCCCATTTACACCCAACCCTTATTGCTCATATATCCATCCAACCTATGTTTGAAGCTATCTAGCGTATTCGAGGTAATGATGATATTTGGTAACTTGTTCCACTCATCCACTACTCTATTTCCAAACCAATGTTTACCTATTTCGCGCCTAAATCTTTGTTTATAAGTTGGTCAACACGGCTTTAACCTGGGGACCATTTGGGAGGGGTTTTGTGTGTGTGTAAAGACTCGGAGTCTGATTTCGGTCCATGTTACGGGGGGTAATTTATGAGTCTTCAAAATAGTAACCAATTTGGGTCCAGGTCCTCAAAATAAAACATAGGCCCATTCTTCTGTCTATAGTTTTCGATGTTCTGAGACATTAAATTTTAATTCACCTAGAGATAACAAAGACATTGGCATTTTTCACATTAAAGGGTTTTTCGATAAGCGTAGAGAAATGCTTGCGGAAAGTATCGACTCGTAGCTTTAGGCTTTGGATCCATGTGTACAAGTTATTGACAAATTGATCCACGATAATGGTATCCAGCCAACAAATTCCAACGTTCGTACTCTCAACAACACCAGACGCTCGGTGGTGTATTAGTGTTGCATGTTTGCACTGGGAGCGACTGTGTCTGGCGAATGTCTTTATATAGACATGCCCATAACCTTTCACAGTAAAGGCTTAACAAATAGATCTTAAAGCATGGCGAATATTATATATATATATATATATTCACATCTTCAGGTGTATTCACGGGAGTATCATTTCAGCAAAGCTTATGTGGTTGACTTAACCATTGCATTGGTTGTGGTGGAGGTTGTAAAGCATATGGAAGCACGTTGGAATTTCATGATCCGTTACGATCATGTTGTGGAATGTGATTGTCCAGTGTTACAATAAAGTGGGTCATGTGCACCACAGACACACCGAGTACAGTACCCGCAGGTGCTTTGACATCACTCACACGCCCACTGCCTTCAAGGGGACCTGTAGCCCTGCCCCATGCATGCCCACTATTCCCATGAGCCCTTAACCTCCACGCACATGTCCACTGTCCCCAAGAACCCTTAACCCCCACGTGCACGCCCACTACCCACAGGGGGGGGGGGGGGGGGAGCCGAAACTCGACGTACACGCCCACTACCCTCAGGGGGCCTCAGACCTAGCATGACAGCGATTATCAGTTCCTCACGCACTGTATTTACGCTACAGTTACGTTCCCGCTATTACACACTAACTTCACCTGCCGTCACTGCTGCCATGCGTTCACTGGACACAACCGTGAGAGTGTAACGCGGCGAAGATGACATTACTGTATAAAGATTTGTTGGTCAAGAAGGATTTTAATTCAAATTTGTTCGTAGAGGATTCCTAATGTTTTGTGAATTGTAATAAGGAGAGGAATATATATGTATATATTAAGAAATGTAATGACGTGTTTGGTGAAGGTGTCAATAAAGGTTCATGAAGGAGAGAAGTGTTTACATGTGGCAGCAAGAACGTCATGTAAACAAACACACCACAGAGGCCGCCACTATTCACTTCCCGGAATTAAGCATCAATTGGTGAGTTTGTCCGTAGTTTTTTGTTCCTTTTTTTATGGCTGCGTCCACTCATGCGCTGCCTACTGGACCTCACTCGTAATTACAGCACTTCCTTTTTTACGCGGGGTATTTTATCCTTAATGATGTTTTTATATTAGGTGTCGGAGATGAGATTTATGGTATGTAACGAGGCAAGTATTATAGCCATTGTTTAATACGGCAGTGTGTTTGTTTTAGTGGGAAAATGGTTCCCGTGAAGACAGTTATCCTTGTTGGGCTATCACATGATTGACAGGGTGTATCGTGTGAGAGAAAATACAAACACTTACCTGTTTGTGTATACGTACAAAAACACAAGCACTTACCTGTACTTGTGTGTGTTCATAAAAGTACTTACCTGTGCGTATGTGCAGAGACAAACACACACACGCACTTAAATGTTTCACAACATAGATCACAATAAAACAAGGAAGTAATTATTGCCCTCCAATTAGAGGGCGAGGTCACCGCACTGTGTCCACCAGCTAGTGAACAAACAACAACCACCATTACGATTGATTATAATTATCAATGAATCCGGCCAACTACACCCACCTAAACTAATTGTACTTGAAAGCTTGGCGTGGAAACCGTGAGAACGCTTCCAGAAAACAAACAAATTCGAATTCGTAAAATTTACAGTTAACAAATTTGAATAGCTCCGCAAGGAAAATCAATAATTTACTAACACAGTTCCTAAAAAACGCACAAAAATACGTGCAAAATTTTTTATATTTTGGGGGACAAAATTTTATTAAATTTACAACCTTCAAAAATATATTTTACGAAGGAATTGAAAAAATTATTCAACCTTCTAGAACACGCCCGCTCACTCACTGAAAGATTCCAACTGTTTATGTCGCGTAACTATTTCCCCCCACGAGGAATTCATTCTCACTGACGTTTACTCCTGGCCAACTATCGAATGTATTGAAAGTCACGAGCAAGGCTGAAATTCCGAGAGTATAACAGCGTGTAAACTCTTCCCAGTGTATACCAACAACGCGAGAAAATAGCGAGTAGGCTACGTGTGTGTGTGTGTGTGTTCGATGATCACGTGATTAATTTGGTTGTTATCGTAGTTGGCCAGGATGTGGTGTTTTTGTTTTCCCTCTGCCATCAAAAGCTTACATGCACATTTCACCTCAAAATTATCAACCTACCCGTAATCAACTACCACCACACACAATCACCTTCCACAGCACCTGAGCACAGTTAACCGCCACCACACCACAGTCACCTACCACAGCACAGTTAACCGCCACCACACCACAGTCACCTACCACAGCACAGTTAACCGCCACCGCACAGTCACCTGCCACCACAGTCACCTACCACAGCACAGTTAACCGCTACCGCAGTCACCTACCACAGCACAGTTAACCTCCACCACACCACAGTCACCTACCACAGCACAGTTAACCGCCACCAGTCACCTACCACAGCACAGTTAACCGCCACCACACAGTCACCTACCACAGCACAGTTAACCGCCACCACGCCAGTCACCTACCACCACACAGTTAACCGCCACCACACCACAGTCACCTACCACAGCACAGTTAACCGCCACCACACCACAGTCACCTACCACAGCACAGTTAACCGCCACCACACCACAGTCACCTACCACAGCACAGTTAACCGCCACCACACCACAGTCAACCGCCACCACACCACAGTCACCTACCACAGCACAGTTAACCGCCACCACACCAGTCACCTACCACAGCACAGTTAACCGCCACCACACCACAGTCACCTACCATAGCACAGTTAACCGCCACCACACCACACAGTCACCTACCACAGCACAGTTAACCGCCACCACACCACACAGTCACCTACCACAGCACAGTTAACCGCCACCACACCACACAGTCACCTACCACAGCACAGTCACCTACCACAGCACAGTTAACCGCCACCACACCAGTCACCTACCACAGCACAGTTCACCGCCACCACACAGTCACCTACCACAGCACAGTTAACCGCCACCACACAGTCACCTACCACAGCACAGTTAACCGCCACCACCCCAGTCACCTACCACCACACAGTTAACCGCCACCACACCACAGTCACCTACCACAGCACAGTTAACCGCCACCACACCACACAGTCATCTACCACAGCACACAGTTAACCGCCACCACACCACACAGTCACCTACCACAGCACACAGTTAACCGCCACCACACCACACAGTCACCTACCACCACACCACACAGTCACCTACCACAGCACAGTTAACCGCCACCACACCACACAGTCACCTACCACAGCACAGTTAACCGCTACCACACCACACAGTCACCCGCCACCACACCACACAGTCACCCGCCACCACACCATACAGTCACCCGCCACCACACCATACAGTCACCCGCCACCACACCAGACAGTCACCCGCCACCACACCACACAGTCACCCGCCACCACACCGGCACCAACCACCACACCACACAATCACCTGTCGCCACAAATTGGTTCATTGTTGTAGGTGGTGGGAGTGTCGACGCTTCATCATGCTATTGTTAATATGTTATGATCGCATGACCAACAAAGCTGTTTCAAAAATTAGATTTGTTATAGAAGGTGGAATTGTGTTGTGGAGTGTACAATAGGTGGTGTTGTGTTGTGGAGTGTACAATAGGTGGTGTTGTGTTGTGGAGTGTACAATAGGTGGTGTTGCGTTGTCGAGTGTACAATAGGTGGTGTTGCGTTGTCGAGTGTACAATAGGTGGTGTTGTGTTGTGGAGTGTACAATAGGTGGTGTTGTGTTGTGGAGTGTACAATAGGTGGTGTTGTGTTGTCGAGTGTACAATAGGTGGTGCTGTGTTGTGGAGTGTACAATATGTGGTGTTGCGTTGTGGAGTGTGCAATAGGTGGAGTTGTGTTGTGGAGTGTACAATAGGTGGTGTTGCGTTGTGGATTATACAATAGGTGGAGTGTGTTGTGGATTATACAATAGGTGAAGTTGTATTGCGGATTATACAATAGGTGGAGTGTGTTGTGGATTATACAATAGGTGAAGTTGTATTGTGGATTATACAATAGGTGGAGTGTATTGCGGATTATACAATAGGTGAAGTTGTATTGTGGATTATACAATAGGTGGAGTGTGTTGTGGATTATACAATAGGTGGAGTGTGTTGTGGATTATACAATAGGTGGAGTAGTGTTGTTTATTATACAATAGGTGGAGTAGTGTTTTGGATTATACAATAGGTAGAGTGTGTTGTGGATTATACAACAGGTGGAGTAGTGTTGTGGATTATACAACAGGTGGAGTTGTGTTGTGGATTATACAATAGGTGGAGTAGTGTTGTGGATTATACAATAGGTGGAGTAGTGTTGTGGATTATACAATAGGTGGAGTAGTGTTGTGGATTATACAACAGGTAGAGTAGTGTTGTGGATTTTACAATAGGTGGAGTGTGTTGTGGAGTGTACAATAGGTGGAGTGTGTTGTGGATTATACAATAGGTGGAGTAGTGTTGTTTATTATACAATAGGTGGAGTAGTGTTGTTTATTATACAATAGGTGGAGTTGTGTTGTATTGTGGAATGTACAGCTCTTGGCATGTGTGTCCCTTGTATGTGTAAACAACGCACAAGTCACCCTGACCAACTACTGTGCACTGTATGTCAACAAAGAAACTGAAGGCGGGGCGAGTTCACCACATTGGAAATTCTGGTGATGGTTTATTTTTGTATTATTTTTCACCCTTTATTTTGTTGGTGATTTTTGTCTTATTATTATCTCGTGTATTTGTATTTTGTGCGTTTTTGTATTAAAGGAAAGTCTTGTAACTTATTGTACTGATGAATTTTGTCTCAAAGGATACAGCATACAGTACAGTACAGTATATTATGTTACAGGGAATTTGTGTAACCAATGATTTCATGGAATCCCTAAAACTTTTAGTAAGTTATGTAATTAGCTAAACTAACCTAATAGTAATTACATATAACTTACTAGAAGTTTTAGGGATCTCATGAAATCACTGGTTTCACAAATTCCCTGTATTATACACAGTTCGGTGGGATGTGGATATGATTGATTTCTTTTTCCCTGTGTACATCTACGGCGACATCATCAGTCTAATATGTCACACTCATTTACTCATTCACTCCCTCGTATCTTTTCCACACGTCATAAAATGTCTTCACTGTCAGGTCAGGTTAGCTGCGTGGTTCCCGCCCCTCCCCCCTTGTATAAATAATACCAAAGTGTTTTTTTTCTTTCCTTTTCATAAACTTTCTATAATTTTTTCCTTCGTCTTCTTGACATTAAACTTTCTACCGTGTCACGCGATCTTGTAGCTGGCTCTCCATGTCCTTGGCTACTGAAGAAGGTATACGGGGGGGTGGGGTAGTTGGGGGTATATACTGTACCAGTATGTAATTTATATGATGACGTAATAATAAAATACCTGTAAAGTATATATATATAAAACAGAACTGGTGAGTGAGTGTCGTTTGCTGTCATGTTAGCTGGTGTTATTTGTGTCATGTCAACAAATGCCATTTATAATTCGTGTCAACAAGTGTCGTGTATTGAGTCGTGTCAACAAGTGTCATTTATGAGTCGTCAACAAGCGTCATTTATGAGTCGTGTCAAGCGTCATTTATGAATCGTGTCAACAAGTGTCACAATTGTCATTTATGAGTCGTGTCAACAAGTGCCATTTATGAATCGAGTCAACAATGTGTCATTTATGAGTCGTGTCAACAAGTGCCAATAAGTGTCATATATGAGTCGTGTCAACATGTGTCATTTATGAGTCGTGTCAACATGTGTCATTTATGAGTCGTGGCAACAAGTGTCATTTATGAGTCGTGTCAATAAGTGTCATATATGAGTCGTCAACAAGTATCATTTATGAATCGTGGCAACAAGTGTCATATATGAGTCGTGTCAACATGTGTCATTTATGAGTCGTGGCAACATGTGTCATTTATGAGTCGTGTCAATAAGTGTCATATATGAGTCGTCAACAAGTATCATTTATGAGTCGTGTCAATAAGTGTCATATATGAGTCGTCAACAAGTATCATTTATGAGTCGTGGCAACAAGTGTCATATATGAGTCGTGTCAACATGTGTCATTTATGAGTCGTGTCATCATGTGTCATTTATGAGTCGTGTCAACATGTGTCATTTATGAGTCGTGTCAACATGTGTCATTTATGAGTCGTGTCAATAAGTGTCATACATGAGTCGTGTCAACAAGTGTCATTTATGAGTCGTGTCAACAAGTATCATTCATGAATCGTGTCAACAAGTGTCAAAAGTTTCATTTATGAGTCATGGCAACAAGTGTCATTTATTTATGAGTCGTGTCAGCAAGTGTCATTTATGAGTCGTGTCAGCAAGTGTCATTTATTAGTCGTGTCAACAAGTCGTTAGCGAGCCACTACACCACCACCAGCGGTGATTGTTCCCGGGCAGGAGTAAGTGTAATGTAATTTTAAAGGGAAAAAAATTACGAGTGGCGTTGTGGCTAATATAGAGAAGTTTAGTTTAATTGACATTGTGTGTGTGTGTGTTGCCGGCGGGCAATTGAAAAGATATAAGGATAGTCTTAAGACAAACCTAAAAAAGTGCCAAATCGACCCCCTTCACGATTACTCCACACCGCAACGCTTGGAGGAGCACCACACAAGAAGGTATTGAAACATATTGAATCAGTTTATTTAGCCAGAAAAACACAGATACAAAGTGGACAATAATAACAATATTAACATGGCTGAGCCAGTTGAGAACATGAGCTCTCTTTTAGGTGTCAATGCTTTCGAGTTTGCCCGACTGCAAACCGAGGCAGACAAGCGCCAACGCCGGAAAGACGCCGATGTAGCCCCCACTTGTGCAATATCTGTGAACAACTCTGCCGGTCCCGTATCGGCCTCTTTAGCACCTTAAAACTCGCCAACCTGGGTGACATCCCTAATAACTCATATCATTGTATCACAGCTGGATGATCGTCATATTCGATTCTGAGTGATAGCAAAGTAGTAGTAGTGTGTGTGTGTGTGCGCTTCTATGTTTAGAAGTGCTTGCGCGTATACTGTGTGTGTGTGTGCGCGTGCGCGCGTTGTGGTATGTGGGTTACCTGACTAGCGGGACGGTGGCCACAGCGCTACAACTCATTTGAGCCGACACACTATCGCCACTCAACTACCCACACCAGTCACCACTACCCACACCACCACCGCCACTACCTACACCACTACCCACGGCACCACCGTCACCACTACCCACGGCACCACCGTCACCACTACCCACGGCACCACCGTCACCACTACCCACGGCACCACCGTCACCACTACCCACGGCACCACCGTCACCACTACCCACACCACCACCACCACTACCCACGGCACCACCGTCACCACTACCCACGGCACCACCGTCACCACTACCCACACCACCACCACTACCCACCGTCACCACTACCCACGGCACCACCGTCACCACTACCCACACCACCACCGCCACTACCCACACCACCGTCACCACTGCGCACACCACTACCCACAACACCACCAGCCACACCATTACTCACACCACCGTCAGCTACACCACCACCATCCCTGCCCACACCAACACGACTCTCACCACCACTGCCCACGTCACACCCACCACTATCACTGCTCACAACAGCACCACCTCCACCACCATCTCTGACCACATTACCACTACCACCACCATCTTTGCCCACATTACCACTACCACCACCATCTCTGACCACATTACCACTACCACCACCACCACCATCTTTGCCCACATTACCACTACCACCACCATCTCTGACCACATTACCACCACCATCTTTGCCCACATTACCACTACCACCACCATTTTTGCCCACATTACCACTACCACCACCATCTCTGACCACATTACCACCACCATCTTTGCCCACATTACCACTACCACCACCATCTCTGACCACATTACTACTACCACCACCATCTCTGACCACATTACCACTACCACCACCATCTTTGACTACATTACCACCGCCATCTCTGCCCATACCATCACCACCACCATCTCTGCCCACACCATCACTACCACCATCTCTGCCCACACCATCACCACCACCATCTCTGCCCACACCATCACCACTACCATCTCTGCCCACACCATCACCACCACCACCTCTGCCCACACCATCATCACCACCACCATCTCTGCCCACACCATCACCACCACCATCTCTGCCCATACCATCACCACCACCATCTCTGCCCATACCATCACCACCACCACCACCATCTCTGCCCACACCATCACCATCTCTGCCCACACCATCATCACCACCACCATCTCTGCCCACACCATCACCATCTCTGCCCATACCATCACCACCACCACCACCATCTCTGCCCACACCATCACCATCTCTGCCCACACCATCATCACCACCACCATCTCTGCCCACACCATCACCATCTCTGCCCATACCATCACCACCACCATCTCTGCCCATACCATCACCACCACCACCACCATCTCTGCCCACACCATCACCATCTCTACCCACACCATCATCACCACCACCATCTCTGCCCACACCATCACCATCTCTGCCCATACCATCACCACCACCATCTCTGCCCATACCATCACCACCACCATCTCTGCCCACACCATCATCACCACCACCATCTCTGCCCACACCATCACCACCGGCCACACCACTACCAGACACTCCCTCACCTACTGCAGGTCACCGGTCCCCATTAACCCCCACCCCTCCCTCACGCCGCCACTACCTCTGTGCTTGGCGAGGGAGGGGTGTAGTGAGTGGCCCAATGAACCAGAGATACAGGTGAGGATGGCGGGTGTAGAGTGTAGCTGCCATGAGTGTAGGACCAATTTACTCCTTAAGTGGGGAGGGGGGGGGGTGTCATGGCCAGGATCCTCCAATTTTGTTACTATACATCTTGGTAGTGAGTCGGTCAGATTTGTCCTTCCGTTTTCATTACGTGAAGAAAAATATGGGGGAGTCATTTAGAACCTATTTATGTGCCGCAGCTTAATTGTGCTGTGTGTGTGTGTGTGTGTGTGTGTGTTTTACTATAATTTTTTATTAGGGGAAAATATCATATAAACCTTTGATATAATCTAAGAGCCCCCACTCTCCACCATCTCTCTGTACACACACGTTAACGCCCCTTTGGTCTTCCCTGAATAACAACAAGACTTTAGTGAGAGAAAGAAAAAAGTTGACGGTAAACAAGTTTTTTTAAGACCATTAATAATGTATGTAACAATAATGTTATCCGCCATGTGTTTAAAACCCCCTTTTGAAGTTAATTTAGTTAGGGTCTGCATCTTGAACCTGAGGCCGTTTTAAAGTTAGTTTGAACCCTGAGACTTATGATGAGATGCCCTGGAGTTGACAAGACCTGATAATGATCCGAGTGTGATGGAGGGAAGTACAGGGGTGAGGAGAGGACGGTCGTGTTGGCTAGTGGTGAGCGACGAGGACCACCACCAGTGTCGTTAACTGTTCTTGGTGTTATTCTGCCAGGTGGTGACGTAGCGGCGATGCGGTTGGTCACTGTTATTTGTGCATTCGCAGTGAGTGGCGGCGGCGGCAGTAATGGTGGTGGAGGAGGAAGAATAGGCGGGGAGGTAGAATTCAAGTCATTCATTTTGGATGGCGGGAGTGGTGGAGGACAATGTGAGTTTGGAGGTCAGTGGTGGTGTGGGGGTCAATCAGTGAGGGCGGTAGTGTAGGTCAGCTGGATGTTGGTGGACAGTATAAGGGCGTTGGAGTAAGTGAGTGAGTCAGGTGGGCGGGCGGGCGGGCGGATGACCGAGCGGGCCAGGCTAGGCTAGGCTGCCGCCCACTCGCCCTCTCCCCGGGGTAAAAACTGGCCCCTGGCTTTATGTGGGTCAGGTGGGTGGGTAAGGGGCGACGGGGGTCAACAATACCTGGCGCTTCCCGCTACATCACCTCCCTCCCTCCTCCACAGTGTCTACCCTCCTCTCGCTATATTTAGATTGTGTAGGTAGAACGTGTCTGTGTATAAGCCCGTGTATGTATGCAAGCGTGCGCGCGCGCTTCTTTGTGCCTACAAATGTGCGGGCGTGCCTGGATATTTTTGTAGGCGTATAGGGTGAGTGCTTGTGGGCGTTCATGTGCGCCCATGTCATCATGTGTGTTATTGTTGCTCTATGTGTGTGCATGTATACTTCAGTTTGTGTGTGCGTGTTTATTGATTGTCTGAAAAATGGCAGATGAAATTCAACATGGACAAATGTAAAGCACTAAGTATAGGATATGTAAACAGGGAAACCAGATGAACAACGATGCCATAGAGAAATCCGACTGCGAGAGAGATTTAGGAGTAATGATAAGTGAACAATGTGTTTTTGCTCGTAACAAGGCTAATGAAGTACTTGGGTTCATACAAAGGAGTGTTAGTTACAAGACTAGCGAGGTCATCCTTAAACTGTATCTTGCGCTTGTGAGACCACACCTGGATTACGCAGTTCAGTTCTGGTCACCGTATTACAGGATGGATATAGAATCCTTGGAAAGAATTCAGAGGAGAATGACAAGACTAATCCCAGGCATTAGGAACCTTGAGTATAGAGACAGGTTAAAGCATCTTAATTTGCACTCCCTTGAGAGACGTAGAGCGAGGGGCGACCTGATAGAGGTGTATAAGTGGAAGTCAGGGCTAAACAAAGGGGACATTACGAAGGTACTCAAACTATCCAACCAGGAGCGAACTCGTAACAATGGTTTTAAATTAGACAAATTTAGATTTAGGCGTGAAATAGGTAAACACTGGTTTGGAAACAGAGTAGTGGATGAATGGAACAAGTTACCAAATATCATCATTAACTCGAATACGCTGAATAGCTTCAAACATAGGTTGGATGCTTATATGAGCAATAGGGGTTGGGTGTAAGCGGGACTGCCCAGTATGGGCCAATAGGCCCGCTGCAGTTTCCTCCATTCTTATGTTCTTATGTTCTTATGTGTGTGTGTGTGGGGGGGGGGGGGGGGGGTGGTACATAACGAACGGAGTGTACGTGTAGTAAATTTGTGAGGCCGTAGTAAAGACAGATCTGGTGGACTCACTCAGCAATTTAACTAGGGGGAGACGCCCACTACGGAGATGTGGGTAAGGTCAGGTTTATTAGTACCCAGGTGAAGGCTGGGGTGGACGGCTGATGGTGGCGAGGCTACAAAAACAGCTTGTGGCGGGAATTACAACCATTCGTATGTCAAATTCCTATCTTGTAACTGGAGATGTTTTAAAGCATCGAGTTGTGGTAGTAATCTCAACACCAGTTAGTGACAATAATAACAACAACAACAAAACTACCCCAGAGGTTTTGAGAATCTGCTGCTGGCACCTCCAGAAACCCAGCGAAATGGATGATGTCCTCTGAGAGTGTTTGTGTATGGGCATGACACCACTCCTCTCTTAGTTTACCTGTACATATTGACTTGACTGATGCTGTCTCTTAAACTGTTTGTATGAAAAACCGCTATTTATACCATTTAGTTAAGCCAGTTGTAATATTTCCAATGTGTCACGTGTGTGTGTGTGTGTGTTCCACTGAACCTACCAAGTTACAAAATACAAGTCGGTGAAGGTTAATCTTGTGTAGTGAGCAGCAGTTAGCCTTGCTTGAGTTGTGGTGGGCGTCGTGCCCTGCGGCCATCAGCAGGGCTCTAGGCGCCTCACCACCACCTGTCTATGTCTCTTGGAACACGCCCGCCCACCTCCCTCATGATCGCTCGCTCACCTTCCAGACGCCCGCACGCCTGCCCACCTTCCACGCCCACTCACCTCCCTCGCCCACCACCCACACACCCATCTACACCTCAATGCCCGCCCACCATTTGCCTGCAGTAAACACTCCTTTATAATACGGGCACAAGACAATTTCACCTCCAGCCAAGGCGACTCACCTTGATTGTGTGTTATGTATTTGTTGTGAAGTAAAGTTAGGAACGGGTATATTTTTAATCACATATTGGAGTGTAACTCTCTCTCTCTCTCTCTCTCTCTCTCTCTCTCTCTCTCTCTCTCTCTCTCTCTCTCTCTCTCTCTCTCTCTCTCACCGTGTAGCTACAGGTAGTCATAGGGAAAATGTGAAGAGTATTTATTTATTTTTAATTAGTATGTCAGCTGTAACCTCTCGTACTTTAGGGCTGATTGCTTGTACCATTGAGGAATTACGACCTTCAGCGTTTGAAAAGGTAATTGATAGATTATTTTTTGTCTTTTCGAATTGTAATACTTGATGGTTATTATTTTATTTCTTATTGGACCAGAGTAAGGCAGGTAGGTGCCTGACTTCGCCGTACGCCACGCATATACTGTTTCTCTTAATGATCCGCCCTTGTAGGAGCTCCTGCGTGTCGTGTCGGTCTGTAAATGATCTCACCAAGGACCAGATGCCCTTATTACCCGGGAGGATTAATGAGTTTCTCTACTTGAGTAGTTCTTTTACTCGCGTTGTCTTCACTTTCATAAACAAGAATTATTTAATTTCGGCAAAAGGTTGATCAGTGAAGTAGGGTTTGATTTTACATATACTGTACTGTACTGTACTGTACTGTACTATACTGTACACTGGATCACACTTTAAGGGTTTCCCCTGTCAACCGGAGTCGTGTCGAGTGTCTGACTGACGTCACGCGGTTAGCTGGATTGTCAGCTGGGTGTTAGATGATCTGGTTTACCCGCCATGGGAACTCCTGCTTATGTTCTTGTGCGACATTGAATCAAAATAAGAAAGTTTATTTGGAAATATAAGTACAAGTGCGGATTTAGGTATACTGTATTACCATAATTGTTACAAATGGTGCCCCAACTGTATCCGAACAGGCAGCGTAAAAAGGCTACCATTATGTAATTTAGTCACCCACACAGTACAGTACACGAGTCACTGTCTGAAACAGTGTTGCGTTTGTTTACAAATCGGTATTCTGTTGGAGCGAAACGCGAGAATAATGAAGCATATTGGAGGACCTGGTTGGTGAGTGGATTCAGGCCCATGGTTAAAAAAAAAAATAGTACCTCACGGCCGAGCTGGGGACCACTTTGTCACAGACCAATTCATTAGACAAGTGTCACCCCAGTCATAGTTTGACAAGTGGCATTTCAGGTCAATAAAAGTACTACGGCAGGTTTTTGGTGGTGTGTTGCGTTACGACACACTCGGGTGTAGTTGTGGTCATCACCGGCCTCTGGTTGTGCTCCGGTAGGATGCAATATCGGGCCCAGTCAATGTACTGTTGTCTTATATCATTATTGACGCCTGTATTTCTGTCTTTGGCTAAAAGAGGTCTGTGTCTTGTGTGTTGGTCTCTCCCTCCCGCTAGGTAGGAAAATGATACATTAGTCTTACTGTAGAACACGGGCCCTGTCAGGCTGGCATGAAAGAGTAGGTGGACATACTGGTGGGCCAAGTATTTGTGTATGATTGATTATAGTATCACAAAGCGCAAGGATTGTTATCTGTTGTGAATATATTAGATGTATGATACGAAAGTGAAGTTGTTAGAGAAATGTGATACATCTGGGGTAGATGTGTTGTCCCTAACGTGAATTGGCATGCTCTTTTCCTGACGTTATCGTGGCTATTATTATATTTATTTATTTATTTATTTTTTTTGCGGCCGCAGCAACAAACTTTAATAATTGCAAAGAACTGAGAAAAGTTGACTGGAGGTAGATTTATGAGATAAAATTATATACATTTAATTCTCTAGTGGATGGAAACAGCGTGGAATGCATAACTTTACGGATGCATTTTTTTAAATAGTTGAAAATGTGGGTTTCATTATATACTTTATATGAATACAGTAGTTGATATTTCTTTCAGGTGAACTAGAGTGTTACTCCAGTCCATATTTTGGTAAGATGCAGGTGCTGTCTGTTGTGTGGATTGTTGAATTACGGTGGACCAGTGTCACTCACGTTTGACTCTTAACCTTAATTCAAAATAATGTGCATTCCCGGGACACATAAATGCTCGGTTGATAAGGTAAGCTGGTCGAACATCTTTACCCCACTGTACAGCATCTGTCAGGGAACAAGGTTCACCAGTACGGTGGCCACGGTCCCCTCACTACACCACGCACTTGGGTGCATAATATCTGATTGTTGACAGAAAAAGCTAATAACTGAACATCCTTGAGGTCTTTTTCTGACACATTCGCAGCCAGTGCTGAGACGAGAGTTTTTTGTTTTCTGTACACAAGGAAGCAGCGTGACGGCCGCTGCACTTGGCCGCCTTCACTTTCTCAAACTTTACAGTTAGTACCCATTCACTACTGGGGAAGCAAGCTGGGGGTGCTCCAGGCGCGAACCAGCGACCCTTAGGACAGGAGGCGAGAGCTGTAACCACTCGGCTGCCGCATCCTTACTCTTAGTACTAAGTGTATTAAAAATCCATTGTACTTCGAGTTATGGGACAATGGGTGACCACTGTCCGGTGATGGTCGATACTTAGTAAGTCTTGGTCTGGTGTGTGAAGGCTGGTTCACACAGTCATAACTAACTGAGAAGTGAGCTTTTAGTTTTATGCAATTATATTTAAACATATATCAGCACAGCCTGTATTGTGTGGTCACTCAGAGGTGTTTAAAGGTTTGTGCAAAGAATGTAAGGAAATATTATTGATCTTTGAGGGTTAATTGAGGAAGAATTATGGGTACTTAATCATTATTTAAGGTACTAGTGACCGTAGATAAGCGTTATTATTACAACCGGTTAAAGAATATTTTGTTAACAGTAAGTTTTTTCTGGGGCCGTTGTGCTCCAGGTATTACTCCACTCTATGCCAATTAGGCTTCTGTGCTTTCAACATATTTACTCTTACCTCTGTGTGTGTGTTGAGCCAGCGCTATAGTGACATTGGTGAAGAGGTTAAGTAATTATTTTATTGTTAATATCTTTAGAATTGTAGTAGTGATGTCATGAGGGTTAGTTGTTGGTTAAAGAGTGTGACTGGTCTAGTAGTAAACATTTGGGTAAGTAAAGTTCTCGGGTGAAGGGCGGCCCCTCACTAAGCACCGCCAGCACAGGTAAATCACCACCAGTCCAGCGCTAATGGTACTTTCGCCACAGAAACGTTCATTTACCTCTTACTGCCATATACACTGACGCTGTTTTAGTGAGGGTGTAAGTCGGTCCTCAACAAACAAACAAACATACTGTACATCTTGGTTCACATTCTCGAAGATTTACACGGTTAGGTTAATAATTTTTCCCACACCTAAGATGTCACGTGATGATAAACAAGTCAGAATGGAATCGAATTCAACTAAGATTTAACCAGATACTTTCCCCTATTCCCTCCAGTGAGGTAAATATCCTGATCTGTGAATCTTGAGAATAGGAGCGGGATTCCTGCTGCCGCGGACCATACTATTACATCTTTAGTGTTGGATGTATATCGTTTGTGTTCTTTATTTCTCCCATTAAATCTAATATTTCTTGCCCTTAAATTCAACTAAAGATTTTTACACACACACACACACACACACACACACACACACACACACACACACACACACGTCTTCTCTCAACTCCACTCAACAACGTCGGCTAGAGAAGGTGCAGAAAAGGGCCTGCAGAATCATGCTCGGCGCAGAATACTCCGGCTACATAAACGCTCTCTCCACCCTGGAAATGCCATCTCTCAGTGACCTCCACCACCAAGCACTGGAAAGGTTTGGCTGCCAACTAATGCACCACCCTCGTCATCGCCACCTCCTGCCACCTGCAGCCCCCCACCCACCTCGTGCAATCCGCCACTACAACAAAATTCAACCCATAAAAGCCCGCACAGATAGATATAAGAACAGCACCATCCCATCTATTGTTAAAATAATAAACAACTCCTGATTTATGTACTGTACAGCCCTGTATATGTATTCAACGCATATTATATCATCATGGCTAAATCAAATGTGAGTGTGTATATTTTCAGCCACCTGCTGCAATTCTATGAATAAACCGTTTATTATTATTATTATCACACACACACACACACACACACACACACACAACAACACGTGCTTTTTGTATAGTTGTTGTCATTAATGCTAAGTGGTGTGTGGGAGTTCTCGATGAGTTAAATAAATTGAAAACGAGGAATTTCAAGTCAGACGTGATGAACAAGTTGGTGTGTTGAGTAAGAGGGAGGCTTGGGGGAGAGTGGGGGTCAGAGTGTCTTTTTTTTTTTTTTTTTTTTTTTTTACACTACTGCCTACACCATTAACCTTTGGCCAGGACACTGAGTGGAAGAAGATTGTTATTTAAATTATACAGAAAATTCCATCTTTGGTCATAATCTCTCTCTCTCTCTCTCTCTCTCTCTCTCTCTCTCTCTCTCTCTCTCTCTCTCTCTCTCTCTCTCTCTCTCTCTCTCTCTCTCTCTCTCCACGACCCAAGGATTTATGAACGGACAGTATGCACCCCTATATGTCCTTCCCCAGGGACCGGCGGGGGAACAGAAACCCATGAATATGCGGAGGTGACGTTTGCCAATTGGTTCTAAGCCACCTTGACGTCCAGTAGAGTGTTGTCCGTCGCTGTCCAGAGAGAGCGAGAGAGAGATATTAACTATGCGCGTCCATGTACCCTTAATTAAGTTTGATTGTGTTTAACATATTATATACATCACAAGATTTGAAATAAAGAGTTCGATAATGATCAGTATTTTCTGCCATTATCCGGAATTACGGCCCCTTGAACTTTAGTGTAGCGCGGGGAGTGAGTGGGGGGAGACTTGCTCAACTTCTTCAGCAGCCACAACCTTGTCCAATCTAATCTTACGTAACCTAACATGTCCTGGCTGGTTGAGGGAGGACACTATTACATATACTGGTACTGAAGGTAGGATGAACACCCACACACACAACAGGTTAACATTCTTGTGGCGTTTACCCTTTAACTTTCCTGTATGGTGCTCCACTACACACATGATTCCAGACCTTGAGGATGTAGGTTTAATAAGTCAGTCCTAGTCTATCGTGCATTATTTTTTGGCCATGTCGTGTGAGAGTCCTTGAATAGTACAGCTGGTGGTCATGTACGGCTCCCTGTGTTGTATGGTGTACCGCCTCTTGTCTGTCTCTCTGCGTTATCAATTCGACCCTGTTGTCTCGGCTGCTTCTGGTTTCCCCCCCCCCCCCCCATTGCTTTTGTCTGCTGCTCCTGGTGTCTCTACCCTTGCTTTTGTCTGCTGCTCCTGGTGTCTCTACCCTTGCTTTTGTCTGCTGCTCCTGGTGTCTCTACCCTTGCTTTTGTCTGCTGCTCCTGGTGTCTCTACCCTTGCTTTTGTCTGCTGCTCCTGGTGTCTCTACCCTTGCTTATGTCTGCTGCTCCTGGTGTCTCTATCCTTGCTTATGTCTGTTGCTCCTGGTGTCCCCCCCCCCAATTGCTTTTGTCTGCTGCTCCTGGTGTCTCTACCCTTGCTTATGTCTGCTGCTCCTGGTGTCTCTACCCTTGCTTTTGTCTGCTGCTCCTGGTGTCTCTACCCTTGCTTATGTCTGCTGCTCCTGGTGTCTCTACCCTTGCTTATGTCTGCTGCTCCTGGTGTCTCTACCCTTGCTTATGTCTGTTGCTGCTGGTGTCCCCCCCCCCCATTGTTTTTGTCTGCTGCTCCTGGTGTCTCTACCCTTGCTTTTGTCTGCTGCTCCTGGTGTCTCTACCCTTGCTTATGTCTGCTGCTCCTGGTGTCTCTACCCTTGCTTATGTCTGCTGCTCCTGGTGTCTCTACCCTTGCTTTTGTCTGCTGCTCCTGGTGTCTCTACCCTTGCTTTTGTCTGCTGCTCCTGGTGTCTCTACCCTTGCTTATGTCTGCTGCTCCTGGTGTCTCTACCCTTGCTTATGTCTGCTGCTCCTGGTGTCTCTACCCTTGCTTTTGTCTGCTGCTCCTGGTGTCTCTACCCTTGCTTTTGTCTGCTGCTCCTGGTGTCTCTACCCTTGCTTATGTCTGCTGCTCCTGGTGTCTCTACCCTTGCTTATGTCTGCTGCTCCTGGTGTCTCTACCCTTGCTTTTGTCTGCTGCTCCTGGTGTCTCTACCCTTGCTTATGTCTGCTGCTCCTGGTGTCTCTACCCTTGCTTATGTCTGTTGCTCCTGGTGTCCCCCCCCCCCATTGCTTTTGTCTGCTGCTCCTGGTGTCTCTACCCTTGCTTATGTCTGCTGCTCCTGGTGTCTCTACCCTTGCTTTTGTCTGCTGCTCCTGGTGTCTCTACCCTTGCTTTTGTCTGCTGCTCCTGGTGTCTCTACCCTTGCTTATGTCTGCTGCTCCTGGTGTCTCTACCCTTGCTTATGTCTGCTGCTCCTGGTGTCTCTACCCTTGCTTTTGTCTGCTGCTCCTGGTGTCTCTACCCTTGCTTATGTCTGCTGCTCCTGGTGTCTCTACCCTTGCTTTTCTCTGCTGCTCCTGGTGTCTCTACCCTTGCTTATGTCTGTTGCTTCTGGTGTCCCCCCCCTCCCATTGCTTTTGTCTGCTGCTCCTGGTGTCTCTACCCTTGCTTATGTCTGCTGCTTCTGGTGTCCCCCCCATTGCTTTTGTCTGCTGCTCCTGGTGTCTCTACCTTTGCTTATGTCTGCTGCTCCTGGTGTCTCTACCCTTGCTTTTGTCTGCTGCTTCTGGTGTCTCCCCTTGTTTGTGTCTGTTGCTTCTGGTGTCCCCCCCCCCCCCCCATTGCTTTTGTCTGCCGCTCCTGGTGTCTCTCCCCTTGCTTATGTCTGCTGCTACTGGTGTTTCCCCTTGTTTATATCTGCTGCTTCTGGTGTCTCTCCGCTTGTTTGTGTCTGCTGCTTCTGGTGTTTCCCCTTGTTTATGTCTGCTGCTTCTGATGTCTCCCATCGCTGCTTATGTCTGCTGCTGCTTCTGGTGTCTCTCCGCTTGTTAATGTCTGCTGCTTCTGGTATCTCCCCTTGCTTATGTCTGCTCCTTCTGGTGTCTCCCCTTGCTTATGTCTGCTGCTTTTGGTGTCTCTCCTTGCTTATGTCTGTTACTTCTGGTGTTTCCCTTTTCTTATGTCTGCTGCTTCTGGTGTTTCCCCTGGCTAATGTCTGCTGCTTCTGGTGTTTCCCTTTGCTTATGTCTGCTGCTTCTGGTGTTTCCCCTTGCTTATGTCTGCAGCTTCCGGTGTTTCCCCTTGCTTATGTCTGCTGCTTCTGGTATTCCCCTTGCTTATGTCTGGTGCTTCTGGTGTTCCCCCTTGCTTATGTCTGCTGCTTCTGGTGTTTCCCTTTGCTTATGTCTGCTGCTTCTGGTGTTTCCCCTTGCTTATGTCTGGTGCTTCTGGTGTTCCCCCTTGTTTGTGACTCATAAGAACATAAGAATGGAGGAAACTGCAACGGGCCTATTGGCCCATACTGGGCAGTCCCATTTACACCAACCCCTACTGCTCATATATCCATCCAACCTATGTTTGAAGCTATCCAGCGTATTCGAGATTTGTTTTCTTTTTTCTATTGGGGGGGGGACACCCCCCACATCCTGTGTAAGGTGAAGCGCAGAAGCGTTTACAGCGCCCAACAGGGCGTAGAAACTTGAAGGGTCAAGGGCGTAGAAGCCTGAAGAGCCAATCGTTTTTGTCATCAAGTTATTGGAGGCTCCAACAACTTTCCCTGAATACGAATTCGCAACTTTCGATTTACACCAGGTACCTACTTTACTGCTAGGTGAACAGGGACTAATGGGGGCTAGGAAGTATGTCCAAACAACTTTTCCACCGGCAAGAGCAGTACCGCTTCTACCACCGGCGCCCCCATTCGAGTTAATGATGATGTTTCGTAACTTGTTCCATTCATCCACTATATTTCCAAACCAATGTTTACCTATCTCGCGCCTATATCTAAATTTGTCTAATTTAAAACCATTACTACGAGTTCACTCCTGGTTGGATAGTTTGAGTACCTTCGTTATATCAGCTTTATTTAGCCCTGACTTCTATTTTTACGCCTCCATCATGTCGCCCCTCACTCTACTGTAGCCTTGCTTTTGTCTTCCCCTGCTTCTCTGCCTTTGCTTTTGTTCCCCCTTGTTTGTGTCACCACCCTCTTGAGTCTGCTCCACCTAGTGTCTCCCCATGCTCTTGTCTGCTCCACCTAGTGTCTTCCCATGCTCTTGTCTGCTCCACCCAGTATCTGCCCTTGCCTGGCCGTGTGTTCCTCAGGTGGTGGTGTGGTCAGCAGGTGTGCACGTCAGCTGATGCTTCCCCGCCCAGTATTGCCACTTTGGTACACCGCGCTGACTCACTCCTCCCCACCTCACTCAACTTTTTTTACTTGTCACTGGCTAGCGTGCCATTCACACAAAAATGGCTGGTGAGGCGCCAAATTGAGAGGGTGTGTGTGTGTGTGTGCCAGGGTTGAGCTGTGAGAGGTCTGGTGGTTTGAATTTAGGCTTGTCCAAAAAGTGTGGACCCAAAACACACACACACACACACACACACACACACACAAGGCAAAACATTAATTTTACGAATAATTCAGATTCACAAAAAATCTATATACAGTACATGTTTTTCCTTCCCATATTGGCCTGTGAGTTTTCTGGACCCACCAACACTGCTTTGTGTTGGGGGTGACGATGAGGCACTAGTGTGGGTTGGTTTTGTTCCTGTGTGTATGTGACGAGCTCACCCTTTATTGATTGATTGATTTATTTATTTTTACTTATGTATTTATTTATTTATTTGTTTGTGCGTTAGTATCTTTTCAAGTAGCTACAATGGTAAGAGTTACTGCTCTTGTATTTCTGTAAACATTTCTTCTTAAAATTTCCTGCAGTGAAACCTCCATGTAACGGACTTCTCTCTAAAGACTGTCACATCTAATGGTCCCTCGATATAACGGACTTTCATCTCTATTGTTCATTAGATTGAAGTTTCACATCTAATAGACCCTCGTTATAACGGAATTTCCTCCATATAATTTGTTAAATATAGGTTTCATTCTACACACACACACACACACACACACTTACCAATGAAACTCTTCAAGGAGTTCTCCCCGGAGCTTGCTAAACCCCTCTGCTCCATCATCAATGCTTCTCTCAGTCAAGCCAGATGCCCAGCTGACTGGAAGACCTCTTATGTATCACCAGTGCCCAAGTCAACCAGCCCACAATCCTTAAATCAGCTACGACCTATTGCAATCACCCCAATACCCAGCCTAATCTGTGAAAGTTTTGTGTTCGACTGGGCTTATGCTGATATTGCAGGAGTCGTAGACCCTCAGCAATTTGGCAACATGAAAACTTCCTCCACCACTCACTGTCTTGTCAGCTTTCTTGATTACATATACCGCCATCTCGAGAAACGAAAAACGTCTGTAGCTGTCGCCTTCATTGATTTCACTAAAGCGTTCGACCTAGTCGACCACAATATAATCATCAACAAAGCTATTGACCTCGGGCTTCGAAGAAGCCTCATACCATGGCTTACAGACTTCCTCAGTGACCGACGCCAAGCTGTACGCTTCCGAGGGGCTGTCTCCACCTTTCAGTCACTCACCTGTGGCGTCCCCCAAGGCACCAAGATGGGACCACTCTGCTTCCTTATGCTCATCAATGATGCCCTAAGAGAAACCCCTGCTCGCTGGAAATATGTCGACGACTCCACCATTGGGATCAGCGTCAACAATTCTGCTCCCAACTATACCGCCCTTCAGGATTTATTGAACAGTCTCCAAAACTGGGCTACCAACAACCATGTCACCATCAACCATACCAAGACCATGGTTATGCACATCAACCTCTCCTCCGACATTGTCCCACCTCCTTCCATTACTCTAGGTCCGAACACACTCCAGGTCGTAGATTCCACGAAGCTCCTCGGCGTCACCATAGACAACAAACTAAATTGGAAACCACACGTCAATGAAGTTGTCAAATCCTCCAGTTTCCGTCTCCACCTCCTCCGCCGACTCAAGTCCCTCGGAGTTCCTGCACACGAGCTCCTCAGTGTTTACACAACATTCATACTTCCCAAGCTCACCTATGCCTCCCCCACCTGGTCTTCCTCCCTAAATGCCACACAACGTAAACACCTAGAAAAAGTGCAAAAGAGGGCATGCAAGATTATTCTCTCCTCCTCCTACTCCACATATCAAGAAGCGCTCAACACACTGACCCTTTCGACTCTCACTGACCATCACCACGACCTCATCTGCAAATTTGGTAAGAAGCTTCTACACCATCCCCGACACCGGCTCCTACTACCACCCGAGGTCCCTCGTCCGAGAATTGCTGTTCGACACCACAACCGCATCCAGCCCATACGTGCACGAACTGATCGCTATAAGAACAGCCCAGTCCCAACCATTGTAAAAATTATCAATAACTTGTAATACTGTAACACTGTCACTATGTTGAATTGAACTGTAGTTTGAGCTTTTCCCCATCTAAGTTATTATATGTCTTATTTGTGTCACTTATGTTACTTGTATATTATTTGTAATTCGTAACCCACTCCCCAAATATGTAACTGTATATTTTCAGCCTTCTGGCTGCCAAGCTCTTTCAATAAACCGTTAATTATTATTATTATTATTATTACACATATATATATATATATACATATACTGTATATATATATATATATATATATATATATATATATATATATATATATATATATACATATATATATATATACATATATATATATATATATATATATATATATATATATATATATATATATATATATATATATATATATATATATATATATATGTGTGTGTGTGTGTGTGTGTGTGTGTGTAGTATGCGAATTATAAACCTGAATATATTGAGTCAACAAATATAAAGTAGTATTAGTTAGAATGAAAGAGAAGATGTGAGATACCGTGCCGTGGTGATGGAACCTGGACACACGGATACAACCTTACCTGATACTTTCCCCGTGAACGAAACTAAAAGACCAGAAAAATAATAATGAAGAGGACGAAATTTCACGTATTTCCTCGTAGGTTAGATTAAGCATTCATAGAACTTTACTGTACATGTAACCGCAACGCCGTGACTGGTTGTTTTGACGTCGGTTTTGGTAGAATAGCCTCAACGTCACACAGTACTCCGTTGTTGTATTTGGTGAGTTTGAAGCAGGAAAAAAAATTTGAAAGAATGCTCTATCTTTACTAATCCAGGGTGTCTTGATCATCTCCCTCTGGTGTTCCTGGCTCGTGTGTGTGTGTGTGTGTGTGTGTTTTGGCAGGAAGACTCTGTAGGTCATGGCCTAAGGGAAGGTTAGCCTCCTACACGTCCTCTGTTCTTAATGATGACCTTTGGATCCAGTTGAAATTTTACCTCCCAGATGATTGATGGCTGAAGTGATTGCTAATGAGGTACAGTTGTTGAAATGTGTTCCTACACCCGCTGTGGTAACCCGTGTCTCCAAACGACCAACCTGTATGACCTATAGCAAACCTATCCACCATTCACGTCCGTCGTTACATGACCAATACCCATTCATTCATAAATAGTGATACTACTACTACTGCGACGGTGCCGTTTGGAGACACTGGTTCCCACGGGGGTGTAGGAACACATTTCAACAGCACATGTGTTCCTTCCTTCCTCCCAATAAAATCATTGCTGAGTTTAGTTGCGGGTGGAAGGTGTGTGCGTGATTTTTTTTTCAAGCTGGTGAGTTACCCTACATAAGTATCGTGTGTGTTTGTGGGGGGGGGGGGGGTTAAGATTGACTCTGGAAGACTTTGTTTGAGTTGTGGTGGGCGAGTGTTGGTGCTGCGTCACTGTTACCGGCGACACCTGTTCCTAACGGTGTATAAAGCCAACCAACCCGCCCTCACTCACCAACCCAACATGGTCAAGTGGTGACCCGGAGAGGATGGACCAACCACACCACGCTTCTGCTCCTGTCTCTATCCTCCTCCTCCTAGCACTCCTCCTCCTCGCACCTCTTCCAACACACACAATTCCTCACCAATGTGTCGCCGCCTCCAACACACGCTCACAGGTGATCTCCCAGTAGTCATTCATCACACTTCCTCCCAACACCAGATCGTCCTTTTACCGTCAGATGGTCTCACAGGGAGCTTGCCGTGAGTGCTGAGGAGTCCATTAACAGGCGATTTCTTTTAGTAGGGTCGTCTGGGATGGTGACGGTGCTAGGCTTTACATATGGTGGGAGGGGGGGGGGGTAGGGGGTTAATGAAGCTGAGGACGACACAAAGACAACAGTCAAAATATGACATCAAAATTGCACCGAGACTCTACCACAACGACCATTTGGAGGGGGGCGGGGCTTCGGGGGTTGGTTAAAGCCGGTCAGTGTGTCAGGCGTAATGAGCTCCTCCACATAGCTATAGGCCTACCACACTCACCTGTTTGTCTGTCTGTCCCCTACACATTCTAACCTTGTACATTGTCTAGGGCATTGAGGGATAGCCATGTTACTGTGATATACATACTGTACTTTGTTATTCTTAGTGTTAAAAGAAAATGATCTCCGGTTAAGAGGGTGAGCCAGGTATTGTTATCCTCTTTGGTGGTTTAAACTTTCATGTACACGTTTCCTCTTACCTCCTCTATACTACACCGAGTTGCCGCACGAAGACCGCTCCATCAGTTGTCCCACTTAGTAAACCTGTTAGCTTGAAATAACTGGACATCACTACCGCTGACACCCGCCTTTGATAAAGCCTCCGTGAGACTCCTGAAATATAAATGTATGACTGGGCCGATGAGGGTAATAGCTCCTGTAACACGATGGCTCTGCTCTTGTATGATCACGTTGGTAACATAGGATGAACGAGTGTACTGTAGCTGGGAATGTTTGGTGGTAAATCTTGTTATCCACCAATTGACCCCAAAAGTTTGTTTGCCAATCAGATAAAATCCCTAACTTCATCTGAAAATAAGTTCTCCGCCACAGGAAATTGCACGAGTCACACACACACACACACACTTTATGTCCAATGTATATTTTCAGCCTTCGGGCTGCAGAACTTTTTCAATAAACCGTTAATTATTATTACTATTATTATTATTATTATTATTACACACACACACAGTCTCTCTCTCTCTCTCTCTCTCTCTCTCTCTCTCTCTCTCTCTCTCTCTCTCTCTCTCTCTCTCTCTCTCTCTCTCTCTCTCTCTCTCTCTCGTTATAGCTTTTGTTGTGAATGAGAACCATTACTTCAGTATGAGGTCATGCCTTGATGGGAGGCGATGTCAGGGCCGATGTGAAGACGTGTGTGTGTGTGTGATGTAAGGCATGGACAAAATTGACAGTGGCATGCTGTACAATTTCCCATGTCGCAACACTCCCCCCACAAAAGAGTGTGTATATGGAGGGGTCCGACGATGAATCTCCTATTGAACAACACTGCGACCCGTGTTGTCTCTCGGTGGGGTTGTCCAGGTCCTTCGTCCGTTGTGTAGTGATGTATACATGTCTTATTAGGTAACTTTAACATTGTGAAGGTTCGTTAACGTGAGGGATACTGTACTGTAGTTAGGTAAGTCAGAGAGTAATGTGGCGGGAGGGAAGATGAGACTGTGATTAATGTTGGCGGAAGAGAAGCAGACAATTTATTACTGTCACACCAACCTGCTACAAACAGCACATCTACTGTAGTGCAATTTATGGATCTTCCACACACACACACACACACACACACACTGTTAGTATCCTTGACCGATCCTATTATCATCCCCAGCACTTGATATTAATTGTTGTAGCTACACGTTTGTTTAGCCAAGCCGTACGTTTCAGGGATGATTGATTTAGAGTAGTAACTTCAGTATGTTTCTATTAGGTGTGTGTGTGTGTGTGTGTGTGTGTGTGTGAGTAGTAACTTCAGTATGTTTCTATTAGGTGTGTGTGTGTGTGTGTGTGTGTGTTCAAAATGACGTATATGTATCAATCATGTGTATAAACAATAGACAACTAGAAGCGTATATCAACTGCACCAGATTAATGTAGCTAAGTTAAGTTTATAGTTATGGAAAGAAACTGAAGTATATTTTAACTTGAAATAAGAGTCACTTTTATGGTAGGTCGATGCACTGTTTTTCTTGAAGGAGTTTTGACAATATTAACACAAACCTAAACCACTTTGCCCATTGTGTTTTAAGGTTTCTCCGGTGAGATTATCCTTAAAACGCGTGACATAATGTTTGTGTGTGAAGCTATCGGTCACAGCACGAGAGGTTATATATAAAGCCAAGGGGAAGGTCGTATGTATCATTACCAACGCACGGGCGGGGGCGGGGTAGCAGGGTGTGACCAACTAACCTGTCTAGAACACCTGTCTCTTCAGTCGTTCTTCCCTCCTCCTTCCTCACTTCCTCTTTAAATTGACATCGAGTTATTTACCTTCCCGGGAGAGTTGTTGTCTTACCTACAGTGTGTGTGTGTGTGTGTGTGTAAGCCTAACTTTGTACTGTAAAATATTGGAAGAGATTAACAACTTTAAACATTGATCTTGTATTGATTATAGTTGCATCAGGCGAGTCGACAGAGACGTTGCACACGACACTCTTATACAAGACTCAGTGACAGGCGACGAGGCATTCCAGCTGCAGAATGTTGTGGGTTGTGATTGAGTTTGGAGGAGGAAGTTAACAATGTCATAGTGAGTTTGTTTTTATTATTTTAAAGGAGGTAAATGTGTGTGCTGTGAGAGGTAGGCAAGGGTGAGTGAGTCTCTCTCTCTCTCTCTCTCTCTCTCTCTCTCTCTCTCTCTCTCTCTCTCTCTCTCTCTCTCTCTCTCTCTCTCTCTCACTCTCACCAAAGGCTAAACACGCTGGGAACCAACACCAGGTAAACAATAGCAAGGATCACTTTTTGCTGGACTGGGGAGGGTCTGGGTTGGGGCCTAAACCCTCCCTTTTAAGAAACCTTTGAAACCTGGGGTTACTGAGGACACGCCGCGCCCCCGTGCAATAGTCCACCACATTTTTCATAGCAGGGTTTTGTGAGCAGACTGGGGGAACTCTGCTAACCCGGAAGCACCCATTTGTAAGAACAGGTCAGGTTAGGTTTAGTTAGGTTAAGTTAAGTTAAGTTAGATTAAGTTAAGTTAGGTTATGTTAAGTTAGGTTATGTTAAGTTAGGTTATGTAAAGTTAGATTAAGTTAAGTTAGATTAAGTTAAGTTAGGTTATGTTAAGTTAGGTTAGTTGGTAGTAGTTCATATTCCGGCAACACTGATGAAGCAAAAGGTCCCCATCCATTCACAAGGCCGGCCCAGGTTATAGTCATGTGTGCTATGTACTGTTTGTGCAGGTGTTGTGTGGATGTATCGGGACACGAGATGTTGTTTTGCCCCTCCTAAGCGTGGAGCACCAGTCTAGTTGACCCTGAACTATGGCTGGTGTCAAACTATAGAGGAATCATTAACCTGACACCTACTCAACATAAAATACCATGGACTCCTGCCGGCTTCCCTCCCATCAAGTTTGTGTGTGTGTGTGTGTAATCTATTTTCTAAGCTGGTGTATTTATTTATTTATTTATTTAATTCCGCCCTAGTTTGTTCACACGTAAATATGGTGGCTCTTGTATATGTTGTTAATAATCCAGTCAACAGTTGCCAGTAATTAAGTTTATCTCGTTAAAGTCAGCTGTACTAGTATCTGTCAGCCATTACTTGTACAGGTTGGTGTTAAGTATACTGACTGCTTGTGAGAGAGTTCCCAGTCCTGTATGTCTCTATGTACTGTATCATTATGCCCGTGTTTATGTAGACTTCTGTGTGTATCCAGGTTTTCTTAGTTTTGTGACAAGAAGCAAGTTTATTTTTTTAGCGCGGTTATCGTCAAATATTAGCTCTCTCTCTCTCTCTCTCTCTCTCTCTCTCTCTCTCTCTCTCTCTCTCTCTCTCTCTCTCTCTCTCTCTCTCTCTCACAGGTCGCGTCACCCCTATAGCCACTACTAGCAAACGGGGTGGGGGGAGGGGAGGGGCTGTTTACTTCTTGTTGTGAAAAATACTTCGACAGCGGCTCATTGTATCAAGGTTGGCATGTACTGTATAGTGGTTAAATGTGGAGTAAATATTGGTGGGGCGGTTGGGTAGGGGGGAGAGGGGGAGGGAAGGGGGACTCTGCAGGCCGTTAAAATCACTGAGCGAACCAACTGGAGGATTTCCCTGTCAATAGAGCTTCTCCTCCCCTGCCCTGCCCAACCTCTCCCCCGCCCAACCCCTCCCCTCCCCTCCCCCTTTTTTTATGTAGAAGGGAGTTGGAAGAAGGACTGGAGGAATGAGAGAGAGAGAGAAGAATGGAAGATGAAGGATTTGGAGAGAGAGTTAGTAAGAAGTTGGCGGGTTGACAGTCTTGTTGTTTACTGTGCATGATGGGTTAGTGTCAGACCAACTTATCTGTAGAAAGAAGTATAGTATATAAGTTGTTGATAGTCTCTCTCTCTCTCTCTCTCTCTCTCTCTCTCTCTCTCTCTCTCTCTCTCTCTCTCTCCATTGATACGAATCGTTAGAAGTGAATTTAGTTTACTAGTGTGTGTGTGTGTGTGTGTGTGCCGAGTTAATTGTCTTGATATTGTTTGGGTTAATTTTCTGGTCGGCCGCCCCCTGCCTGCTGCCAGCTTGGGACATAATACAGTCTGCCTTGTCCTGTACCCTGTTGGTGTTACAGTCTGCCTTGTCCTGTACCCTGTTGGTGTTACAGTCTGCCTTGTCCTGTACCCTGTTGGTGTTACAGTCTGCCTTGTCCTGTACCCTGTTGGTGTTACAGTCTACCTTGTCCTGTACCCTGTTGGTGTTACAGTCTGCCTTGTCCTGTACCCTGTTGGTGTTACAGTCTGCCTTGTCCTGTACCCTGTTGGTGTTACAGTCTACCTTGTCCTGTACCCTGTTGGTGTTACAGTCTGCCTTGTCCTGTACCCTGTTGGTGTTACAGTCTACCTTGTCCTGTACCCTGTTGGTGTTACAGTCTGCCTTGTCCTGTACCCTGTTGGTGTTACAGTCTGCCTTGTCCTGTACCCTGTTGGTGTTACAGTCTACCTTGTCCTGTACCCTGTTGGTGTTACAGTCTGCCTTGTCCTGTACCCTGTTGGTGTTACAGTCTGCCTTGTCCTGTACCTTGTTGGTGTTACAGTCTGCCTTGTCCTGTACCCTGTTGGTGTGTTGCTGCTGAGGTCTTTGAAACCTCCCCCTCCCCCGGCCGGTCTTCCGCTGTGTGGGGGGGGGAGGGGGGGGGGTAAGGCCCAGAGAAAAACTGTCTATTGCCAGACTGTAAAGATTGGTGGTGGTCGTTGTCGTCGTCATGGTGGTGGTCGTTGTCGTGGTGGTGGTCGTCGGTATCGGGTCTAGGACAACTGGCCGCCGCCATCTGGCCGCAGCCTATGAAGTACCTAACCTAACCTAAACTAACCTAACCTAACCTAACCTGCCTTGAGAGCGCAAAATTAGGCGTTTGCAGTTTACCCCCAGTCCGCGGCGGCCAGATGTCCCATTCCCGTCGGTATCTGGTGGGAGTCTGAGGAAGAAGAACATGGTGATGGGTTGGTTGGCATAAATGAATGATATATCTAGTTAATATTGGTTTGTTTTAGGAGTACACGATATGTTTTGCCAGGTATTATGGTTTAGAATTACAGCATGACTTGACCTAATATAGTTGTTCTGTCGTTATGGGATGAGGGAAAACTTAATATATACAGTATACTTGACTGAGAACTACCGGTACGTTATACAAGATCATTTCCTCTGTGTGAGACTCGTGTTAGCTTAATAATAAACATTCCGTCAACTATATAAGTGTATTGATTATATCTTAACTCTGATAGGCCGTATCACTGTGAGCCAGCAACATGGTCCTATGCCTTACTATAACACCAGTGGCATAAACATACTGACCAAAACACAACAGCGTGTGTGTGTGTGTGTGTGTGAGCGGAAGTGGTCATAAAGCGTGGGAGAGTTGCGGTATATAAACACTGGCATACTCTTGTTATATGCCGTTACTCCTCTACACCCCCCCCCCCCCCCCTTGGCTCCTACAGTCTAAATGGCTCGTTAATGTTGACCTGAACTTGTTAGAGCTATAGTACCCAGTTACGATATTAGCCTCAGTGTTAATGAAGATGATATGTACTGTAGTTAGTTGGTGGTGTCTTGTGTGAGCCTGTAAGACGTGCTCCTAAATGACTATACTGTACTGTTGTGGGTAAATAAGGAATTTTTTTTTTCTAGAATTTGGTCCCTTCAATTTAATCTCTCTCTCTCTCTCTCTCTCTCTCTCTCTCTCTCTCTCTCTCACTCTCTCTCTCTCTCTCTCTCTCTCTCTCTCTCTCTCTCTCTCTCTCTCTCACGTAGTAGTCATGCTACGGTGCACACGCGAGCCGGCTGCCTCCTCCTCTTCCTGTTCCTCCTCCGTCGTCTGAATCCTCATTATCATACCATATAACGTTTCTCGTCCCCCGCTGTTATAGGCAGAGAGAGCGCGGACAGGCAGGAAGACATAGATAAGTAACAGGTATACAAATAGATGCAAGATTATTCTGAAAAGGAGTTTCCCAAAAATCCTGCAACTATAGTATCAAAGATTACCTGCCTCCTCTCCTCTCTCTCCCCCCTCCCCTGGCCCTCCCAACTCCTGACAAGGGATAAGGGAATGCATTACGACAAAGCTCCAGTGCATTATCTACACCCTCATGACCGTCATCTTGTGTCTCTGTATATATAAACGGACCAGGTCGATGCATTCTTGTCACGATTTACACCGAGAAGAATATACTGTAAACCCACGAGACTCTGAGCATCCGACCCATGCCTGAATTAATATACTATATATATATATATATATATATATATATATATATATATATATATATATATATATTATATATATATATATATATATATATATATATATATGGCCACCAACACAAGACCAAACGGCAACGTAATATGTGATAATGTAACGCGTAGGACGATAATTTGTATGTATAGTAGGTGCAGTGGTGAGGGTCAGCGCCCGTGTGTGTGTGTGTGTTTAAGGACTTCTGCCAGCCATTCCTGTCCCTTACACACACACACACACACACACACACACACACACTAAGCTCCTCGGCGTCACTATAGATAACAAACTAAATTGGAAAACACACGTCAGTAAAGTTGTCAAATCCTCCAGTTTCCGTCTCCACCTCCGCCGACTCAAGTCCCTCGGAGTTAAGAACATAAGACAATAAGGAGTCTGCAATAGGCCGGTTGGCCTGTGCATGGCAGCTCCTGTCGAGAGTTACTACCACTCTCTATCATCCATGAATCTATCCAGTCTCCTTTTGAAACTTTCCAGCGTTCCAGCACCCACTACATAGTTGCTAAGCTTGTTCCACTCGTCCACCACCCTATTTGTGAACCAGTTTCTTCCTATCTCCCTCCTAAACCTAAACTTATCCAACTTAAATCCGTTGCTTCGAGTCCTATCCTGCTCGGATATTATAAGAACTTTATCTATATCCCCTTTATTGATTCCTTTCACCCATTTAAATACTTCTATCATATCTCCCCGCACTCTTCGTCTTTCTATGGAATGCAAGTTTAGTTTCTTTAACCTATCCTGATATGGAAGGTTTCTAAGTCCCGGAATCATTTTCGTCACCCGAGCTCCTCAGTATTTACTCAACATTCATACTTCCCAAGCTCACCTATGCCTCCCCTACCTGGTCTTCCTCCCTAAATGCCACACAACGTAAACGCCTGGAAAAAGTGTAGAAGAGTGCATGCAAGATTATTCTCTCCCCTTCCTACTCCACATATCAAGAAGCGCTCAACACACTGACCCACTCGTCTCTCTCTGACCATCACCACGACCTCATCTGCAAATTTGGTGAGAAGCTCCTGCACCATCCTCGACACTGACTCCTACTACTACCTGAGACTCCTCGTACGCGAATTGCTGTTCGACACCACAACCGCATCCAGCCCATACGAGCACGTACTGATCGCAATAAGAACAGCCCAGTCCCAACCATTGTAGAAATTATCAATATCTTGTAATCAACCAGTGTATTCACTCCCAGCCAATCTTACGATTTTGCACTGTCACTATGTTGAAATTCCCTGTAGTTTGTCCTTCTCCCCACCTAGTTATTATTTGTCAATCAAGTGACCCATTCTCCAATTATGTAACCACAGGTATATTTTCAGCCTTCCGGCTGCCATACTCTTACAATAAACCGTTAATTCTTATTATTACACACACACACACACACACACACACACACACTCTCTCTCTCTCTCTCTCTCTCTCTCTCTCTCTCTCTCTCTCTCTCTCTCTCTCTCTCTCTCTCTCTCTCTCTCTCTCTCTCTCTCTCTCTCTCTCTCTCTGGCTGCCCCCCTGACTCAACACTATATCCCAATCATCATCATTACTTCCCCGACACAGGGTGGAGGGGAGGGGAGGGAATTTACCTTTCAATTTGTGTTAATCAGTCTTTTGTAATGATGAGATTTTAAAGTCAGTCAGTCAGTTCATCAGTTTTCAACAACGGAAGTTCACGCAACTTGGCTATTGGTAGTATAGTATGGTAAAGGATCCATGGGTGGTGTAGCGTATTGCAAATTTGGTGAATATGTATAAATTCATCAGTGAAATTTGGTACTAATGGTGTGTGTGGGGGGGGGGGGGGGGTTGTAGATGTGCGTGTCCCAAGATGATTCCGCCTCGGTATAGTATTTTGGGTTAGGACACTTTATCATCATCAAGCCTCAGCCTGAGGGAGAAACCTTTTGCTTATCTTTTATTTTGTTTTTAACCTTTAAAAAGTCTCGCCGTCAACTACAAGAACAATGAATATAAACAATTAGTGACCTCCCCTCCCCTCACACCCTCCCCCCTCCCCCTCCCCACCTCCCCACCTCCCCACCTCCCCTTCTACTTTATATAGCATTAATTCACAGGCGTTAATACATTCTTGTCTTGTGTTTGTTGCAGGTGAGTGTGGTGAGGCAGGTGACTAACTGGCTGGAAATATGAGACTGGTGTGGTTGTGGTGAAGCCTTCCACACACACACACACACTCGTTGTGTTTGTTACAGGTGAGTCAGTGTGAGGGTGAAGCTGGTCGTTGTGTGCCTGTGGGGAAGCTTCCCATGCACCCGTTGTGGAGTATGAGGCTTCCATATATAATACACACTGGCGTGTGAGGACCTCCTGATACACTGAGTAATGAGGTTAAACTCTCTCTCTCTCTCTCTCTCTCTCTCTCTCTCTCTCTCTCTCTCTCTCTCTCTCTCTCTCTCTCTCTCTCTCTCTCTCTCTCTCTCTCTCTCACACACACACGGAGTAGTTATGCTCCGGTGAGTCGGCTGTCTCAGGTCGCGAGTGTTGTTACATGACAATAGGTTTAATTGCTCACCCTTCCTTCTGTTGCTCTTATGTGTCAGGGTGAGTTATAAGTCCCAGCTCCGTGGACAATAGGGACCATAAACCATACAGTTTAGGTGTTGAGTAATGGGGGGGGGGGGTTGGGAGGAGTTAGGGGCGAGAGAACGAGTAACAAATATCTGTATATATTTGGTCATATCCTTCCTCAGTGTGTAAAGTAAATCTCTCTCTCTCTCTCTCTCTCTCTCTCTCTCTCTCTCTCTCTCTCTCTCTCTCTCTCTCTCTCTCTCTCTCTCTCTCGTTCGTGATTCACAGATTAGGCCTACTGTGGGTGTTGGAGTGGTGGTGGAGGCGGCGGTACACGTTTACCTGGATATACAGTATATTATTTGAACTTGTTTGCCTAGGAGTTTTTATACATCTATACATAGAACATTAGAAAATAGGGAGTCTGCAATAGGCCGGTTGGCCTGTGCATGGCAACTCCTGTCGAGAGTTATTGCCACTCTCTTATCATCCATGAAGCTATCTAGCCTCCTTTTAAAACTTTCCAGCGTTCCAGCACTTACTACAAAGTTGCTAAACTTGTTCCACTCGTCTCCCACCCCATTTGTGAACCACTTCCTTCCTACCTCCCTCCTAAACCTGCAGGCAACTGAGGGGTGTGATGCCCTAGTTGATAATTATTGAATATAGAAGTGAGAGCCTAGGGTGAAGACTGGTAACACTGTGGCTCTATAGCTTAGATATATGAGAGGAGGAGGTGAACCCGCACACCTGTATATGACTCACCTGTGTGGCGGGAGTTCACCTGGTTAATGGTGTAGGTGTGACTGAGAAGGGGTGGGGGTGGGGGTATGATATAATACTCTACCTGCACCAGGATAATTGACCAACGTGACCGCAGCATTCTACCTGGGCATCTTGTCGTCTTATCTTTTCAGGTTGATGTTCTATACATACGTATCGTCTCAATCTTCTTCTCTGTATAAAAGGATGTGTTTACCTTCATTGTGATCACTTTCCCTAAATGAAAACAAAAGTGTACACAAGTCATTTCAAGCGCACGGTCTTAGGCAGCAGATGTCGTGTGTGTGTGTGTAATATTATCTTGTTTGTAACTTCATCTCGGCCACAGGATTTTTTTTTTTTTTTTTACTTTTTTCACAGGTCTGGAATTGCATTTTTGGGGGGCTGTTTGTTTACAGCAGTCACGTGGGAAATGTGATTATGGAAATTATGTAGTGGTCTATGGAGCGTGAACGATATATATATATATATATATATATATATATATATATATATATATATATATATATATATATATATATATATATATATACAGGGGTATATATATAATTCAGGGCAGGATGCAAATGCACTACAGGAAGATTTAAATAAACTGCAAGAGTGGTCAGAAAATGACAAATGAAATTCAACACCAGCAAGTGCAGCGTACTTAATATTGGAAGAACAAAATTTGTTCTTCCAATACTGTCAATGTTTACAACCTGAACAACATCAACCTAGAGAAGTCGATTTGTGAAAGAGACTTAGGGGTACTTGTAAGCCCGGACCTACGGTCTAGAAAACAGTGCGTTAATGTTCGAAATAAGGCAAACAGAGTATTAGGTTTTATATCTACAAGTGTAAGTAATAAGAGTGCAGAGGTCTTATTGCAACTATATATTGCGCTAGTCAGGCCACACCTCGATTATGCGGTTCAGTTCTGGTGCCCTTATTATAGAATGGATATCATTTCACTAGAGTCGGTGCAGCGAAAAATGACGAAAATGATTTCGGGACTTAGAAACCTTCCATATCAAGATAGGTTAAAGAAACTAAACTTGCATTCCCAAGAAAGACGAAGAGTGCGGGGAGATATGATAGAAGTATTTAAGTGGGTGAAAGGAATCAATAAAGGGGATATAGATAAAGTTCTTATAATATCCGAGCAGGATAGGACTCGTAGCAACGGATTTAAGTTGGATAAGTTTAGGTTTAGGAGGGAGATAGGAAGGAACTGGTTCACAAATAGGGTGGTGGACGAGTGGAACAAGCTTAGCAACTTTGTAGTAAGTGCTGGAACGCTGGAAAGTTTTAAAATGAGGCTAGATAGATTCATGAATGATAGAGAGTGGTAGTAACTCTCGACAGGAGCTGCCATGCACAAACCAACCAGCCTATTGCAGACTCCTTATTTTCTTATGTTCTTATATGCTAACTTGGTCACGTGAAGAGGGGTGTGTGTGTGTGTGTGTGTGTGTGTGTGTGTGTGTGTGTGTGTGTGTGTGTGTGTGTGTGTAAGAATGTGCTCCATAACAATTGCAGCTCCCTCCCAGACAGCTTGTCCCTCCTTCCCCCGTCTCGTCGTGCCAATACACTGCAGACATTCGTGCTTCGCCTTCATCTAACATCAAGTTTGTCTTTTTTTTTCTCCTCTTCTGCATGATAGTGACTGTGACCCTGTGGTTTATGGTGACTCAGGCGGGTCACCAGCCGTGGTAGTGGTGACTCAGGCGGGTCACCAGCCGTGGTAGTGGTGACTCATGCAGGTCACCAGCCAGCCATGGTCTGTGTATTATCAGTGTCAAAAAAGTTGTTGTGGCGTGAGTGATGTGTTTAGGAGAATAGTGGGTGGAGGTATTGCTGCCCCCCGTGACCAGCTCTCTCTCTCTCTCTCGTCGTGCTCCTGTTCGTCCGTCTCTTATCTTTCTACCATTCTCCCTATCATCACCTGTTCTTCCTTACTCCTTTCGTGGCTTGCTCCTCGTCCCCCCCTCTTTTCTCTCCTCGTCCACCCCCCCCCCCCCCCCCCCCCCCGCAATAGCCACCATTTCCTTCCAGTCACAATATGAATCGTGTTTGTTCACTCTTCACCGGTAAACATTGACACTTGGTAGTTGAACAGCAGCATATGAAAGCTTAACCTAACACTACCATAAAACCCTGCCCAAAATAGTCATAATAAATCATAATAATAATAAATAATAACAATAATAATAAAATAATAATAATAATAAGCAAAGGTACAACGTTTACATATAAGTTCTACATTACCATAGACGTTTACGATTAATATTATCGACTGGTTGAACCGACTGAAAATATTTGTAGGCACAGTAATGGTGGTGTACTATATTATGTGATGACAGTGTTATGGTAGTGTCTTGATATATGGTGCCTCTCACTCTTTACTCCTGGTATGGAACGATATATCATGGGGTTGTTATAATGGTACGTAATTGTTGTTAATGAAAGTGTTGTAATGGTGATAATGTTGGTTATGGTAGGAAATGTATGGTGATAATGTTATGGTAGGAAATGTATGGTGATAATGTTGGTTATGGTAGGAAATGTATGGTGATAATGTTGGTTATGGTAGGAAATGTATGGTGATAATGTTATGGTAGGAAATGTATGGTGATAATGTTGGTTATGGTAGGAAATGTATGGTGATTATGTTGGTTATGGCAGGAAATGTATGGTGATAATGTTATGGTAGGAAATGTATGGTGATAATGTTGGTTATGGTAGGAAATGTATGGTGATTATGTTGGTTATGGTAGGAAATGTATGGTGATTATGTTGGTTATGGTAGGAAATGTATGGTGATTATGTTGGTTATGGTAGGAAATGTATGGTGATTATGTTGGTTATGGTAGGAAATGTATGGTGATTATGTTGGTTATGGTAGGAAATGTATGGTGATAATGTTGGTTATGGTAGGAAATGTATGGTGATTATGTTGGTTATGGTAGGAAATGTATGGTGATAATGTTATGGTAGGAAATGTATGGTGATAATGTTGGTTATGGTAGGAAATGTATGGTGATAATGTTGGTTATGGTAGGAAATGTATGGTGATAATGTTGGTTATCGGAGGATATATATGGTGATCATGTCTTGGTGGGAAGTGTATGGTGATAATGTTATGTTAGGAATTGTATGGTGATAATGTGGTGATATGATTGAAGGTTAAAGATGGTGTTTTTAGTATTGTTGTTCATTGTGGTGAGGTGAAACGTTCAAGAATGTCGTAATGTTATTTTTTTTATGGTGAAATGTTTATAAAAATGTGTCGTGATGTTGTGGTATATAATGTTTACTTTGTTCGAATGTGTATGAGATTGTCACCTTTTTTTTTTTTAGGGAGAGAGAATGTGTTTAAATTTTGTCACTTTTTTAGACAGAGAGAGAGAGAGAGAGAGAGAGAGAGAGAGAGAGAGAGAGAGAGAGAGAGAATTTGATCAGCTTCTTGCCCACGTGAGGAGAAGAGGGCACGGCAGGCCTTCTTGGCTTGTGTCTGACTGATGGTCTTTCCCAGGTACTGTCTATATGTGTGTGTTCAATTATCTCTAGTTTTCTCTCTTCTCTGGTTATTGGTCTATCAGCTAGAGAACAAGTCTGCGGGTGTGGTTGTCTCTCTCCTGTCGTACTTGGCTCCTGGTTTATCAGTGAGTGTGGACAGGCGAGGTCCTCACTCCAATAGTAAACATCTCATTAAAAAATAAATAAATAAAACCCAGTCAAGTTGGTTTAGTTGATAAGTTTTAATGCTGCTAATTATGTTAAGAAAAAACCAACCAGTCATCCCGTTAACCAGTCATCCCGTTAGCCAGTCAGCCAGCCAGTCAACCAGTAGTGTATATAAACCCGCGTTGTTAGGTTAATGGAGAGTGTCCCCCCTCACCTCCCCACTACACTGTTGAGGGTCACACGGTCGCTAAATATACACACTGACAGTCTCTGATTTATACACGCATTGCAGAGGTAACCCGCTTGTCCTGGGTTATTTACATACCGTGTGTGTTACTATCTTGTGAAATGTTGTGGTGTGGTGGTGGTGTGTTAAATGTTGTGGTGTGAGGAGTGTGGTGGTGGTGTGTTAAATGTTGTGGTGTGAGGAGTGTGGTGGTGGTGTGTTAAATGTTGTGGTGTGAGGAGTGTGGTGGTGGTGTGTTAAATGTTGTGGTGGTGGTGGTGTGTTAATTGTTGTGGTGTGATGTGTTAAATGGTGTGGTGTGATTTGATTTTTGATTTTCCGCTTACAGCGGCTACTTTATTGTGCACCTCACACTCATCCTGTGAGCGGTAGCGCAAAAGGATTACAGAGTAGAGTTTACAACGGGTCATAATAATTAATCCCCGTTGTCAGGATATTATGGCACTGAATGTTACACAGTAGTTCAATTACATTATTTGTTTAGTTCTATACATAAAGGGTAACTTATTCACAATTGCGTGAGTACAGGCGTGTGAGGCAGTATGTCTGGCCTCACACTTTGTTATTCACATTTGCGTGAGAAGTATTCAAGCACTTAGTGTATTTGGTTCTATACATGAGAACTGGTATAGTTACTAAGTGCAAAAAAGTGGATACAATCTTAATATGTCGGCTATCTTGCCATTAGAGATGAAGTGTTGTGCCATTTCACACACAGTGTGCTTGGACCTGTCCCTAAAAGGTTCTATCTTCACACAGTCGAGGACGTAGTGTTCAAGTGTGTGGCCATATGTCTGGCCACACACTTTACATTTAGTCTTGTTTACATCTGCTTGAGGAACATACTGCCAAAGGTACTTATATCCTAATCTTAGTCTAGCGGTTACAACATTTTGTAATCTAGTGATCGTGTTACTTGTTCCATATACATGTTTCACTTGATACAACTCATCATGGTAAACTATGGATCGATTTAGTGCCTGTTTGCACTTGTCTATTTGCGTCAAATGCATCCATAAATTCTTTCCTAATTACAGTTTTAAGGGTTCTTTTTGACAGACCCAAATTGTATTCAACGGTGTCTTTGTTAGACGCGAATTTGGCGAGGGCATCAACTCTGTCATGTTTTATGAGGCCTATGTGAGAGGGGATCCACAACAGTTTGACCTTGACACCCCGGTCAACAAGGCACGCATATTTGTGTCTGGCTTCAGAGACAAGAGCGTGACAGCTTGAGTTGAGGGTACCAAGGGCAAGTAGTGAGGATAGAGTCAGTGATGATGAGACTGTCAGTAGCAGTGGTTTCAATGAATTTAATAGCTGTGAGTATGGCAACTAATTCAGTTTGTAGAGTGGATGCCCAGTTGTTAATTCTAACTCCTTTCTCAATATTACCGTCAGGTTGAGTCACAACAATAGCACTTCCAGCCCTCCCACAGGCGGTGTTAAGAGATCCATCAGTGTAGATGGTCTGTGTGATATTATCATCAGTCTGTAGAGCAGGGGTTCTCAACAAGGGGGGAATTCAGGTTTTCAGTGGGGGGGGGGGGGAGAACTGATTCGGGAGCAAGAGATATGTTCGATGAGAAATCAATCACAGAATTTTGGCCCTTGATGTGCGATTCCTACCCAAAAGTGGCAGAAAGAGCTATCCGTGCATTGCTTCCCCTTGTGTCGACATATCTTTGTGAGTCAGGCTTTTCAACTCTGTTGCAAATTAAAACGAAGCAACGTAGTAGATTAGAGGTAGAAAATGACCTGCGTTGTGCCCTTTCAAGCACTCCTCCGCGTATCCCAGAATTGGCGAAGAAAAAACAATCACAGGTTTCTCATTGACTGTAATCTTCATCTGAATAAAATTAATTACAAATTTACAATATCCTGGTATTCTATTGAACTTTTTGTTTATTGCATTATACTTCAGTTTGGTCTGTTAAGTAATTCATTATAAATAAAAAAAAACTATTTTACTTTTATTCAAGTTTTATAAATCCATCAACATTTTCAATTGGCATTTAATTTGTAAAACTCCACTATAAAAATAATCCATGTAAAATTGTAAATGTATATGTACTAATATGGAAAAAATATAGGATTTTCAGTATTATATGCATATTATTTGGAATGCACTTTTTGAGGCTGACAATCTTGGAAAGGAGGGGGGGGGAATAACATTCTGACATATGGTGAAAGGGGTGCATGGGGCAAACAAGGTTGAGAACCATCTGCTGTAGAGTGTGTATGTGTTCAAGAGCTCTCACTTTGGCAGTGAGTTGGAGATAAATACTTTGTATAGTTATTTTTTTAGGCGGATATGTCGGTATTGTGATAACGAAGGGAACTGTCCGCCAGGGTGGAAGGAAGTGCTGTTGTGTCTCAGCTTTGTACAGGTGATCTAGTGAGGGGTGTGGTGGTGGTGTGTTAAACGTTCTGGTGTGAGGGGTGTGGTGGTGGTGTGTTAAACGTTCTGGTGTGAGGGGCGTGGTTGTGGTGTGAGGGGTGTGGTGGTGGTGTGTTAAACGTTCTGGTGTGAGGGGTGTGGTGGTGGTGTGAGGGGTGTGGTGGTGGTGTGTTAAACGTTCTGGTGTGAGGGATGTGGTGGTGGTGTGAGGGGTGTGGTGGTGGTGTGTTAAACGTTCTGGTGTGAGTGACGTGGTTGTGGTGTGAGGGGTGTGGTGGTGGTGTGTTAAACGTTCTGGTGTGAGGGGTGTGGTGGTGGTGTGAGGGGTGTGGTGGTGGTGTGTTAAACGTTCTGGTGTGAGGGGCGTGGTTGTGGTGTGTTAAACGTTCTGGTGTGAAGGGTGTGGTGGTGGTGTGTTAAACGTTCTGGTGTGAGGGGTGTGGTGGTGGTGTGAGGGGTGTGGTGGTGGTGTGTTAAACGTTCTGGTGTGAGGGGTGTGGTGGTGGTGTGTTAAACGTTCTGGTGTGAGGGGTGTGGTGGTGGTGTGTTAAACGTTCTGGTGTGAGGGGCGTGGTGGTGGTGTGAGGGGTGTGGTGGTGGTGTGAGGGGTGTGGTGATGGTGTGTTAAACGTTCTGGTGTGAGGGGTGTGGTGGTGGTGTGAGGGGTGTGGTGATGGTGTGAGGGGTGTGGTGGTGGTGTGTTAAACGTTCTGGTGTGAGGGGCGTGGTGGTGGTGTGAGGGGTGTGGTGGTGGTGTGTTAAACGTTCTGGTGTGAGGGGTGTGGTGGTGGTGTGAGGGGTGTGGTGATGGTGTGTTAAACGTTCTGGTGTGAGGGGTGTGGTGGTGGTGTGTTAAATGTTCTGGTGTGAGGGGCGTGGTGGTGGTGTGTTAAACGTTCTGGTGTGAGGGGTGTGGTGGTGGTGTGTTAAACGTTCTGGTGTGAGGGGTGTGGTGGTGGTGTGAGGGGTGTGGTGATGGTGTGTTAAACGTTCTGGTGTGAGGGATGTGGTGGTGGTGTGAGGGGTGTGGTGGTGGTGTGTTAAACGTTCTGGTGTGAGGGGTGTGGTGATGGTGTGTTAAACGTTCTGGTGTGAGGGATGTGGTGGTGGTGTGAGGGGTGTGGTGGTGGTGTGTTAAACGTTCTGGTGTGAGGGGTGTGGTGGTGGTGTGTTAAACGTTCTGGTGTGAGGGGTGTGGTGATGGTGTGAGGGGTGTGGTGGTGGTGTGTTAAACGTTCTGGTGTGAGGGATGTGGTGGTGGTGTGAGGGGTGTGGTGGTGGTGTGTTAAACGTTCTGGTGTGAGGGGTGTGGTGATGGTGTGTTAAACGTTCTGGTGTGAGGGATGTGGTGGTGGTGTGAGGGGTGTGGTGGTGGTGTGTTAAACGTTCTGGTGTGAGGGGTGTGGTGGTGGTGTGTTAAACGTTCTGGTGTGAGGAGCGTGGTTGTGGTGTGGTAAACGTTCTGGTGTGATGGGTGTGGTGGTGGTGTGTTAAACGTTCTGGTGTGAGGGATGTGGTGGTGGTGTGAGGGGTGTGGTGGTGGTGTGTTAAACGTTCTGGTGTGAGGGGTGTGGTGGTGGTGTGTTAAATGTTCTGGTGTGAGGGGCGTGGTTGTGGTGTGTTAAACGTTCTGGTGTGAGGGGTGTGGTGGTGGTGTGAGGGGTGTGGTGGTGGTGTGAGGGGTGTGGTGATGGTGTGTTAAACGTTCTGGTGTGAGGGGTGTGGTGGTGGTGTGTTAAACGTTCTGGTGTGAGGGGTGTGGTGGTGGTGTGAGGGGTGTGGTGGTGGTGTGAGGGGTGTGGTGATGGTGTGAGGGGTGTGGTGGTGTTGTGTTAAACGTTCTGGTGTGAGGGGTGTGGTGGTGGTGTGTTAAACGTTCTGGTGTGAGGGGTGTGGTGGTGGTGTGAGGGGTGTGGTGATGGTGTGTTAAACGTTCTGGTGTGAGGGTGTGGTGGTGGTGTGTTAAACGTTCTGGTGTGAGGGGTGTGGTGGTGGTGTGTTAAACGTTCTGGTGTGAGGGGTGTGGTGGTGGTGTGTTAAACGTTCTGGTGTGAGGGGTGTGGTGGTGGTGTGAGGGGTGTGGTGATGGTGTGTTAAACGTTCTGGTGTGAGGGATGTGGTGGTGGTGTGAGGGGTGTGGTGGTGGTGTGTTAAACGTTCTGGTGTGAGGGGTGTGGTGATGGTGTGTTAAACGTTCTGGTGTGAGGGATGTGGTGGTGGTGTGTTAAACGTTCTGGTGTGAGGGGTGTGGTGGTGGTGTGTTAAACGTTCTGGTGTGAGGGGTGTGGTGGTGGTGTGTTAAACGTTCTGGTGTGAGGGGTGTGGTGGTGGTGTGAGGGGTGTGGTGATGGTGTGTTAAACGTTCTGGTGTGAGGGGTGTGGTGGTGGTGTGTTAAACGTTCTGGTGTGAGGGGTGTGGTGGTGGTGTGTTAAACGTTCTGGTGTGAGGGGTGTGGTGGTGGTGTGAGGGGTGTGGTGGTGGTGTGTTAAACGTTCTGGTGTGAGGGGTGTGGTGGTGGTGGTGTGTTAAACGTTCTGGTGTGAGGGGTGTGGTGGTGGTGTGTTAAACGTTCTGGTGTGAGGGGCGTGGTGGTGGTGTGAGGGGTGTGGTGGTGGTGTGAGGGGTGTGGTGATGGTGTGTTAAACGTTCTGGTGTGGTGGTGGTGTGAGGGGTGTGGTGATGGTGTGAGGGGTGTGGTGGTGGTGTGTTAAACGTTCTGGTGTGAGGGGTGTGGTGGTGGTGTGAGGGGTGTGGTGATGGTGTGTTAAACGTTCTGGTGTGAGGGATGTGGTGGTGGTGTGAGGGGTGTGGTGGTGGTGTGTTAAACGTTCTGGTGTGAGGGGTGTGGTGATGGTGTGTTAAACGTTCTGGTGTGAGGGATGTGGTGGTGGTGTGAGGGGTGTGGTGGTGGTGTGTTAAACGTTCTGGTGTGAGGGGTGTGGTGGTGGTGTGTTAAACGTTCTGGTGTGAGGGGTGTGGTGGTGGTGTGTTAAACGTTCTGGTGTGAGGGATGTGGTGGTGGTGTGAGGGGTGTGGTGGTGGTGTGTTAAACGTTCTGGTGTGAGGGGTGTGGTGATGGTGTGTTAAACGTTCTGGTGTGAGGGATGTGGTGGTGGTGTGAGGGGTGTGGTGGTGGTGTGTTAAACGTTCTGGTGTGAGGGGTGTGGTGGTGGTGTGTTAAACGTTCTGGTGTGAGGAGCGTGGTTGTGGTGTGGTAAACGTTCTGGTGTGAGGGGTGTGGTGGTGGTGTGTTAAACGTTCTGGTGTGAGGGATGTGGTGGTGGTGTGAGGGTTGTGGTGGTGGTGTGTTAAACGTTCTGGTGTGAGGGGTGTGGTGGTGGTGTGTTAAATGTTCTGGTGTGAGGGGCGTGGTTGTGGTGTGTTAAACGTTCTGGTGTGAGGGGTGTGGTGGTGGTGTGAGGGGTGTGGTGGTTGTGTGAGGGGTGTGGTGATGGTGTGTTAAACGTTCTGGTGTGAGGGGTGTGGTGGTGGTGTGAGGGGTGTGGTGGTGGTGTGAGGGGTGTGGTGATGGTGTGAGGGGTGTGGTGGTGGTGTGTTAAACGTTCTGGTGTGAGGGGCGTGGTGGTGGTGTGTTAAACGTTCTGGTGTGAGGGGTGTGGTGGTGGTGTGAGGGGTGTGGTGATGGTGTGTTAAACGTTCTGGTGTGAGGGGTGTGGTGGTGGTGTGTTAAACGTTCTGGTGTGAGGGGTGTGGTGGTGGTGTGTTAAACGTTCTGGTGTGAGGGGTGTGGTGGTGGTGTGTTAAACGTTCTGGTGTGAGGGGTGTGGTGGTGGTGTGAGGGGTGTGGTGATGGTGTGTTAAACGTTCTGGTGTGAGGGATGTGGTGGTGGTGTGAGGGGTGTGGTGGTGGTGTGTTAAACGTTCTGGTGTGAGGGGTGTGCTGATGGTGTGTTAAACGTTCTGGTGTGAGGGATGTGGTGGTGGTGTGAGGGGTGTGGTGGTGGTGTGTTAAACGTTCTGGTGTGAGGGGTGTGGTGGTGGTGTGTTAAACGTTCTGGTGTGAGGGGTGTGGTGGTGGTGTGTTAAACGTTCTGGTGTGAGGGGTGTGGTGGTGGTGTGAGGGGTGTGGTGATGGTGTGTTAAACGTTCTGGTGTGAGGGGTGTGGTGGTGGTGTGTTAAACGTTCTGGTGTGAGGGGTGTGGTGGTGGTGTGTTAAACGTTCTGGTGTGAGGGGTGTGGTGGTGGTGTGTTAAACGTTCTGGTGTGAGGGGTGTGGTGGTGGTGTGTTAAACGTTCTGGTGTGAGGGGTGTGGTGGTGATGTGTTAAACGTTCTGGTGTGAGGGATATGGTGGTGGTGTGAGGGGTGTGGTGGTGGTGTGTTAAACGTTCTGGTGTGAGGGATGTGGTGGTGGTATGAGGGGTGTGGTGATGGTGTGTTAAACGTTCTGGTGTGAGGGATATGGTGGTGGTGTGTTAAACGTTCTGGTGTGAGGGATGTGGTGGTGGTGTGAGGGGTGTGGTGATGGTGTGTTAAACGTTCTGGTGTGAGGGATGTGGTGGTGGTGTGAGGGGTGTGGTGGTGGTGTGTTAAACGTTCTGGTGTGAGGGGTGTGGTGGTGGTGTGAGGGGTGTGGTGGTGATGTGTTAAACGTTCTGGTGTGAGGGATATGGATGGTGGTGTGAGGGGTGTGGTGGTGGTGTGTTAAACGTTCTGGTGTGAGGGATGTGGTGGTGGTGGTGTGAGGGGTGTGGTGATGGTGTGTTAAACGTTCTGGTGTGAGGGATGTGGTGGTGGTGTGTTAAACGTTCTGGTGTGAGGGATGTGGTGGTGTGAGGGGTGTGGTGATGGTGTGTTAAACGTTCTGGTGTGAGGGGTGTGGTGGTGGTGTGTTAACGTTCTGGTGTGAGGGGTGTGGTGGTGGTGTGGTAGTATGGTGGTGGTGTGGTTGAGTTTTAGTAGTGTATGTGACAAGGGAGGGTAGACCATGTAAACACAATGGTCTCCTGATGATTTATTTCCAAAAGGCATCACACGGAAGGGCGGGATTTTATTTGTTTATTTCGTCATACAATTTTTAAAACATTTGTATCTTTCAATTTATTTTCCTCGTTTTTCTGGCAAAATATATTAAAAGCAAAAATTGGAGTCATTTGAATTTGTTTGCTTGAATGCAATATAAAATTTCCTCGGCCTTTGTCCAACGTGTTACCTTTCTTTCTATTAATTAAACCGTTGAATAAAACAATAAAACACTTGCTATCCCCCCCCCCCCACACACACACACTTTTTACACTAAATAATTGTACTCCAAACCTGACCCCATCCTCTCCTCACAAAAAAAAATCAAATGAACGGGAGACTCAACCTTGTGGTAAATGCGAGTATGAGTCTATATTGTGCAGTAGAGGCGATGAGGTTAATCTAGTAGTGGGCGTTTTGAGCGCTGGTGATGTCCGAAACTTGTTATTATTATTTTACTTTGCGGAGTCTATGTGGTGTGTGGTATCGTGTGCACGGTGCAGTGTGTGTTTGTTGGGGGGAGGGGGCGGGGGGGTTGATGGGGGCGCGCGTGGTGCGGTATGTTGAGGCAGGTGGCTGGGAGCTGGGGGAACATTTCTGCCATATATAGTGCGGCAGGACTTCGTCATGTACCCGGGGAACACCTCACCCCAGTACACACACACTCGCCTGCTACCTCGAATACCGGCTCACCTGACCTGCACCGACCCGACCTTTCAGGTGGATTGTTCCTTCCCTCACGTCACTGTTACCTCACCCTACGCCGTCACCACTACCACCACACTCCTGTAGCAATTATGTTACTATTCCGTCAGGTTCTTCCGCTCGAAGTGGATTACGGTAGGTTCCGACCTTGAACATTTTTTACCCGAGGGATGAACTAAATCGATTGCTTTGAACTCCCTCCTTCCTCCCACTCCAACGCCTCTTTCTCCTCCATAAGGCAAGCATGAACTCCGCATGCTTACCTCTTGAGCGCTGTAAACGCTTTTGTGCTTCGCCTTCCACAGTACGCAAGGGGGTGCCCAATAAACTAGCCCCCTTGCGGGGCAAATCTAAAATTCTAATCGACCCCCACGCATCCTCTTCCTTCTCCCCCCACGCATCCTCTTCCTTCTCCCCCCACGCATCCTCTTCCTTCTCTCCCCACGCATCCTCTTCCTTCTCCTTCCCCCACGCATCCTCTTCCTTCTCCTCCCCCCCACGCATCCTCTTCCTTCTCCTCCCCCCACGCATCCTCTTCCTTCTCCTCCCCCCCCACGCATCCTCTTCCTTCTCCTCCCCCACGCATCCTCTTCCTTCTCCTCCCCCCCACGCATCCTCTTCCTTCTCCTCCCCCCCACGCATCCTCTTCCTTCTCCCCCCACGCATCCTCTTCCTTCTCTCCCCACGCATCCTCTTCCTTCTCCTTCCCCCACGCATCCTCTTCCTTCTCCTCCCTCCCACGCATCCGCTTCCTTCTCCTTCCCCCACGCATCCACTTCCTTCTCCTCCCCCCACGCATCCTCTTCCTTCTCCTTCCCCCACGCATCCACTTCCTTCTCCTCCCCCCACGCATCCTCTTCCTTCTCCTTCCCCCACGCATCCTCTTCCTTCTCCTCCCCCCACGCATCCTCTTCCTTCTCCTTCCCCCACGCATCCTCTTCCTTCTCCTTCCCCCACGCATCCTCTTCCTTCTCCTCCCCCCACGCATCCTCTTCCTTCTCCTCCCCCCCACGCATCCTCTTCCTTCTCCTCCCCCCCCACGCATCCTCTTCCTTCTCCTTCCCCCACGCATCCTCTTCCTTCTCCTTCCCCCACGCATCCTCTTCCTTCTCCTCCCCCCACGCATCCTCTTCCTTCTCCTCCCCCCACGCATCCTCTTCCTTCCTCCCCCCCACGCATCCTCTTCCTTCTCCTCCCCCCACGCATCCACTTCCTTCTCCTCCCCCCACGCATCCTCTTCCTTCTCCTTCCCCCACGCATCCTCTTCCTTCTCCTTCCCCCACGCATCCTCTTCCTTCTCCTTCCCCCACGCATCCTCTTCCTTCTCCTCCCCCCACGCATCCTCTTCCTTCTCCTCCCCCCACGCATCCTCTTCCTTCTCCTCCCCACGCATCCTCTTCCTTCTCCTCCCCCCACGCATCCTCTTCCTTCTCCCCCCCCCACGCATCCTCTTCCTTCTGCTCCCCCCACGCATCCTCTTCCTTCTCCTCCCTCCCACGCATCCTCTTCCTTCTCCCCCCCCACACATCCTCTTCCTTCTCCTCCCTCCCACGCATCCTCTTCCTTCTCCTTCCCCCACGCATCCACTTCCTTCTCCTCCCTCCACGCATCCTCTTCCTTCTCCTTCCCCCACGCATCCTCTTCCTTCTCCTTCCCCCACGCATCCTCTTCCTTCTCCTTCCCCCACGCATCCTCTTCCTTCTCCTCCCCCCACGCATCCTCTTCCTTCTCCCCCCCCACGCATCCTCTTCCTTCTCCCCCCCCACCCATCCACTTCCTTCTCCTCCCTCCACGCATCCTCTTCCTTCTCCTTCCCCCACGCATCCTCTTCCTTCTCCTCCCCCCCCCACGCATCCTCTTCCTTCTCCTTCCCCCACGCATCCTCTTCCTTCTCCTTCCCCCACGCATCCTCTTCCTTCTCCTTCCCCCACGCATCCTCTTCCTTCTCCTTCCCCCACGCATCCTCTTCCTTCTCCTTCCCCCACGCATCCTCTTCCTTCTCCTCCCCCCACGCATCCTCTTCCTTCTCCTTCCCCACGCATCCTCTTCCTTCTCCTCCCCCACGCATCCTCTTACTTCTCCTCCCCCCCACGCATCCTCTTCCTTCTCCTTCCCCCACGCATCCTCTTCCTTCTCCTTCCCCCACGCATCCTCTTCCTTCTCCTTCCCCCACGCATCCTCTTCCTTCTCCTCCCCCCACGCATCCTCTTCCTTCTCCTTCCCCCACGCATCCTCTTCCATCTCCTCCCCCCACGCATCCTCTTCCTTCTCCTTCCCCCACGCATCCTCTTCCTTCTCCTTCCCCCACGCATCCTCTTCCTTCTCCTCCCCCCACGCATCCTCTTCCTTCTCCCCCCCCACGCATCCTCTTCCTTCTCCTTCCCCCACGCATCCTCTTCCTTCTCCTTCCCCCACGCATCCTCTTCCTTCTCCTTCCCCCACGCATCCTCTTCCTTCTCCTTCCCCCACGCATCCTCTTCCTTCTCCTCCCCCCACGCATCCTCTTCCTTCTCCTTCCCCCACGCATCCTCTTCCTTCTCCTTCCCCCACGCATCCTCTTCCTTCTCTCCCCACGCATCCTCTTCCTTCTCCTTCCCCCACGCATCCTCTTCCTTCTCCTCCCCCCACGCATCCTCTTCCTTCTCCTCCCCCCACGCATCCTCTTCCTTCTCCTCCCCCCACGCATCCTCTTCCTTCTCTTCCCCCACGCATCCTCTTCCTTCTCCTTCCCCCACGCATCCTCTTCCTTCTCTTCCCCCACGCATCCTCTTCCTTCTCCTCCCCCCACGCATCCTCTTCCTTCTCCTCCCCCCACGCATCCTCTTCCTTCTCTTCCCCCACGCATCCTCTTCCTTCTCTCCCCACGCATCCTCTTCCTTCTCCTGCCCCCACGCATCCTCTTCCTTCTCCTCCCCCCACGCATCCTCTTCCTTCTCCTTCCCCCACGCATCCTCTTCCTTCTTCTTCCCCCACGCATCCTCTTCCTTCTCCTTCCCCCACGCATCCTCTTCCTTCTCCTTCCCCCACGCATCCTCTTCCTTCTCCCCCCACGCATCCTCTTCCTTCTCCTTCCCCCACGCATCCTCTTCCTTCTCCTCCCCCCACGCATCCTCTTCCTTCTCCTTCCCCCACGCATCCTCTTCCTTCTCCTTCCCCACGCATCCTCTTCCTTCTCTTCCCCCACGCATCCTCTTCCTTCTCCTTCCCCCACGCATCCTCTTCCTTCTCCTTCCCCCACGCATCCTCTTCCTTCTCCTCCCCACGCATCCTCTTCCTTCTCCTTCCCCCACGCATCCTCTTCCTTCTCCTTCCCCCACGCATCCTCTTCCTTCTCCTCCCCCCACGCATCCTCTTCCTTCTCTCCCCACGCATCCTCTTCCTTCTCCTCCCCCCACGCATCCTCTTCCTTCTCCTCCCCCCACGCATCCTCTTCCTTCTCCTCCCCCACGCATCCTCTTCCTTCTCCTCCCCCCACGCATCCTCTTCCTTCTCCTCCCCCCACGCATCCTCTTCCTTCTCCTCCCCCACGCATCCTCTTCCTTCTCCTTCCCCCACGCATCCTCTTCCTTCTCTCCCCACGCAGCCTCTTCCTTCTCTCCCCACATCCTCTTCCTTCTCCCCACGCATCCTCTTCCTTCTCCTTCCCCCACGCATCCTCTTCCTTCTCCTCCCCCCACGCATCCTCTTCCTTCTCTCCCCACGCATCCTCTTCCTTCTCCTCCCCCACGCATCCTCTTCCTTCTCCTCCCCCCACGCATCCTCTTCCTTCTCCTCCCCCCACGCATCCTCTTCCTTCTCCTTCCCCCACGCATCCTCTTCCTTCTCCTCTCCCCACGCATCCTCTTCCTTCTCCTCCCCCACGCATCCTCTTCCTTCTCCCCCCCACGCATCCTCTTCCTCCTCCCCCCACGCATCCTCTTCCTTCTTCCCCCACGCATCCTCTTCCTTCTCCTCCCCCACGCATCCTCTTCCTTCTCCTTCCCCCACGCATCCTCTTCCTTCTCCTTCCCCCACGCATCCTCTTCCTTCTCTCCCCACACATCCTCTTCCTTCTCTCCCCACACATCCTCTTCCTTCTCCTTCCCCCACGCATCCTCTTCCTTCTCCTCCCCCCACGCATCCTCTTCCTTCTCTCCCCACGCATCCTCTTCCTTCTCCTTCCCCCACGCATCCTCTTCCTTCTCCTCCCCCCCACGCATCCTCTTCCTTCTCCTCCCCCCACGCATCCTCTTCCTTCTCCTTCCCCCACGCATCCTCTTCCTTCTCCTTCCCCACGCATCCTCTTCCTTCTCTCCCCCACTCATCCTCTTCCTTCTCCTTCCCCCACGCATCCTCTTCCTTCTCCTCCCCCCACGCATCCTCTTCCTTCTCCTCCCCCACGCATCCTCTTCCTTCTCTCCCCCACGCATCCTCTTCCTTCTCCTTCCCCCACGCATCCTCTTCCTTCTTCCCCCACGCATCCTCTTCCTTCTCCTCCCCCCACGCATCCTCTTCCTTCTCCTCCCCCCACGCATCCTCTTCCTTCTCTTCCCCCACGCATCCTCTTCCTTCTCTCCCCACGCATCCTCTTCCTTCTCCTCCCCCCACGCATCCTCTTCCTTCTCCTCCCCCACGCATCCTCTTCCTTCTCTTCCCCCACGCATCCTCTTCCTTCTCCTTCCCCCACGCATCCTCTTCCTTCTCCTTCCCCCACGCATCCTCTTCCTTCTCCTCCCCCACGCATCCTCTTCCTTCTCCTTCCCCCACGCATCCTCTTCCTTCTCCTCCCCCCACGCATCCTCTTCCTTCTCCTCCCCCCACGCATCCTCTTCCTTCTCCTCCCCCCACGCATCCTCTTCCTTCTCCTCCCCCCACGCATCCTCTTCCTTCTCCTCCCCCCACGCATCCTCTTCCTTCTCCTCCCCCCACGCATCCTCTTCCTTCTCTTCCCCCACGCATCCTCTTCCTTCTCCTCCCCCCACGCATCCTCTTCCTTCTCCTCCCCCCACGCATCCTCTTCCTTCTCCTCCCCCACGCATCCTCTTCCTTCTCCTTCCCCCACGCATCCTCTTCCTTCTCTCCCCACGCATCCTCTTCCTTCTCTCCCCACACATCCTCTTCCTTCTCTCCCCACACATCCTCTTCCTTCTCCTTCCCCCACGCATCCTCTTCCTTCTCCTCCCCCCACGCATCCTCTTCCTTCTCTCCCCACGCATCCTCTTCCTTCTCCTTCCCCCACGCATCCTCTTCCTTCTCCTCCCCCCACGCATCCTCTTCCTTCTCCTCCCCCCACGCATCCTCTTCCTTCTCCTTCCCCCACGCATCCTCTTCCTTCTCCTCTCCCCACGCATCCTCTTCCTTCTCCCCCCCACGCATCCTCTTCCTTCTCCCCCCCACGCATCCTCTTCCTCCTCCCCCCACGCATCCTCTTCCTTCTTCCCCCACGCATCCTCTTCCTTCTCCCCCCCACGCATCCTCTTCCTTCTCCTCCCCACGCATCCTCTTCCTTCTCCTCCCCCCCACGCATCCTCTTCCTTCTCCTCCCCCCCACGCATGCTCTTCCTTACCCTCTCCCCACGCAACCTCTTCCTTCTCCTCCCCTTATGCCTTCTCTTCTCCCTTCTCCCCCACGCCACCTCCTCCTAGTCCTTCCTCCATGCACCTTCTTCCCTCCTCCCCCCCCACCCCTCCTCCTCCGTGCGTATTACATTAACACAAGGACACGCTACCAGTTTTGTGAATGAAGGCTGGCACGTGGTGGATGCATTTACCTTGACAAGGACACGGGGCCAGCCGTATGAATGAGGGCAGACACGTGGTGGGTGTTATACCTTGACACCCAGTAAAGTGAGTGTTGCGAGATTATGTATATGCGGGGGGGGGGGGGGGACATTGTATTACATTATTCCTCGAGAGGAATAATGTGAAAAATGGGGGAAGTATGTGTTGGGTGGGTGTGTAGTGAAGCTAGTGGTATGTGGTGAAGATATGGGTTTGTGGTGTGTGTGTGGTGAAGGTGATGGTAAAGGTATACACGGTTAAGTGGTAGGTATGATGAAGGTAGAGACAGCTAAATGGTGGGGTGGACCTTGTGGCCAGCGAGATGGAGGAGGCCAGGGAGGCAGACAGTGGGAGAGAGGGAAGAGGTCGCCGTGTAATCATCATAACGCAGTATTGATTTTAAAGACTGTATGATACGTGGCCCACCTTGTATAGCTCCCCCCTCCCCTCCCCACAACTTGCCCGGTGACTTCTTACAACCATAAACTTGACTCACAAATATCCGTACAGTTTCAGATTGAGGTAGACTAGTACAGTACATACACAATGACGCTCCTGTGACTGCTGTAAACACGTCAATAAGACTAGATTCTTTTTTATATAAGCGTACTGTAGGTGTAGACATAGAGTATGCAGTAGGTACAGTAATTCCTTGGTGGTGATTAAAAAAAATTGTGTTTTATCGTAAATGTAAGGAGAAATTAATGTCAAAATTGGTGAAGCTACAGTAGTCATGAGTCGATGGTCGTGGAGTCGGTACTGGTTAGGAAATTGTGCGAGTATATTTGGAGTGTTTGTGGGAGAGTTGTGGACTGGTCAGGAGAGAGTTGGTGTGTGTGGGGTGATAGATATTTTTGCGTTGGTGGGTGGCTGGGTGGGAAGGTGCGCGTGTGTGTGGGTGGTGATAGATATTTGTGCGTTGGTGGGTGGCTGGGTGGGAAGGTGCGCGTGTGTGTGGGTGGTGATAGATATTTGTGCGTTGGTGGGTGGCTGGGTGGGAAGGTGCGCGTGTGTGTGGGTGGTGAGTGGAGGAGGAGGAAAGTAGTCTTGCAGGATGTGGGGTGAGGGAGGTGGCGCGCTGTGTCCTTTCAAGGTCATGCAGGGGATCCTCGCCACCTTTAGCCCTTACGTTAAACTGGCCCACCAGGACCCCTGTCGCTCCCCCCCCCCCCCCCTCCTTCCTCACCTGGAGGTCCATTACGGGGCACGGAGAGGGAGGCAGAGGAATGGGTGAGGGCTTCGCTAGTAGGGTCGTGTGGGAGTGTAGTGGGGTAAGTTTGGTGTCCACGTTTAAGCGTCTCACCTGTTGGGGCAGCGTAAAGGGAGCGTGGATGTCTCACCTGTTTATGAATTGGGCGGTGGTGCTACCATCTTTTTGTTATAATACCGTACTGTGGTGTGGAAAATGGCGGCCACATTAGACATTAGCTGCCTTGCGATTTTTTGATGGACACTCACTAGAAAATTTACGTCTCTCTCTCTCTCACAAAAGTATAAGTAACGTTACCGTGCCGTGATGGGAATGAATCGTGTGTAAGTAATGTCATTGGGGACAAAGTGTTCTGTCGTTCAACTTGTTTTTTTCGTCCGCCATCACATCTGGTAGTACTGTATTAGGTTGAAGATGATCGTCGTCCCATGAGGAAATATTTGGCTACTGGTTAGGGAAGAAATATTGAGAGAGCAAATGGTTGTTGATTTATGTATGTGGTAATAATATGTTTCTGTGAATAATTATTTTGTGTGGATAGCAGAACCATTGTACTCGTATATACTGTACATAATAAGATGGGATATAGTTTAAACTTTAGAGCCTCAACTTTTACATAATAAGATTCACAAGGTGGGCTGGAGTCTCATAAAACTTGAACAACTGCAGTGTAGTGTGTGAGATCATCGTAGGTGTGTACAGTGCTAAACTTGTAGGTATAAGTCGTGGCTCTATAAATGCTCTCGAGATGATGTAAGCGACAGAGTATTACAACTGCCCTCTGGTCGATATCTTGGGTCGTGAGCTGCATGTCTTATTAGTAGTATTAATATTAGGGTCCACATGTGCTCTTACTACCAGTCTTAATATAGTACTTCCGGGCTGACCAAGACTTCAATTTCGACGAGTCTACAGTGTTCAGAAAAAAATATTCACAATTTTAATTCATTAGTGACACCATAAGTATATCGTCTTGTGAAATATTCCATACATTTGTTATTAATAAATGTAGGTTTGTATTCATATTGTTCACCTAATATTTTTTTACCCGAACATCTTTTTGTTTTCTCAAGTGTTAAGTCTGCAAGGTGAACCCTATACTGTACCTGTTACCTGTCTCTTATTACCGCTGTTGTAAGATTTCCTCGCCACTGAAAGCCTGTGTTGAACAAGGCTCATGGGTGCTGGGTTACCTTAGTAGAGTGAGCAGAGGAGAGGATCGCTGACAACTCTGTGGAAAGGAAGAGGGAGTTTTAGTTTAACAAATGCATTGACAAAGCTTGGAGAACAGTTTGCCTATTCTGAGTTATTCAGTCAGGTCTTAACACTGAGGGTGGCTATCACTTCTCACTGCCACGCAGGACAGAGGTTCATACACAAAGCATACATCATATTCATTAACAGTATATATATATATATATATATATATATATATATATATATATATATATATATATATATATATATAGATATATATATGCAAGTAAATCACTGTAGGTGCGCGTGATCTAGGTATATGCTGATAACCACCAGGAAAGAAGAAAACACGAAGTTCCCAAGCGCTTTCGTGTAATTCACATCTTCAGGGGTGAGTACAGACTAGTCTGTACTCACCCCTTAAGATGTGAATTACACGAAAGCGCTTGGGAACTTCGTGTTTTCTTCTTTCCTGGTGGTTATCAGCATATATATATATATATATATATATATATTATATATATATATATATATATATATATATATATATATATATATATATATGCTCTCTTTGTTCATTTGAGGGATAACAAGCATTGCATTGACTGGGATAATGCCTCCTCAATATTACCTTGTAATTCAATTGATAGTAGGAACATCATAGAATCTAGTCTCATTAAACATACCGAAGCATTCAACATGAATTTGAGCAATGGCATGTACAAACTGGACAATTTTGTAATTAAGATTTGTAACCAGGTGAGAAGGTTGGGTCACCTTACCCTCTGACCTGACTACCGACCGTTGCCGTGCTATTTAAAGATTAGTAGGGTCATTACCTAATACCTGACCATTGTGGACCTGGTCTCACCCTCTTCTGTATACAGGTATATACACCTTGTTTTGTACTCCTCTTTAGTCTGTACTTACCCCTGAAGATGTGAATTACACGAAAGCGCTTGGGAACTTCGTGTTTTCTTCTTTCCTGGTGGTTATCAGCATATACCTAGATCACGCGCACCTACAGTGATTTACTTGCATATATATATATATATATATATATATATATATATATATATATATATATATATATATATATATATATATATATATATATGAGGGAGGGTGACAGAAGGAAGGGGGAGGAAAGGTGACAGAAGGAAGAGGCAGGTAGGGTGACGTAGAAGGAAGAGGGAGGAAAGGTGACATGGTAGGAAGAGGGAGGAAAGGTGACATGGAAGGAAGAGGGAGGGAGGGTTGACGTAGAAGGAAGAGGGGGGAGAGGTGACATGGAAGGAAGAGGGAGGAAAGGTGACATGGAAGGAAGAGGGAGGAGAGGTGACATGGAAGGAAGAGGGAGGAAAGGTGACATGGAAGGAAGAGGGAGGAGAGGTGACGTAAAAGGAAGAGGGAGGAAAGGTGACATGGAAGGAAGAGGTAGGAAAGGTGACATGGAAGGAAGAGGTAGGGAAGGTGACGTAAAAGGAAGAGGGAGGAAAGGTGACATGGAAGGAAGAGGTAGGGAAGGTGACGTAGATGAAAGAAGGAGGGAAGGAAAGTTACGTAGAAGGAAGAGAGAGGGAGGTTGACAAAGAAGGAAGGTGTGGCAGCCTGACGGAAGGACTCGGGGCCATCAAAAGAGTGACAGACACGAATTTCAGGAGGCCGCCGCCCCCACTCACACTTAGCCTCTTACAACTTCTATTTCACCCGCCAGTCCTCAGACTCGAGGTGTGAGAGAAACAGCTGCCTTTTTTTCCTACATTACTTCTGCTACAACAAACCAGTGCCATGTAGTGTAATGTAATGTACCCTTATTTTACGCGCGTTAGTACAGGGACTTTTTTTTTTTTTTTACGGGAATTAGCCCACCCGGGCACAGGTCAAACGCCCCACAACGGGGCCTGGGGGACGAAAAAATAAGAACAGAAAGAAATTGGATATAGAGAAGAAAAATGTTATACTGTATTAATCAATTTAAATTTCAGTAGTTTATCCCTTGATAGAGGAAGCGGGATCCTAGTGCTGTCACTAGGTACCCCTGTACAATAACACCAGAAGCATCTGGCAAGTGTCACAAGTATATACAGTATAAATATTATAAAGGGGCTTACTAAAGCCAAAGGAAGAAAGGATATTCCTTTAACACATTATCAATATTATTTACATGATATCTGGCCAGTATGGGAAGGATCATCGTGTCTCCGTCAGGGGGTCGTGGAGTGGTGGTCCAGCAGGCGTCACAGAAGCGTTGTGAGTGGGGTGTGTTAATCTACATCACGAAGATGCCGGAAAACCAGCTTTTTAAAGTGAGACAGATTGTATAAGTATGGAAACACAGAGGGCAGAGCGTTCCACAGTTTGGCTGTGTGGGGGAAAGAAGGAGGTACTGTAACGGGTTATTCTCGTGTGACCGACAGCCACAGAGAAACGGTGGGCACCGCGGGCAAGACGTGTTACGAGCCCACGGCCTTGCCGGCGGTACACAGGATGCCAAATCCACCGAACATTGTCCGTTAAAGTACCTGTAAAAGAGAGAAAGTGAAGCAACATTACGGCGAAGAGAAAGGGAAGAAAGATTGACGACTAAAGGAGTAGAGTTAATAAGACGAAATGCCTTTAATTCCACCCTATCTAGCAGTTGGACAGAAGAGCCACCCACAGTACAGTAGCTACAAGTGTTAACGAGAAGGTTCCAATAACATTTGTTTGGCTTATTTTTATTTGTTATATATAATTGTTTTTCTTAATATTATTATTATTATTATTAGTATTATTATTATTACTGTTATTGTTAATATTATTATTTATATTATTATTATTATTGTAATTTGAGAAGAACAGAGAAACGAAATCCGGTTCAGATTACTGATTTTACACCGTTAATTAATGAAATGTTTTCTTGGAGGTGGTGACCGCGGATATAAAAAGGTGAGCGGTTTCAAGGCGGCGTGGCGTCACACTCCACATTTTCCGTCAACTTTCCCGGTTTCTGCCGCTTTTTCCACAAATTGTAAATTTTTCTATCCCCAGAAGGGCTCAGACGAAAGTATCGTTTCCGCCTGACTGGCTTGCGCCAATTTCTGTGGTCAAGCTCTATACTCGACAATGGGGATATTTATACAGTATAAAGCAAATAACCAACCACATTAATTGACTAAATTTAGTTTTAAAAGTATTCACTATCGTATATTTAGTAAAATGCTGAAGTGTAAATTTTTTATTGATGTTGATATTCTTAAATACATGTAATACTGTACAGTAGTGTATATTTGTTTACAATGAGCCATGTGTTTAAACTTCGTCACTGCCTCTCTATTCCTGTGTGGACACGTCTATCCGAAGAATATATGATAGACAATAATAGATCTCATCGTTGCCTGTGGGACCCAAGGGGCGGTAGATGCAGTAAAAAAATGGAGAAATACATACAACGTCATTTTTCTTATTTGCAATTGATGAACGCGGAAAGACTGGCGCCCTAGTTCTCTAAGCGTGTGTGACACGGCGCGCTCAGAAAATTGATGCGATAAAATGACGGAAAGGGTGCTAGTTTGATGCCACCTTCCGTGTGTCCTCCGTCTGGGTCTGCTGCAGGTGCTCGGCGTCCCTGATGAGAGACCCTTGTTATCTCTCACTCTCTCCATACGTTTCCTCGTCCACCTCACCCCCAAAGATCACACTTTGAAAAGGTTTTATAATCAGAATTTTAACCCTTTGACGCCGATGATTTAACCCTTTGATGGCGGTGATTTAACCCTTTGATGGCGGTGATTTAACTCTTTGGCGCCGACGATTTAACCCTTTGATGACTGTGATTTAACCCTTTGACGACGGTGATTTAACCCTTTGACAACGATGATTTAATCATTTGAAAACGACTATTTTTACCGAAGATTTAACCTTTTGGCGAAGGTGATTTAACCCTTTGACAACGATGATTTAATCCTTTGACGACGATTTAACCATTTGACGACGACTGTTTTAACCCTTTGACAACAATGATTTAGCCCTCTGTCAACGATTTAACCCTTTGACGACGATTTAACCCTTTGACGACGATTTAACCCTTTGACGACGATTTAACCCTTTGACAACGACGACTTAGCCCTTTGACAACGATGATTTAACCATTTGAAGAGGACTATTTTAACCCTTTGCCAACGATGACTTGCCCATTTGAAGAGGACTATTTTAACCCTTTGACGTCGATAATTTAATACAATCCAGATATAGATGTAAAATACAAGTGCTCTAATTCCCGTGTGGTGATTGTGTGTTCAAGACGTTGCTTTAGGCGAAGAAAAATGTATCTAGAAATTAATTAATAGTTCTCGTTATTATTGTAGTTATGTTGTAATTAACCAGATCTATGATTCGTAATTGAATTTGAGAGTTATATAGCTGTCTTTAAAGGGTATATTGCTTAACAGGTGATGATCTGTATGTGGTGATTGTATATGCGTAATTAGGAGGTATTCTACGCTATATACGCTTGGGTGGTGTATGCTTACCTTTGATTGATTGATACGTTTATTGAGATACAAAAAAACATTAATACATCTCAAAGGGATGAAGTGACATAAGTCATCCTCACCCCAGTCCAGGAATGTCCCTCTCAGGACTCACATAAATCCCTAATATTTCATATAATTAGTTATAGTACATAGTTATATTCTAGATGCAAAATTTCTATATTTCTTAAATATTTCATCTATTTTCCCATTTCCAAACATCCACTCTATTTGCATGGGGACATTATTTATATGGGCATTTCTAAATACATTAAGCAATGGGCATTCCAGTATATAATGTGGCAGGGTATGGGATCTGGATGTTCTACAAACTCTACATTCTTTATCCTGTTCACTTCTCTCAGCTCCAAGTTCCCAATAATATTTATATCCTAATCTTAAGCTCATGTACACCGAATCTTTCCACCTACTCCCATCTTTCCCATATGTAAATTTTGTGTTCATGAGAACATGATGGTAATGTTTCATTGTTTCACTTTTCTCGTATATTTCATTCCTTTTGAAATTATCTTCTATTGATTGTATTTTCCGTAATTTGCTCCTTAATTGCTTCAAGGTTTTAGTACATATTATGTCGATCTCGGCCTTTTCCGTGGCTCTTTTTGCTATTATATCTACTGCTTCATTAAGACCAATCCCCACATGTGAAGGGACCCATACAAATTGAACATTATGGCCATTTTTCCTTATTGTATTTACTAATTTTCTACATGAACCAATAATGTGTCCAAAGACTGGACTCCCACTGTTCAAAGAATCCAAAGCTGCCCTACTATCAACAAAAGAATATGCATCTTTATACCTCTTTACAACATTTTCCAATCCTACTAACATTGCATATAACTCAGCTTGTGTTGATGAAATAAAACCGCTCAACCGAAGTCCAATTTTGATGTCATCATTTCCTTGTTCTGTGTACTGTCTTATAAGGATCCCGCACCCTGCCCTGCCACTTGACATAACTGAACCGTCACAATATACATGCAATGTGTTTATTTTAGGCAAATTACTAATCTTATTCCCATGTAAAGCCCTTAACTGTCCTGGTTCTTGTAATGATTTCTTCATTGTGAGAGGCACTATGTCTAACTCTACTTCTCGTTCTTCCCAGGGTGGATTCATACAACTTTTCTGAACAGCTGTACACCAGTCTGCCAGATTACATTTTTTAATAATATTTACTAATCCATTCATGTATCCTCTCTTGCCTTGCCTGCAGAAGGTCCTTTTATCTTTTAAACCATCATTTATATCTTGTACAAATTTACCCCCACTATTCCCTCTCATTAATCGAACTGCTGCAACTGTATTAATTTCATTGACCCTCTGTGAAATGCTCTGTAACCTTAGTTCCATTTTCATTATCTCAATCATTTCATTCTTTTGACACCCTAAAATTATTCTCATTGCTTCATTTTGCATGATCTCAAGCTTCCGTAGCCTTCCTTCACCAGTACAAGAGAGGACAGGTGCTGCATAGTCTATAAGTGATCTGATGGTAGAAATACACATCATTCTCAGTATGGGTACCCCAGCACCTTTACCACAACATGCTCGAGCCTTCAAGGGCTGTAATCTTGCTCTACATTGAGTGAGGACATGATATATTTCTGCCTCTTTACTTTCACAAGTAAAGCCAATATACATTCCTAAATATTTATACTTGGACACTTTCTCAACAATTTTTCCATTTAGAAAAACGGATTCAGTTCCTCTTCCTTTACATTCACACTTGGTTTTTTCTTCATTGATAACTAAGTCCATCTTTTGAGAAAGAACACTAAAATTATTTAATGCAATCTGCAAATTTTTTACAGAGTTTCCTTGAAATAAGATGTCATCTGCATAAATGATGGTTACAACTCCTTTGGGATATTTGTGTGAGGCTATCTTGTTCATTAACACATTAAATAACATTGGACTCAATACTCCCCCTTGGGGAGTGCCTAGTTCAAGTGCTCTTTCCTCAGACAAACATCCCTGATACCATACACAGATTCTCCTTCCATGCAAGTAGTCACCTATCCAGTGTAACAACTTTCCTGATACCCCTAGAGCAGCCAGTTCATTCATAACTACTTCACTGTGAGCTTTATCAAATGCTCCTTGTAAATCCACAAAAACTCTACATCTGTCTGCATCATTTGATAAACATTTTATAACACAGTCTGAAGTACATTTCCCTTCCAAAAAACCAAATAAATTACAAGATAGATTTTCCCCCACAATATATACAAGCCTATTTAATAATACTCTCTCCATCATCTTGGAAAAACAAGATGTTAACGCTTACCTTTGCCTGTGAGTTGTTGATGAGTATTTTATTATGTCCCCGAAAATCTAATAAATAAATAAAAGGGAGGAAAGAAAATACTCATTAGTTTGTAGTATTGTGGATTTTTTTTAAGCCCCATTAGTTATTTTATTTTTATTTTTAGTGATTATTTTAGTATGCTTCACTAATTAGTTTGTCCTGTTAGTGAGTAATTTATCTTCCTCCGGGTAACTTGGTCTTGCTCCCCCGTCTTGATACCTACAGTACAGTACCGTCAACTACTAAAATCAGTTCGTTCACCTCTCCCTGAACCATGAACCCCAAGATTCAGAGTCGTGATCCCGAAGCAGTATACTGATACATTATTCTGTCCATAAATGCTTCGGATTCATGCGTCTGAATCTCGGGGTTCGTGGTGCCTTTGATTACTTGATTACGTCTGTAGACTGATTAGTTTATTTACTCAAATGGAGGCGAGTGTATCTTACAACTGCGTTTATTATTACTAAGCGAGTGTGTGTTTGTTTTGTTTTACAGCAGGTTAGGGGAATTTCTGTTCTAAATACAACAAACCACTGAGAATATAATATGATAAGGAGATCGTCGGCCAGTAGCAGTGACACACACACACCCGGTTATCAGTCACGTAGGCTACTGTCTCCCCGATAGCGATGGACCAATTGCACTGCCTACTGAGCAAGTATTATTATTATGGGTGAATGATAGTGGGTATTTGGGTGTTGCTGTGGAGGTTGTGGGGTGCTGAGTGGGTGGAGGGTTGTAGGGAGCTGATTGGGTGGGGAGAGAGGGGCGTGAAGGGGAAGAGAATGTGGAGGATCATGTTACTAAAGATCCTTGTCATCCGTTTTTTAGTATTGTGTGGAGAGAGAGAGAGAGAGAGAGAGAGAGATGGAGGAAGGAAGTTAAAGTTCGGAAATTGAAGAAATTTAGAAAGAGGTGCGAGGCGGCTTGCTGACCGCCTTGCTACAAGTTAGCTAAGCTAATAATGCGTGAGGGTTGTGTCATGGGTTAGTTATTGTCTGTCGGTACAGGCACTAGACAGCCTATGGAGGTTGTCTATTGCCTGGCCGTATAGATCGAGGTGGCAATGAACCTTTTGAGATTTGGTATTTTGGGAACCATATATGGTTGTTGTTGTCTGGTGGGAGTCTTTGAAGGAGTTCTTGCTCTGATCGTTGTATCTTTTGCCAGGGTGTGCAGCTGCTGGTTGATGGGATTTATTCTCAGGTCTCTACGTATCACGGCTGCGGTTCTGGTGAAGGGGATTCTTTCACCTGTGACGAATCTCAGGGCATCATTTTCGACCACCTGTAATTTAAATAATTGGGTGGTGCTCATAGTATGAAGAGGTACTGCTGGGTAAGTTAATATCGGTATGATAAGTGATCCGATGGTCGTTGTCTGCCCCATATGACCCGTAACTCCTCCCCTGATGGTCGTCATTCTCCCAAGGTCGACCCCCCCCCCCCCCACCATCTACCCAATAACAACATTATGGTCGTCTTTCTGTTTATGCCTGGCATCTCCATATTTCCTCTCCCTCTCAGGAGGTGAGGCTTTGGTGGTGGTATTGGCAGGGGGATGTGGCTGTGGTAGAGGTAGGGAGGTGTGGCTTTGTTATTGGCAGTGAGATGTGGCTGTGGTAGAGGTAGAAAGGTGTGGCTGTGATAGAGGTAGGAAGGTGTGGCTTTGTTATTGGCAATGAGATGTGGCTGTGGTAGAGGTAGGGAGGTGTGGCTGTGGTAGAGGTAGGGAGATGTGGCTGTGGTAGAGGTAGGGAGGTGTGGCTGTGGTAGAGGTAGGGAGGTGTGGCTGTGGTAGAGGTAGGGAGGTGGTGGTGGTAGAGGTCGGGAGGTGTGGCTGTGGTAGAGGTAGGGAGGTGGTGGCTGTGGTAGAGGTAGGGAGGTGTGGCTGTGGTAGAGGTAGGGAGGTGTGGCTGTGGTAGAGGTAGGGAGGTGGTGGTGGTAGAGGTCGGGAGGTGTGGCTGTGGTAGAGGTAGGGAGGTGGTGGTAGAGGTAGGGAGGTGGTGGTAGAGGTAGGGAGGTGTGACTGTGGTAGAGGTAGGGAGGTGGTGGTGGTGGTAGAGGTAGGGAGGTGTGGCTGTGGTAGAGGTAAGGAGGTGTGGTAGAGGTAGGGAGGTGTAGCTGTGGTAGAGGTAGGGAGGTGGTGGTGGTGGTGGTAGAGGTAGGGAGGTGTGACTGTGGTAGAGGTAGGGAGGTGGTGGTAGAGGTAGGGAGGTGTGGCTGTGGTAGAGGTAAGGAGGTGTGGTAGAGGTAGGGAGGTGTAGCTGTGGTAGAGGTAGGGAGGTGGTGGCTGTGGTAGAGGTAGGGAGGTGTGGCTGTGGTAGAGGTAGGGAGGTGTGGCTGTGGTAGAGGTAGGGAGGTGGTGGTGGTGGTGGTAGAGGTAGGGAGGTGTGACTGTGGTAGAGGTAGGGAGGTGGTGGCTGTGGTAGAGGTAGGGAGGTGTGGCTGTGGTAGAGGTAGGGAGGTGTGGCTGTGGTAGAGGTAGGGAGGTGTGGCTGTGGTAGAGGTAGGGAGGTGGTGGTGGTGGTAGAGGTAGGGAGGTGGTGGTGGTAGAGGTCGGGAGGTGTGGCTGTGGTAGAGGTAGGGAGGTGTGGCTGTGGTAGAGGTAGGGAGGTGTGGCTGTGGTAGAGGTAAGGAGGTGTGGTAGAGGTAGGGAGGTGTAGCTGTGGTAGAGGTAGGGAGGTGGTGGTAGAGGTAGGGAGGTGTGACTGTGGTAGAGGTAGGGAGGTGGTGGTGGTGGCAGAGGTAGGGAGGTGTGGCTGTGGTAGAGGTAAGGAGGTGTGGTAGAGGTAGGGAGGTGTAGCTGTGGTAGAGGTAGGGAGGTGTGGCTGTGGTAGAGGTAGGGAGGTGTGGCTGTGGTAGAGGTAGGGAGGTGTGGCTGTGGTAGAGGTAGGGAGGTGTGGCTGTGGTAGAGGTAGGGAGGTGGTGGTGGTAGAGGTCGGGAGGTGTGGCTGTGGTAGAGGTAGGGAGGTGGTGGCTGTGGTAGAGGTAGGGAGGTGTGACTGTGGTAGAGGTAGGGAGGTGTAGCTGTGGTAGAGGTAGGGAGGTGGTGGTGGTGGTGGTAGAGGTAGGGAGGTGTAGCTGTGGTAGAGGTAGGGAGGTGTGGCTGTGGTAGAGGTAGGGAGGTGGTGGTGGTGGTAGAGGTAGGGAGGTGGTGGTGGTGGTGGTAGAGGTAGGGAGGTGGTGGTGGTGGTGGTAGAGGTAGGGAGGTGTGACTGTGGTAGAGGTAGGGAGGTGGTGGTGGTGGTAGAGGTAGGGAGGTGTGGCTGTGGTAGAGGTAAGGAGGTGTGGTAGAGGTAGGGAGGTGTAGCTGTGGTAGAGGTAGGGAGGTGTGGCTGTGGTAGAGGTAGGGAGGTGTGGCTGTGGTGGAGGTGTGGTAGAGGTAGGGAGGTGGTGGTGGTAGAGGTCGGGAGGTGTGGTAGAGGTAAGGAGGTGTGGCTGTGGTAGCGGTAGGGAGGTGTAGCTGTGGTAGAGGTAGGGAGGTGTGGCTGTGGTAGAGGTAAGGAGGTGTGGCTGTGGTAGCGGTAGGGAGGTGGTGGTAGAGGTAGGGAGGTGTGGCTGTGGTAGAGGTAAGGAGGTGGTGGTAGAGGTACTGGTGTGGCTGTGGTAGAGGTACTGGTGTGGCTGTGGTAGAGGTACAGGTGTGGCTGTGGTAGAGGTAAGGAGGTGGTGGTAGTAGAGGTCGGGTACACTTGAGTCCTGTTGGTGGCCTTTGCTCATCTCTCGCCACGTCGCCTCGTACTGCACCTGCTCCCCAATACCTCCACACGTGTTGCATTCCACAGGTGTAACAGGTAGATCTGTGTTACCAGATGTACACAGTGGAGGTAATATTGTGTTTTTCAGTGTAAGACACGAGTTTGGAGCTTTGTAATTTATAAACAAGAATCTTAAATGACATTGAAACAGGTCGATTACACTTTCGTCTCTAGCCTCGGGTAAGATGATTTCAAATGCGGGATTTTTTTTCTCTGAGAAAAAAACTTGTGGTGTTGATGATGTGGGACGAGAGGAGGCAAGCCCCGGGTGGTCGTGTTGCGTCAGTGAGGGAGCCACGGGTCGCAGTCACCTCCCCCGCCTCGCCCTGCCCACTCACTGATGACACACACACACACACACACACACACCTCTTCCCACAACCTGATGCTCCCTCTCCATCACTCACTTGATTGTCCCTCTCACCTGTTGATCATGGCTGACACTAGGGAGGCTGGCTGCCACCCATCTCTTGTACGCACGGATGGTCTTTTGTGTGTGTGTGTGTGTGTGTGTGTGTGTGTTCCCGTCTTGCCCCACCCTCGCTGCTTATTACGTATTCACAGTCACACGAATATTTCGAGTCTGGTATGGTGTTCACTCGCCCGTCAAAGGTATGATGTCAGGCGTTACTCTTTATAATGTTATGGAGCTTTACACAACGTCATACATACATACATACATACATACATACATACATACATACACACATACCTGCAGAGTCAGTTCCGGGGAGGTCTTTTGCTTAACCCAGCAGCTTACTCGACGCTTTCAAGGTGACGGCCTTATCACCCCAGGGCTCTGAGTCTTCCAGGTTCAAGCGTTGTGTCCCTTAAATGGAAGAAGAGAACGTATCTATAGCCATAGTAGAAGCAAAGTGCAGTTCTTACGTCATTTGTGTTGACGCTCGTGTGGGGGCAGTTTGCTTGTGATCTCATAATTCTTCAGTTAGGGGGAAAATTTAGTAAACGAACCTTGACATTTTGGCCCCAGATTGTAAGCGGAAAGAGAGAGAGAGAGAGAGAGAGAGAGAGAGAGAGAGTTACTTGCCAAATATAGACACGGGGGTAAATATAGAAACTGTTTATTATTTGCTATAGTATTTAGGTTTGGAATGGTTATTGGTTTAGTGAGAAAGAGGAAAGGTGGTTGGTGCCATTGTAATTTAACGAGTGTATTGGCAAGATGTGGGGTATAGTTTTGCCTGATGTCCGTAGTTCAGTTAGGTCTTGATACTGAGGCTACCAGTAGCCTAATTCAAGCTGCCCCCCCCCCCCCCCTCCTAATTCACTTCACCCAATCCAATCCTCTCTACCCAATCCAATCCTCTCCACCCAATCCAATCCCCTCTACCCAATCCAATCCTCTACTCAATCCAAACCTCTCCACCCAATCCAATCCCCTTCACCCAATCCAAACCTCTCCACCCAATCCCCTCCCCTCCACCCAGTCCAATCCTCTCTACCCAATCCAATCTTCTACTCAATCCAATCTCCTTCACCCAATCTCCTCCACCCAATCCAATTCCATTTAACCAATTCAATCCCCTTCATCCAATCCTCCCTCCAAATAGTGTTGTCATTGTCAGGGAAATGGTTAATCTGTGTTAGTGTGTGTGTGTGTGTGTGTGTGTGTGTGTGTGTGTGTGTGTGTTTTGGAGTAGGCGACTGAAGTAAACAGGTGGTGGGTGCGGCACACGATAGTCGAGGTAAATTATATATGGACGCGAGGGAGGAAGGTGAAGGAGCGGCCCTTGGTATGCCCGCCGAGGTTTATTTAGGCCGCCGCTCTTCCTGCTGGGGGTCTGTATTCTTTATCTCATACGGTAAAAGACTACAGTATACGCTTGTTCCACCATCGACTCTTACCTCCGACGGCCTTGGCAGAGAGAGATAAGACAAGTGATATCATGACCTATAGATTACCGCCATCTCCACTTTAAAGTCTTCTGGGTACTTGTCAATTTTTTACCCCTCCTCCCTCACTCATCATTCCCCACTCCCCGGTCTTGATGGTTTGTGTACGATAGTGAGAGTTTTTATACGAGTACGTGAGTTTGGATGGGGTTTTTTTAGCAAGTGAAGGAGGAGCTAGGTGTTGGGTGTGTAGGTGGTGACGTAAGGTGACCATTACCTCTCTCTCTCTCTCTCTCTCTCTCTCTCTCTCTCTCTCTCTCTCTCTCTCTCTCTCTCTCTCTCTCTCTCTCTCTCTCTCTCTCTCACAGTATTCCTCATCCTGTAGAGTCTCCCCCGCCCTCAACCTCCGTTCTAAGACTCACAGGCCTCCAGGGTTAGGCGGGAGTCTTCACGTGGCTGTAACCAATTACGCCTAATAAGTGATAAACCTCCCCCCTGGTTTGTACAACAGTTCCCGCCACGGTTCAGCAACACTGGTCCTACTGAGGTTAAGTTACTTTTAGGGTATTTTTATTTATTTGTTAATTTATTTATTTTTACTGGAGGATTATGGTTATGTCTCCTTAATGATACATGTAGATTTGTTGAGAGAGAAGGTCGATAGATAATCCTCCGTGAGAGAGAGAGACAGTGGAGAGAAAGAATGGCGACAGAGAGACAGTGGAGATCGAGAGGGGGGGGGGGGGTAGAGAGTGGAGAGAAGCCATTGGTAAATATAATATGGTTTTTCATTAGAATTTCTCTAAAAATAAGAGAGAGAAAGAACGGTAATATCTATGGACCAGGTTAAGATTGCAGGCAGGTGGAGGTGAACCTCCCTACCACAGTGCTCTGTATATCTTCTCTTTTTGTCTTGTGTAACTGAAGTTGTGTATTCAATCAACTCTGGTAACATAGGTCGAGGAAGTGTGTTGGAAGAGGAACTTCTGAATAAAGGTTTCATGGCGTCCTGGCAGGTTCAGATAGTTTTGTGTAAGTTTGTCCTAAATATTTAACAGTAACATCCCAGTCCGTCTATTTCCTATTAGGTCAGGTCAGGTCATTAACTGACAGTAGACATTTTGGGAATATGTGGCATTTTCTTGGTAGACAAAGTGGGCATACTCCTGTTTAACAAGTACAGTCACTCAAAAAAATATACAAAATTATGTTGAAAAAATATGACAACGGACGAATGATTTTGACAACCCTACTGGGACAACAGGGAGAAACAATGCACTCGGTAGAGGAGGTTGAGAAAATCTATTCTCCCTATCAGTACTCAGCCTTCTTTTGCTCTAGGGAAATGGAGTTCCAACAGTCTGTCACACTGAGGACACACACAGGGGGCACCACACTGAAGATCACAGCCAAGTCCCAGAGGAGCAGCCAACCTAGGATGGGGGAGTAGCTTGTGGCCAACTGGCTCACACCACCCTGCTGGCTTTCCTGGCGACAGGGATGTTTCGAATAGATATAGTGTAGTGTATAAATATATAATATTTTATATTTAAAGACAGTAAATTATATTTAGGTTAACCCCATCATAGAATCTCTCTCTCTCTCTCTCTCTCTCTCTCTCTCTCTCTCTCTCTCTCTCTCTCTCTCTCTCTCTCTCTCTCTCTCTCTCTCTCTCTCTCTCTCTCTCTCTCTCAGTTGGGATTGCATTATAACCATTTGTGACTTTATATGAACTTACTACAGTGAGCAGAGCATTAACAAGGTTACTGACACTGAGACAAAACAATCTCTATTTGTCAGTAATTATTATGGTGACGATAACGGAAAGGAATAAAGTTATCTGGGATGCCGTCTCCTTATCAGTGTCGTTCATGGTGTAATGTTGATGTGGGGGATGGAGTTACTCAGACTAAAGCCGTATATGTCATTTATATTCTTCGGATTTTAATGTGGAGGTCATTTACTACTTAAGTAACAGGGTAGATTTTTAGTTGGTCCCTCGGCCACCAGGACCAGAGGACTGTTGTTATGGACCATGGTGTCTGTGTGTTGACTTTATTGTTGTGCTTCACTTGATTTTGTTTCACTGGAGATAAATAAACCAGGTAACCTTAATTTACATAGTGTGTAATGTCTGCACTACAGCTCTTGGATCACTGGTGTTGGTTGTCTTGATTCACTCTTAAAAATTTTGAGCAGGAAATGTATATTTTGATGCAACTTAACATTATTAATATGTATCATCTTCAGACGAATTGTAAATCCTGATATCAGTTTCAGATTTGTGTAAACTTTGAAGGTTACAGCTGTAGGTCAAACTTTGCCTGGAGCTCTTAACTTTTATATCAATGCAGATGATATCGCAAAACATTTTTTTTAGGAGGGTGTGTTGTCGCTAAGCTGTTGTCTGGCTAAACATATTGTATATCCTCTAGCTCACGGGCTATCGGTCACGATCACTTCACTCTGACAAACTTCTGTAATTATTAAAAAGAAAATAGCATATTTTTCTTACAATAACGCTGCTGTTTCTTGGGACAACATGTTCTATCCTTACACGAGATTGATGACATTTTGATTAAATTGATCCTTTTAAGAATCGGGTGACTGTTATGGTAGTGAGTTACCGACACCTCATGACTGTAGGACCCATGGTTGGTGAGCCTAAGGTTTATTCCTCACTTGTTCTTAGAACATAAGGAGTCTGCAATAGGCCGGTTAGCTTGTGCATGGCAGCTCCTGTCTAGAATTACTACCACTCTATCATCCATGAATCTATCAAGCCTCCTTTTAAAACTTTCCAGCGTTCCACTACTTACTACAAAGTTGCTACGCTTGTTCCACTCGTCCACCACCCTATTTGTGAACCAGTTCCTTCCTATCTCCCTCCTAAACCTAAACTTATCCAACTTAAATCCATTGCTACGAGTCCCATCCTGCTCGAATATTATAAGAACTTAATCTATATCTCCTTTATTGATTCCTTTCACCCACTTAAATACTTCTATTATATCTCCCCGCACTCTTCGTCTTTCTAGGGAATGCAAATTTAGTTTCTTTAATCTATCTTGATATGGAAGGTCTCTAAGTCTTGGAATCATTTTCGTCATTCATCACTGCACCGACTCCAGTGAATTGATATTCATTCTATAATAGGGCACTAGAACTGAACAGCATAATCGAGGTGCGGCCTAACTAGCGCAATGTATAGTTGCAATAAGACCTCTGCACTCTTATTACTTACACTTCTAGATATAAAACCTAATACTCTGTTTGCCTTATTTCGGACATTAACTCACTGTTTTCTAGACCGTAGGTCCGGGCTTACAAGTACCCGTAAGTCTATTTCACAAGTCGACTTCTCTAGGTTGATGTTGTTAAGGCTGTACAGTGGTCCCTCGGTTAACGAGCACATTCCATTCTAGAAGGTTGCTCGTTAACCAAAACCATTGTTTCAATGGGTTTTTGGGTAATTGGTTCCAGCTCACGGAAAATTGCCTAAATTCAACAATAAAGATAGAAAAGTACACTTACTTTGAGGTGTGTATGTAGAAGGCTCCTGGATGATGATGATGATGATGATGGGAATTAGAATGGGGGTGGAGGAGAAGGGAGAAGAGAAGGCATTGGGGTGGAAGAGAAGTCACCCCATGGCTCCATTTCACCCATAAAATTTTAGTTCTCTTGGTGTAATTCAAGATTATTTTCTTTAAATCAACACTGCACTGCATTATATATTGTCAATATGTAAAATAAATTTCAAATTGACCAATAATTTGCTTGTAAACACAGAGAAAAAGCATTTAGTTGAAGAGAGTCTCAAGCAAGATGTTACCTCCACTGAAAAGACCCAAAGACTGACGCCTGTATGGTGTGTTGACAGGCTGGATGGCGTGCCACAAACTAGTGACCCTACCTTCAATTATGTTCAATAAATGTTAAAATGACTAAAAAATTTAATATTAAACTTAAAATTATTGAATAGTATAAACTTCTTGATATTTACTAAGAGGGTAAGGAATTTAAGCCCTAGAACCGATTACTCTATTGGCGGACTCATACTACAGCTGGTGGACCGCCAAATGCAAGCTAAAACATGTGGAGGGTCGGCTCGTAAGAAACTCGTTAATCGAAGTTAAGAATCTTATGGAAGGTAACTCGTTAACCGAAATCTCGTTAACCGAGGCGCTCATTAACCGAGGGACCACTGTATACATTGACGGTAGTTGTTCTTCCAATTTTAAGTACTCTGCACTTGTTGGTGTTGAATTTCATTTGCCATTTTTCTGACCACTCCTGCAGTTTATTTAAATCCTCCTGTAGTGCATTTGCATCTTGCCCTGAATTAATCTGCCGCCCTATTTTGGTGTCATCCGCAAACTTGCTTATGTCACTGCTGATCCCAGTATCTATATCGTTTATGTAGATTATGAACAAGAGTGGGCCCAGTACTGACCCCTGGGGTACCCCACTGGTTACACAGCCCCACTCAAATTTAACACCATCTACGGTGACCCTCTGTGTTCTATCAGTGAGCCAGAATTTTATCAAATTTAAAACTTTCCCCTCGATACCATGAGCCTTAACTTTTCGCAGAAGCCTCTGATGTTGTACTCTGTCAAACGCTTTGCTTAAGTCTAAGTAAATAACATCGTAATTTTCGTCATTATCTGCTACCTCGAACACTTTCCTAAAAAAAAAAAAAAGTCAGCAGATTTGTTAGACAAGATTTTCCCTTTGTAAACCCATGTTGAGAGTCGTAGATTTGTTTTTCTCTAAATGCGATCGGATGCTATTTGCTATAATTGATTAAAGAAATTTCCCCACTACTGACACCAAACTAATCGGCTTGTAATTTGACGCTGATGCTCTGTCTCCTTTTTTGAATATGGGTCTGGCACAACTCCCGTGTCTAGTGATTTTGTAAATAAATTCTCGAGGGGTCCGCTAATATGTTCCTTACACTCTTTCAACACTCGAGGGAAAATGTCATCCGGCCCTGGGGATTTTGTCTTCTTCAATTTATTTATCTTCTTAAGAGCATCCTCTTTTTTGATAGTGATATTCTTTTATTTCTCTTCTTCATTTCCCCTAAATATCAGTTCCACCTCTGGCATTTCCTCGTGAATTTCTTCTGTGAAAACTGAGAAGAAGTAGCTGTTTAATGCTTTGCTTATTTTCTCACTATGATCGATCACTTCCCCTCTCTCTGACTTTAAAGGTCCCACTTTGTCCTTGACCTTTGTCCTATACACCTGGAAAAATCCCCTGGGATTCGCCTTGGATTCTCTTGTTATCCTGATTTTGTAGTCCCTCTTTGCCTTACATTTTTCTTAACATTCCTAGATAGTTCATAATACCTATTTTTGAGATGCCCCTTCTCCCCCCTTAATTTCTTATAAATTCTTTTCTTTATTCCTGTGTCATTTTTAAGTGATTTGGTTATCCAGCCTGGCTCAGTCTTATTTGACCTTATTTTTCTGTATGGTATATTTTGTTCTTGTGCTTTATGAAGTATACTAGTGAATATATTATAGTCATGATCAATTGTTGTGTCGCCGGTGACCTCACCCGTTCCTACCGGGGACTGACCTGTGATCACTGTTCCCTAGTTCTTCCCATATTGTGATATCTTTGATAATATTTTCTTTATTTGTCAATACTAGGTCTTTTACATGGTCACCTCTAGTAGGTTCTGTAATTAGTTTTAAAAAATTTTCCTGTACTGCGTCTAGGAAGTCTTCAGACTCATAGTCACGTACAATGTTGTCCCAGTCAATATTTCTGAAGTTGAAATCCCCCATAATGCACAGGTTGTTGTATTTTGCTGCCCTACTCATTTCCTGCCATATGGGCTGAGCTGCTTCTTTCCCAAGACTTGGGGGCCTGTAAATCACTCCCATAATAAGTTTTTCTCTTCCTTCCGCAATTTCTACCCATACTGACCGTGTATATATCGATGTACAGCATTGGGGTGTTATTATATAAATTGTGAGCTGAGCACAGAACTTTGATGTTATAAGTAACAGAAGCCTGTTTTAGCGTTCTTTAGTATGCAGACTTGTTCCATCTCGGTGGTGGATTGTTCTCGAAGTTTCATTTTGTAACTGAGTGGGATGGAGCAACTCTCCCCCATCCCTCCCCCTTCCCTCTCTTCCCAGTGCTGAGGTGAGCTGCATCTGACACGGTGGTGCTTGTGACACCTGGTCTCCGATATCGGACAAAGGCTGGTCGGGGCTCATGTGTTGATGCTTGACAGTAAAGCTCCTCAGGCCCCCGAGTGTCCCCTCTTGGTCTTGGAGACCGGTGTGAGGGTGAAGGAGAATCTATTTTCGGTTTCTAAAGAATTTTTGATCCCAGTCACATAAGTTAGGATCTGGTGACCCGGCCTGGGTATTCAGTCCTAGACATGCTGGCTGTAACAGTAGATCGATCACGACACTGCTGTAAAACAAGATTCCATGACCATTACTGTATACCTGTACCGTGTTTCTGAAGAAGACAAAATCAGTATTTAAATTATTGTGTTTCTCTTAGACAAAGGTGAGAGTCACAGGAAGGTCATAAGTCATAACCTCGACCAAAATATGACTCCAGTGTCAGTATTAATATGAAATGTAACACAAGACATTCACACGGTACTCATTTTGGTGCATGACTTATACTTCTGGGAAACTTGCCAATCCCCAACGATAAATGACACTTTGTTTTATTTTTTTATGCTGAGACGCACTCTAATGACTCAACCAACTCTCCTACAAGTTCACATTCTCTTGTTTTTGTAGTTGATGACGTGTAGAGCATTGTGCTCTTTTAATACTGTTATCATTATTATTATTATTATTACCAAGACGAAACAAAAGCAGCTAATGGAAATGCTTTTGTTGAATGTATTTTTAGTGAAGCTGCAGCAGATATCATTGATAGTTGAACGTTATCTCCGAATGATGATTTTTTTCCCCGATGTACTCGACCTTGATTCCCCCCCCCCCCCCCCACTTCACCGCCGTACCTTTGATAAACACGTCTTGGTTCCTTTCGTGATGGTTGAGCCACCTGTTACTTTTCAATGGCTCAACATGTGATTATTTATTTTTTTTTGGTACGCAGCTCAATATTCTCGTGATGCTCCTGATTATTATCATTTCACAGTGGCACAGACTAGGAGGGTGGTGCTTGGGGGTTCAGACTAGGAGGGGGTACTTGGGGGTTCAGACTAGGAGAGGGGTACTTGGGGGTTCAGACTAGGAGAGGGGTACTTGGGGGTTCAGACTAGGAGAGGGGTACTTGGGGGTTCAGACTAGGAGGGGAGTACTTGGGGGTTCAGACTAGGAGAGGGGTACTTGGGGGTTCAGACTAGGAGAGGGGTACTTGGGGGTTCAGAAGATGAGGTAGGTACTTGGGGGTTCAGACTTGGAGTGGGGTACTTGGGGGTTCAGACTAGGAGAGGGGTACTTGGGGGTTCAGACTAGGAGGGGGGGTACTTGGGGGTTCAGACTAGGAGCGGGGTACTTGGGGGTTCAGATTAGGAGAGGGGTACGTGGGGGTTCAGACTAGGAGGGGTGTACTTGGGGGTTCACATTAGGAGGGGGTACTTGGGGGCTCAGATTAGGAGAGGGGTACTTGGGGGTTCAGATTAGGAGAGGGGCACTTGGGGGTTCAGACTAGGAGAGGGGTACTTGGGGGTTCAGATTAGGAGAGGGGTACTTGGGGGTTCAGACTAGGAGGGAGATACTTGGGGGTTCAGATTAGGAGAGGGGTACTTGGGGGCTCAGACTAGGAGAGGGTACTTGGGGGTTCAGACTAGGAGAGGGGTACTTGGGGGTTCAGACTAGGAGGGGGTACTTGGGGGTTCAGATTAGGAGAGGGGTACTTGGGGGTTCAGACTAGGAGGGGGGTACTTGGGGGTTCACATTAGGAGGGGGTACTTGGGGCTCAGATTAGGAGAGGGGTACTTGCGGGTTCAGATTAGGAGGGGGGTACTTGGGGGTTCAGACTAGGAGGGGGGTACTTGGGGGTTCAGATTAGGAGAGGGGTAATTGGGGGTTCAGACTAGGAGGGGGGTACTTGGGGGTTCAGATTAGGAGAGGGGTACTTGGGGGTTCAGATTAGGAGAGGGGTACTTGGGGGTTCAGACTAGGAGGGGGTACTTGGGGGTTCAGATTAGGAGAGGGGTACTTGGGGGTTCAGATTAGGAGGGGGGTACTTGGGGGTTCAGACTAGGAGGGGGGTACTTGGGGGTTCAGATTAGGAGAGGGGTAATTGGGGGTTCAGACTAGGAGGGGGGTACTTGGGGGTTCAGATTAGGAGAGGGGTACTTGGGGGTTCAGATTAGGAGAGGGGTACTTGGGGGTTCAGATTAGGAGAGGGGCACTTGGGGGTTCAGATTAGGAGGGGGGTACTTGGGGGTTCAGACTAGGAGGGGGGTACTTGGAGGTTCAGATTAGGAGGGGGGTACTTGGGGGTTCAGACTAGGAGAGGGGTACTTGGGGGTTCAGATTAGGGGTATTAAAGGTGGGGGGGTCTGGTGGTAGGTGAGAGTGTGGGGTCAAGGTTAACCGGCGCACAACTTTCTCAAGCTCACCTTTGTCTTCCTCCTCCCACTTACCTGCCTACCTAGTTGAACCTTTTTACTTTTGACTCACGCTTGCCTCGAGCAGTCTCTGACACGGATCGCCTCAAGAATCTCTCACACACTCCTCCCGCTTGTTTAACTTCCTTAAGATTAAACACCCTAACGCTATTTGGAGGGTGAGGCTAGTGGTAGGGTGGTTAGGTTAGTGGTAGGGTGGTTAGGTTAGTGTTGTTAGGTTAGTGTTAGGGTGGTTAGGTTAGTGGTAGGGTGGTTAGGTTAGTGGTAGGGTAGTTAGGTTAGTGGTAGGATGGTTAGGTTAGTGGTAGGGTGGTTAGGTTAGTGGTAGGGTGGTTAGATTAGTGGTAGGGTGGTTAGATTAGTGGTAGGGTGGTTAGGTTAGCGGTAGGGTGGTTAGGTTAGTGTTGTTAGGTTAGTGGTAGGGTGGTTAGGTTAGTGGTAGGGTGGTTAGGTTAGTGTTGTTAGGTTAGTGGTAGGGTGGTTAGGTTAGTGGTAGGGTGGTCAGGTTAGTGTTAAGGTGGTTAGGTTTAGGTTCGTTAGGTTAGTGTTGGGGTGGTTAAGTTAGTGGTTGGGTGGTTAGGTTAGTGGTAGGGTGGTTAGGTTAGTGGTAGGGTGGTTAGGTTAGTGGTAGGGTGGTTAGGTTAGTGTTAGAGTGGTTAGGTTTGTGGTAGGGTGGTTAGGTTAGTGGTAGGGTGGTTAGGTTAGTGGTAGGGTGGTTAGGTTTTGGTTCGTTAGGTTAGTGTTGGGGTGGTTAAGTTAGTGGTTGGGTGGCTAGGTTAGTGGTAGGGTGGTTAGGTTTAGGTTCGTTAGGTTAGTGTTATGGTATATTAGGTTAGGTTAATGGTGGTTACGTTAGGATACATATGTTAGATCTGCGTTACAGTGGTTAATCTTTAGGTTGGTGAAACAAACCTGGGGTGGAGATTCTACTGTTAATCCATCTATTCTTCAGGGGTTCCATCCATCCAGTAATAGAGAAGTCATGACCTCACCTTAAAAAAATTGTAAAAAAATAATTCATGCTGACGTTGATTGTATTTGATAACGTACTAGTGTTTTCCTCCTGTGGTTCGGGTTAGGTTAGGTTAGGTTTAGTTTGGGGTAGGTTAGGTTAAGTTAAGTTTAGGTTAGGTTAGGTTAAGTTAAGTTTGGGTTAGGTTAAGTTTGGGTTAGGTTAGGTATAAGTTAAGTTTGGGTTAGGTTAAGTTAGATTATTGAAACGTGTATATTAATCCTATTTATATGCTAGATAGATTCTGAGGTGCTTAATGGCGGTAAATGTATCTTAAAGACAGAGACCATTTAGGTTACAGGAGGACGACCCCCTACACTCGGCTCGCCAGTTCCCGGAGCATTATTATGTCATGTGAGAGAGGGCGGGAGGGGGTGGGGGGCAGAAAGAGTGGTGAGAAATAAACAGTGTAGAGTGAGAGGTGGTGGTGGTGTCTACGGTACTATACACTATGTACGCTTCAACTGTTTAAGAAGGTCCGTCAGCGCGTATTATAAGTTGGTATAATACTCAATAGACATTACTGCGTTTAGATATATTATTATTTATTAACTGTGTGTTTTAAAACCTTTTGAGGTATTTCATTTAATTTGACGTTTAAATATTTTTTTTTATCTTTATGTAAGTTCGATAGTATTAGTTCTTGAGTTATGTAATTATGTTTCGTGCTATATGTATGTTAGTCATTTTATGGGTATAGTTTAGTATAGTCGTATAGTGTAGTTGTGTTTTGCTGTATTGACAGGTGGTGTTTTTTTTTTCTCTCGGTTTTTATATGCATATTTTAGTATCATTGGAAACTTGTTGATGATGAAACTTGTTGATGATGAAACTTGTTGATGATGAAACTTGTCGACGATGAAACTTGTCGACGATGAATCTTGTCGATGATGAAGCTTGTCGACGATGAAACTTGTCGACGATGAAACTTGTCGACGATGAAACTTGTCGACGATGAAGCTTGTCGACGATGAAGCTTGTCGACGATGAAACTTGTCGACGATGAAACTTGTCGACGATGAAACTTGTCGACGATGAAACTTGTCGACGATGAAACTTGTCGACGATGAAACTTGTCGACGATGAAGCTTGTCGATGATGAAACTTGTCGACGATGAAACTTGTCGACGATGAAACTTGTCGACGATGAAACTTGTCGACGATGAAGCTTGTCGATGATGAAACTTGTCGACGATGAAACTTGTCGACGATGAAACTTGTCGACGATGAAGCTTGTCGATGATGAAGCTTGTCGATGATGAAACTTGTCGATGATGAAGCTTGTCGATGATGAAGCTTGTCGATGATGAAGCTTGTCGATGATGAAACTTGTCGACGATGAAGCTTGTCGATGATGAAGCTTGTCGATGATGAAGCTTGTCGATGATGAAGCTTGTCGACGATGAAACTTGTCGACGATGAAACTTGTCGACGATGAAACTTGTCGACGATGAAACTTGTCGACGATGAAACTTGTCGACGATGAAGCTTGTCGACGATGAAACTTGTCGACGATGAAACTTGTCGACGATGAAACTTGTCGACGATGAAGCTTGTCGATGATGAAGCTTGTCGATGATGAAACTTGTCGATGATGAAGCTTGTCGATGATGAAGCTTGTCGATGATGAAGCTTGTCGATGATGAAACTTGTCGACGATGAAGCTTGTCGATGATGAAGCTTGTCGATGATGAAGCTTGTCGATGATGAAGCTTGTCGATGATGAAGCTTGTCGACGATGAAGCTTGTCGATGATGAAGCTTGTCGATGATGAAGCTTGTCGATGATGAAACTTGTCGACGATGAAGCTTGTCGATGATGAAGCTTGTCGATGATGAAGCTTGTCGATGATGAAGCTTGTCGATGATGAAGCTTGTCGACGATGAAGCTTGTCGATGATGAAGCTTGTCGACGATGAAGCTTGTCGATGATGAAGCTTGTCGATGATGAAGCTTGTTGATTGGAAACAATAGCTTCATTAGAGAACATAATGGATTCCTACGCTAGTGTTTCCATGGTTAAACCTCGCCTTTGTTATTAAACTTGTGTACGAGTGAGCGGGAGTGTAGCGTTGATTGGTTAATTATCTGCACTGTACAGTATGTAACCGTGATGAATTACCATGTTCAGGTTAATTAATGAAAGTGTTTTGTGTTTACAGGTATGGTAGACGGACGAACAGGGGACCTACAAGCCTTACAATCATGTACCGTAATGTATATAGTTAATAAGTGGTCGGTGATTAACTATAGCTTCTCCTACACACACACACACACACAGTACCTTGTCCAGGCTACACACACACGTCCTTTATACCTTCTGTACAGTTGTTTATGTTTTAATATTTGTGCAACCTTGTGTAACGATTAATATTTATTTGTTCCTCTGTGTGTGTGTGTCTGTGTGTGCGCGTGTGCGTGTGCGTGCCAGCCAGACATAGTGGAGGAAGTGGGGGTAGAACTTTACATCACTACATCGATATATATATTTGGTGTTAGTATTGGCAGGTTTTATTAGTTAGACGGTATCTCCCTCCTCACCTGTGTCACGTCACCCACACTCCTCACCTGTGCCCCGCCACTCACACTCCTCACCTGTGCCCCGCCACCCACACTCCTCACCTGTGCCCCACCACCCATACTCCTCACCTATGCCCCACCACAAATGCTCCGCACCCGTGCCCCACCACCCATACTCCTCACATGTGCCCCACCAACCACACTCCTCACCTGTGCCCCCTCACCCATACTCCTTACCTGTGCCCCGTCACCCACACTCCTCACCTGTGTCACGTCACCCACACTCCTCACCTGTGCCCCGCCACCCACACTCCTCACCTGTGCCCCACCACCCATACTCCTCACCTATGCCCCACCACAAATGCTCCGCACCCGTGCCCCACCACCCATACTCCTCACATGTGCCCCACCAACCACACTCCTCACCTGTGCCCCCTCACCCATACTCCTTACCTGTGCCCCGTCACCCACACTCCTCACCTGTGTCACGTCACCCACACTCCTCACCTGTGCCCCGCCACCCACACTTCTCACCTGTGCCCCGTCACCCACACCACCTGTGCCCCGCCACCCACACTCCTCACCTGTGCCCCGTCACCCACACTCCTCACCTGTGCCCCGTCACCCACACTCCTCACCTGTGCCCCACCGCCCACACTCCTCACCTGTGCCCCGCCATCCACACTCCACCTGTGCCCCGCCACCCACACTCCTCACCTGTGCCCCACCGCCCACACTCCACCTGTGCCCCGCCACCCACACTTCTCACCTGTGCCCCGCCACCCACACTCCTCACCTGTGCCCCACCACCCACACTCCTCACCTGTGCCCCACCGCCCAAACTCCACCTGTGCCCCGTCACCCACACTCCTCACCTGTGCCCCGTCACCCACACTCCTCACCCGTGCCCCACCACCCACACTCCTCACCTGTGCCCCACCACCCACACTCCTCACCTGTGCCCCGCCACCCACACTCCTCACCTGTGCCCCGCCACCCACACTCCTCACCTGTGCCCCGCCACCCACACTCCTCACCTGTGCCCCGCCACCCACACTCCTCACCTGTGCCCCGCCACCCACACTCCTCACTACGTGGCCACAACCTGAGTGACTCTTTATCCATAATTCTAATATAATGCACACTGTTGCCTCTCACCTGTGATGGATTTATTCTTTTGTTACATAACGATATGAAGTATTGGGTCGACCGAGTGAAAGTTGGAAGAGATTCATGGTAAGCTGTTTCTCTGTGTTTCTTATATCCAATGTCACGTTTTTTTCTGCAATTTAAATCGTGTTTATCGTGTGGAATGAACCGAGACATTAGAAAAACTGAATTCACTTGCATATCTAACGAGAGATGTTGGTAACCACATCAAATCATCTGACAAGAAGTTTGGTGAATTTTTCATAAGCTCAGAGGTCAAAAGTGTTGAACCATGTCGTCATCATCGTCAGTGATCGTAAAACGGTAGAGTGGAGATGACGCTCTTGATAGTAAGATAAGTGGTGGCTGTCAGATTGTGTTGTGTGTCTGATGTCAAGAGGTGTAGATGGTGAGGCGTGCTGTGTGTGTGAAGGGCAGAGATCCCCGGTGGCCAGGTGGAGAGAATGTGCGTGGTGGTAGAATTACTGTGCCCCTCATTCAGAGGCTGGAGCAACCCCCGCACACACACACACACAAAAAAAAAAGCTTTTAAAGATAATAATTAGCCAGATGAAGCATTTGATGCAGTTGTGTGATAGTTGACAGCTTGAGCGAGTGACCCAGTTCTGGAGTATTCATAATAGAACTCCACTGATATATTATGGTAGTGATGAAATCGTCTTGGAGTTCAATGCCCGAGAGTGTTGTGTTGTAGGTGGAGGAAGCACTGTAGGAGGGCGGGCATACAAAAGGTGTGTCTGTGCGGGTGGGTGTACCAGGATCCTGGTGACTTGTGACTCGTTGGCAATGTCGGAGACCTGCCTCACCCTGCCCAGCCTGGCCCGGCCCCCTTACCTCTGTGCTTTAATCCCACAACCCACTTACTTAACTGACTCTGCTGTGTACCTCAGCTTCCTTACATCTTGGTCACGTACAGTACTTCAGCTCACAGCGTCCCCCTCAAACACAATGACACCTAAGAAACTTTTCTGCCAACACTCTGCCTTTTCTTACAACATAAGAACATAAGAACGGAGGAAACTGCAGCGGGCCTATTGGCCCATACTGGGCAGTCCCGTTTACACCCAACCCCTATTGCTCATATAAGCATCCAACCTATGTTTGAAGCTATTCAGCGTATTCGAGTTAATGATGATATTTGGTAACGTGTTCCATTCATCCACTACTCTGTTTCCAAACCAGTGTTTATCTATTTCACGCCTAAATCTAAATTTGTCCAACTTAAAACCATTGTTACGAGTTCGCTCCTGGTTGGATAGTTTGAGTACCATTGTAATGTCCCCTTTGTTTAGCCCTGACTTCCACTTATACACCTCTATCAGGTCGCCCCTCGCTCTACGCCTCTCAAGGGAGTGCAAATTAAGATGCTTTAACCTGTCTCTATACTCAAGGTTCCTAATGCCCGGGATTAGTCTTGTCATTCTCCTCTGAATTCTTTCCAATGATTCTATATCCATTCTGTAATACGGTGACCAGAACTGAACTGCGTAATCCAGGTGTGGTCTCACAAGAGCAAGATACAGTTTTAGGATGACCTCGCTAGTCTTGTAACTAACACTCCTTTGTATGAACCCAAGTACTTTATTAGCCTTGTTACGAGCAAAAACACATTGTTTACTTGGCTTAAGGTTCCTACTTATCATTACTCCTAAATCTCTCTCTCGCAGTCGGATTTCTCTATGGCATCGTTGTTCATCTGGTATCTGGTTTCCCAGTTTACATCTCCTATACTGAGTACTTTACATTTGTCCACGTTGAATTTCATCTGCCATTTTTCAAACCATTCGAAAAATTTGTTTAGATCTTCCTGTAGTTTTGCTGAGTCCTCGTCAGATTTAATAACACGTCCTATTTTAGTGTCATCAGCAAATTTACTTATGTTGCTGTCTATGCCGATATCTATGTCGTTTATGTATATAATAAATAATAATGGTCCAAGTACTGAGCCTTGGGGAACTCCACTTGTGTCGTTGCTGCAATGGGACTTAGTGCCGTTAATGCTCACTCGCTGTTTCCTGTCCTGTAACCACGCCCTAATCCATTCAAGGATGTTACCTTTGATGCCCCAGTCATTAAGTTCTACCTATACAATTACTACAGCTTGGTTGGCGCTGAACAGTAATTATTTAACGCTGGTGTAGTGGGTGAGGGACACGGCACATCACTGTCACCCATGGCACATGTCACCCACACATCCGCCACACCAGTAGTTAAGACAAGTAATGTGAAAAAAAAAGGATGAGATGAGTGTTATAAGGTGTGGTCCTACCTTGTTTACCTGCTGGGGTGACACAAGGCAACACACCTTCCCATGTAATACCACCAGCGTCATGTTTAGTGTCACCTGTTATTGTATCACAGTAGAATCCTGCCATATTGATATCTAGTTATAATCATTGTTTGTATCTTGTATCCGTGTTATATAATTGTGGGTTTAATATTGTCTTGAAGTGATAAAATTAAGAAAGATAAATATTATAATCTTATTTGAGAATTAGTCACATTACCATCATAACTAATAGCTAAATGGTAGTACTGTAATGTGGTTGTTTATATCCGTGTATATCGCTCTAATAACTTTTTTCTGCATAAAATTAAATTATCAAAACCACAAAAAAAAATTCCGTGTTTTATTATTAACTGAAGGATTACGTGTTCAGTAAGACAGCCGCCACCTTCTGCTGGTTGCCCACGTACAAGTGTCGCCTCTAGCTGAAAATCTGTGTCGTCTTCAAGGCCAAGATGTTTGGGGGAAGTTTAGGGTAGGGGGAGGGTGGGAGGGGTGCGTGCCTTGAGGAGGAAGTGTGGGGGTGGAATATGAGGTTAGGTTTGGGCTCCTCTGAGTTGGTGGGCGGGGGGTTGAGGCATACATGGGCTGTCTGTTTGTGTTGGGGGAGGAGGGAGAGGAAGTGCAACACGGGGTGAGATGTGTGGTGCTGTGTGGGGGGTATGATGATGTCAGGTGTACGTGAGGAGTAGGTGTTCAAGGTCATGTTACGGGCGAAGCTGGGGGAGATTACCAGTTGCTGGTTTTGTTTGCGTGTCAAAGTGTAGAGTCGTAGAGACCTTGACTCGTGTGTAGGCTTCGCATGTTCATATGTTACGCGCTCCTGTATATGTATTATTTATATTCGCTTGTATTTGTACACACGTGTAATGTGTGTGTGTGTGTGTGCAGATCTCTAGGTTACACCGTGTTATAAATTTTTTTTTTTATAGAAATAGGAGGGTGTATTGCTGGGGGGGATAACGCTTAAGACACCCGCCCGGAAAGCTTAGCAACTCATCCCACCAGTTGAACCAGACACAACGGCGATCATTCTCTATAACGTAACAGAGGACACGAGAGCCAACCATCGACCAAGAACACTGTTGTAGCTCTCACGTAGGTAGTCAACTGTCTAATATCTATGGGGGTTGGTGGGGTGGAGGTTGGTGGTGGGGGTAGAGGTTGGTGGGGTGGAGGTTGGTGGTGGGGGTAGAGGTTGTGGGGGTTGAGGTTGCCGGGGATGGGGGAGGCTTTTGGGGATGGTGGAGGTTGCTAGGTATGGTGGAGGTGCTGGGGTGGAGGTTGGTGGGAGTGAGGTGGGGTGGAGGTTGGTGGGAGTGAGGTGGGGTAGTCTTACCTAATAAAGTGTTGCGTTTATAGACAATTTTCAAGGAAGAAAAATCACTGTTTTTTTTTTTGTTTTTTTTAATTCCTTAGTAACTATTATTAATCAGGTCTTATAATTTGTTTGTTTTCATTGGGGGGTTGAGGGATGAGGGGTAGCGGTGTTGATAATGCACAGTGGTGTTGTAGCCTACCCTGAGTGCCTCTTTATCCATAATTCTAATATAATGCACACTGTTGCCTCTCACCTGTGATGGATTTATTCTTTTGTTACATAACGATATGAAGTATTGGGTCGACCGAGTGAAAGTTGGAAGAGATTCATGGTAAGCTGTTTCTGTGTTTCTTATATCCAATGTCAAAGGGTTAAATCATCGTCGTCATCAAAGGGTTATATCATCGTCGTCATCAAAGGGTTAAATCATCGTCTCCATCAAAGGGTTAAATCATCGTCATCAAAAGGTTAAATCATCGTCGTCAAAGGGTTAAATCATCGTCATCAAAGGGTTAAATCACCGTCATCAAAAATCATCGTCTCCATCAAAGGGTTAAATCATCGTCATCAAAGGGTTAAATCATCGTCGTCATCAAAGGGTTAAATCATCGTCTCCATCAAAGGGTTAAATCGTCGTCATCAAAGGATTAAATCATCGTCTCCATCAAAGGGTTAAATCATCGTCATCAAAGGGTTAAATCATCGTCGTCATCAAAAGATTAAATCATCGTCTCCATCAAAGGGTTAAATCATCGTCTCCACCAAAGGATTAAATCATCGTCTCCATCAAAGGGTTAAATCATCGTTGTCAACAAAGGGTTAAATCATCATCAAAGGTTTAAATCATCGTCTCCATCAAAGGGTTAAATCATCGTCTCCACCAAAGGATTGAATCATCGTCATCAAAGGGTTAAATCATCGTCTCCATCAAGGGGTTAAATCACAGTCATTACAGGGTTAATTGAGCCAGTGTAATAATACGGTTGGTGTCCATGACTCCTCTCGTAAATCATGTAATTGGGTGAAAAAGATTTAAGAAAAAACAAAATCACATAATCGGAGGAAGAAAAAAATATATAAAATTATCTCGTAATTTTTCTCTTCGTTGGCGTGGTTGAGCCGTATTGCGCTAACCTTGAGACGGGTGAACTGATACAGCCTTGTTGTGGAATATATAACTCTTTTCCGTGTCCGTGTCCGTGTGTGTTCCTGGCAGCCATCGTCTCTGTTAATGTCTATTTGTTACTGTTGATGTTGTTTTGTTATCTTACTGTTGTTTATTTGATATTGCTATTGTTTTATTGTTAGTTAGAAACATCATTTTGATCACCGTCTGGGCATTGCTGGGTGTATGTTTGTGCACCTTAACGCGCAAACATCAGTGATTTACTTTTAAAGATAGAAGAGAATAAAAATAAAACACACACACACACACACACACACACAGTACTGGTGGCGTTAAGGCGGCTCGATTAATCAGCTACCAATAAACAAACCTCCAGCTGATCTGTGTCGAGTCACCTGCAACACCTCTGGCTGCACACAGTAATCACTCCCCGTGACCTGGATACTTCATAACCTGCCACGTTTCAGCAACACCAAGAACTCCCTCCCTCCCCCCCCCCCACCCCCTCGTGGAGAATATTATCGTTATTACTATTATTATTTATACACAACCTTAAATCCGTCTCTTTTTTATAATATGGAAACACTAAACATCTGTGAAACAAATGCCAGAAGCGTATAGGTAATGAAAAACTCACTTGTCTGTCTGCACCGGATACAGCTTTCCGATGGGAGGGTGAGAATGTTTTGTTTACCTCTCAGAGTAAAGCTGGAACTCTCGTGTCTGTGTGTAGATGGATGTGGTGAAAGATCATAAGATGTCTTCCTTCACTTCATCATCACCATTATCATCATCAATATCATCTTCCCTCCTCTTCCGCGTTGCCTCACCTGAGCCACCCCCACTTGTCTTTCTCTCCTTCCCTCCTTATCTCCCTCCCCTTCCGGATTCCCCGCTCCCCCTCAGCGTCTCGTGACAGCCACCACCCACCCCTCCACGTCGCCCCACAGTCACGGTGTTTAACAGGTGGCGCGACACGTTTTCAGGGTACTCGGTAGTCACGGTACTTACTGACGCACGTGTGGGTGGGTGCCAAGGACTCACATGTCACTATTACGCTCTCTCTCTCTCTCTCTCTCTCTCTCTCTCTCTCTCTCTCTCTCTCTCTCTCTCTCTCTCTCTCTCTCTCTCTCTCTCTCTCTCATTCTCATATATCACCTATTTTATGGTAGAGTCTTGGTTATATACAGTAAGTTAGTATGTGTAGCGTATGTTTGAAGTATAGCCATTGACAGCGGAGTGAAAATATGGTCGGTTTAATGCGTGTGTTTGGAGGAAAGTTTTGTAGTTGTGGGTATTGGGAGGAGTGTAGAGGACGGGGGTGACACTGTCCTCTGAGGCACTTACCTCCCTCCCTCCCTCACACCAACACTGGCCGCGAGGGGAGGGAGGTAGGTGAGTCAACATCCTTGGGCCACGTTGATCTAATGAACGTCGCCAGTAAACAGATGACTCCAACCTCTCTCTCTCTCTCTCTCTCTCTCTCTCTCTCTCTCTCTCTCTCTCTCTCTCTCTCTCTCTCTCTCAGGGGGGGGGGGGGGGGTGATCTAAGGCTTCTCTGTTAAGTTTCCCTCAACTGGAAGGGAGAGAATGTACTCGTATATGATTGACCCGATAAAGTTTGGAAAATAGATAGCTGCGAGGATGACACTCACCCCCTGCTAGGATGACACTGACCCCCTGCTAGGATGACACTGACCCCCTGCTAGGATGACACTGACCCCCTGCTAGGATGACACTGACCCCCTGCTAGGATGACACTGACCCCCTTCTAGGATGACACTGACCCCCTGCTAGGATGACACTGACCCCCTGCTAGAATGACACTGACCCCCTACTAGGATGACACTGACCCCCTGCTAGGATGACACTGACCCCCTGCTAGGATGACACTGACCCACACTTTTTTTTTTTTACTCGTTACGGAAGACTTCTCAAGTGGTTGTTCCAGGGATCCAGGAATTAATTCGTGGGGCACCTGTTGATAATATCAGGTGGGCGTGTGATGAAGCCACGTCAGGTGTACCGAGTGTTAGATACCCCTGGGGCTCTTCCTATACCCTTGTGTTTATCTATCACAGCTGGCTCACATCTTGCCTCCCGCTCCCCCCAAGAATGTACAAAAAGTCCTTCATCGTTGTGTGTGTGTGTGTGTGTGTGTGTGTGTGGAACGGTGCATAATATAAATCTGTGGGGCGGGATGACTGTAATCAGTATATAAGTTGAGAGTTTTGGAATGGGCAGCTGGGTGAGTGACGAGGTAATGACGGTGAGGTACGAGTTGCGTGTTGGTGCTGCTGCTGCCGCCTCCCACCTCTGACTCATCCTCCCTCACTGGGCTACACACACACACACACAAACAAACACACACAAACAAACACACACAAACAAACACTCTTGTTATACTACGCTACACACACACACACACACACTGGTTATACTAGTCTACACACACTCTTGTTATACTAGGCTACACACACACACACTGGTTATGCTAGGCTACACACACACACACACACACACACACACACACACACACACACTTGTTATACTAGGCTACACACACACACACACTTGTTATACTAGGCTCCACACACACACACACACACACACACACACACACTGGTTATACTAGGCTACACACACACTCTTGTTATACTAGGCTACACACACTCTTGTTATACTAGGCTGCACACACACACACACACACACTTGTTATTCTAGGCTACACACACACACACACACACACACACACACACACACACACACACACACACACACACACACACACTGGTTATACTAGGCTACACACACTCTTGTTATACTAGGCTACACACACACACACACACACACACACACACACACACACACACACACACTGGTTATACTAGTCTACACACACTCTTGTTATACTTGGCTACACACACACACACACACACACACACACTGGTTATACTAGGCTACACACACACACACACACACACACTGGTTATACTAGTCTACACACACTCTTGTTATACTAGGCTACACACACACACACACACACACACACACCGGTTATACTAGGCTACACACACACTGGTTATACTAGGCTACACACACACACACTCTTGTTATACTAGGCTACACACACACACACACACACACACACACACACACACACACACACACACTGGTTATACTAGGCTACACACACACACACACACACACACACACACACACACACACACACACACACACACACACACACACACACTTGTTATACTAGGCTACACACACACACACACACACACACACACACACTGGTTATACTAGGCTACACACACACACACACACACACACACACACACACACACACACACACACACACTGGTTATACTAGTCTACACACACTCTTGTTATACTAGGCTACACACACACACACACACTGGTTATACTAGGCTACACACACTCTTGTTATACTAGGTTACACACACACACACACTGGTTATACTAGTCTACACACACTCTTGTTATACTAGGCTACACACACACACACACACACACACACACACACACACACACACACACACACACACACACACACACTGGTTATACTAGTCTACACACACTCTTGTTATACTAGGCTACACACACACACACACACACACACACACACACACCGGTTATACTAGGCTACACACACACTGGTTATACTAGGCTACACACACACACTCTTGTTATACTAGGCTACACACACACACACACACACACTCTGGTTATACTAGGCTACACACACACACACACACACACACACACACACACACACACACACACACACTTGTTATACTAGGCTACACACACACACACACACACACACACACACACACACACACACACACACACACACACACACACACACACACACACTGGTTATACTAGTCTACACACACTCTTGTTATACTAGGCCACACACACACACACACACACACACACACTGGTTATACTAGTCTACACACACTCTTGTTATACTAGGCTACACACACACACACACACACACACACTCACACTGGTTATACTAGGCTACACACTCATACACACACACTTGTTATACTAGGCTACACACACACACACACACTTGTTATTCTAGGCTACACACACACACACTGGTTATGCTAGGCTACACACACACACACACACACACACACACACACACACACTTGTTATACTAGGCTACACACACACACACACTTGTTATACTAGGCTCCACACACACACACACACACACACACACACACACACACACACACACACACACACACACACACACACACTGGTTATACTAGGCTACACACACACTCTTGTTATATTAGGCTACACACACTCTTGTTATACTAGGCTACACACACACACACACACACACACACACTTGTTATTCTAGGCTACACACACACACACACACACACACACACACACACACACACACACACACACACACTGGTTATACTAGGCTACACATACACACACACACACACTTGTTATACTAGGCTACACACACACACACACACACACTTGTTATACTAGGCTACACACACACACACACTGGTGATACTAGTCTACACACACTCTTGTTATACTAGGCTACACACACACACACACACACACACACACCGGTTATACTAGGCTACACACACACTGGTTATACTAGGCTACACACACACACTCTTGTTATACTAGGCTACACACACACACACACACACACTGGTTATACTAGGCTACACACACACACACACACACACACACACACTTGTTATACTAGGCTACACACACACACACACACTGGTTATACTAGGCTACACACACACACACACACACACACACACACACACACACACACACACACACACTGGTTTTACTAGTCTACACACACTCTTGTTATACTAGGCTACACACACACACACACACACACACACACACACACACACACACACACACACACACACACACACACACTGGTTATACTGGGCTACACACACTGGTTATACCGGGCTACACACTCTGGATATACCGGGCTACACACTCTGGGTATACCGGGCTACACACACTGGCTATACTTTGCTACACACTCTGGGTATACTGGGATACACACACTGGTTATACCGGGCTACACATACGCACACACACATACACACACTGGAAGACCTCTTATGTATCACCAGTGCCCAAGTCAACCAGCCCACAATCCTTAAATCAGCTACGACCTATTGCAATCACCCCAATACCCAGCCTAATCTGTGAAAGTTTTGTGTTCGACTGGGCTTATGCTGATATTGCAGGAGTCGTAGACCCTCAGCAATTTGGCAACATGAAAACTTCCTCCACCACTCACTGTCTTGTCAGCTTTCTCGATTGCATATACCGCCATCTCGAGAAACGAAAAACGTCTGTAGCTGTCGCCTTCATTGATTTCACTAAAGCGTTCGACCTAGTCGACCACAATATAATCATCAACAAAGCTATTGACCTCGGGCTTCGAAGAAGCCTCATACCATGGCTTACAGACTTCCTCAGTGACCGACGCCAAGCTGTACGCTTCCGAGGGGCTGTCTCCACCTTTCAGTCACTCACCTGTGGCGTCCCCCAAGGCACCAAGATGGGACCACTCTGCTTCCTTATGCTCATCAATGATGCCCTAAGAGAAACCCCTGCTCGCTGGAAATATGTCGACGACTCCACCATTGGGATCAGCGTCAACAATTCTGCTCCCAACTATACCGCCCTTCAGGATTTATTGAACAGTCTCCAAAACTGGGCCACCAACAACCATGTCACCATCAACCATACCAAGACCATGGTTATGCATATCAACCTCTCCTCCGACATTGTCCCACCTCCTTCCATTACTCTAGGTCCGAACACACTCCAGGTTGTAGATTCCACGAAGCTCCTCGGCGTCACCATAGACAACAAACTAAATTGGAAACCACACGTCAATGAAGTTGTCAAATCCTCCAGTTTCCGTCTCCACCTCCTCCGCCGACTCAAGTCCCTCGGAGTTCCTGCACACGAGCTCCTCAGTGTTTACACAACATTCATACTTCCCAAGCTCACCTTTGCCTCCCCCACCTGGTCTTCCTCCCTAAATGCCACACAACGTAAACACCTAGAAA